>VXBZ01007420.1:76694-230592 GCA_013399135.1 Heliornis fulica | reverse complement strand
GCATCTCGTCAGGACCCATGGATTTATGGATGTCCAGATGGCTTAACTGGTCCCTGATCCAGTCCTCATCAACTGAGGTGGGCTCCTCATTTATCCTGGCTGCCTTTGGGGCTTCAGCCATCTGTGGCTCCTGCAAAGTCTCCAGTAGTATAGACAGAGGCAAAGAAGGCATTGAGTAACTCTGCCTTCTTACTGTCCTCAGTCACCAGGGACTGGGTAGGCACCCATCTCATTCATCACTGGGCCTACGTTTCCTCTAACATTAGTTTGGTCTGCTGTGTATTTGAAGAAACCCTTCCTGTTATTCTTAACCTTCCTTGCGAGGTTTTACTCCAAGGAGGCCTTTGCTTTACTAGTTGCCACCTTACATTCTTTGACAATATTCTTAAATTCCTCCCATGTAGCAAACCCCTCTTTCCATGACCTGTTGAGTCTTTTCTTCCACTTAAGTTTACCCAGCAGTCCCCTGATTTTTTCCCCATTGGGATGCTCTGATCTTGAGCTTGTAGGAAGAGGTCCTTGAATATGGACCAAATATATTGGGCTCCTTTTCCTTCCAGTACCCTGTCCCACTGAGGGGATTTCCCTGCATTGATTGCTTAAAGAGGCCAAAGTCAGTCCCACCAAAGTCCAAGGTTGTGGTCCTACTTGAGGTTCTCTTCCTGCCACATAAGATCCTGAACTCCACCATCTCATGGTTGCTGCAGCCAAGTCTACCTTCAACTTTCAGTGCTCCAAACAGACTCTCATTGTAAGGAAGAGGTGGCATTAACGTGACAGCCATATTAATGTGACAATTTTTACAGAAACAGAGTGAGAAGGGGTAGAAACAGTCTGCAGCACAAAAATGATATTCTGGAAGTACTACTGTTACTGAGATAAAGGGATGGCAATGGAATGTAAACAAACAATTTGTAAGAGTTTTGAAAGCAAGCTCCCATCTGTTCAGATACACAAAAAATGCTACAGAAGAGACTATAATTTGCAGCATAAATGGAAGTACTGTTAACCTCAATTTAACGGGAGGAGAACTGCTATACATGTCAAACACCACAGTATTATATAAAAGATCCCAAAAGAATGGAAAATCAAGACGCGGAAATAAGCTGGTATGAGTTTCTCTGCAAGAAAGCTGGGGCCAGAAGCCCATGTGTACAGGTATGCTTGATGCATTTTATCAAACCAGTGTTGAAACAGACTCTGTGGTAAAAAAATTGTAATAATTTCCCAAGTTCTCCGCATTTTCTTTAAAAATAAATTGGGAGGGGGTACAGGGAATGGGGAAGAACCCACAACGTTTTGAATATCTGATACAGTGATGGTTCGGCCAATAACTCACATTCAGTCTACAGCAGCTGCAGTGAATCCCTGTTTTTCTGACTCACAGACCCAGAATGGCAAATAAGGCTGTTTGGGAACACAGGTCCTCTCCAGCAGAGCTGTGTCACTAATGTGGCATTTGTAACAGCACCTAGATGATTTGGGAGCACAAGCCCTCTTCAAAGTCACAGCACAGACACAAGAATTTAATCCACCATCACAGATGCAGGATTTATTTTCTAAATGGATTGGTGACAACAGCTGCTGGAATTACGGACATCAGAAAGAGTTACTTTGTTCTGCTAGTTGAGAGGAAAGGCCATTTTCCAGTTCTTCAGCAGAAACACACTCGCTGAAGCCATTAGATGAAACAGGTCTTACCCTTAGGAAACTAGACTGACTGCAGGGATGTGCATTTGGCCTGTGTTTTCCCCCTGAAGAGGAAAGGAAGGGAAGCTTTGATGCAATAGGTAGAACCACAAATATCACGGACTGATTCGCTGAATAAAGATTCATATTATACACAAACATTTTTTCTTTTTTTTAATAGTTACTTTCCTCTTAATGTAATAGTGCCAGTTTCTATGTGGATTTGTGTTACTACAGGGTAACTGTTGTTAAGTTTAACAGCGCAAAGGGCATTTGTATATTTGTACATAGGAAAAAATTGGAAGCACCTTGCTGCTAGCACACGAAGACTATCCTTGCCCACCAATGATAAGCAGGGAGTTTGCAGCAATATGGCTCATCTGGTAGGACACAGGTTTAATGGGCACCATCCCCACATTGCCAAAAGTTAAAAGTCTCAAAACTCACAACTTTAAAAAAGACAATTTTTCTCCTGTGTTTCAAGTGAGAACTTGGAACTATTCCCATAGAGTTTGTTTTTTTGTAAAGTTTTAGAAGACACTTTGTGAAATGCTACCCAATGTTGTGACAGTCTCCACCATGTGTTAGAAATTGTCAGTACTGATAACCTGCATCAGCATACAAAGCTCTCCAGTCTCAGTCCCAAATATACTTTAAATGCCACAGGAATAATGCAGAAGGTGGTCAGGATACTTTCAACTAAAAATGGGGAGCAACTTGTTTAAGAAAAAAGATTCATCTACAAGTCAGTCTCTTTGATTTGAAATGACTATTATGAAAAAAAGCAGCTGTTCAAGTCTCCCTTTTCCACAATAGCCCTGCCCTTACTGAGACATCTTTAGAGCAATGAGAGATACCGGCCCCAGAGGCTATTGGTCAATGGCATGAAATCCAATTGTACATGACATGTACTTGACTTCCTACTCCTAAATTATTTCAATCTCCATGTTTGCTGTCAGTACAGAAGAACATATTTGAATCACTGGCTTTATCAGCAAATTGATAATGTGCTTTGATGGCTGCACATATTTAAACGCATGTTGATTCTAATCCTAATGTGCAAGCATTTGTTGAAAAACAAATACTGATGGAGTTTCGGTAGGTTGCTACATTTCATCATAAACTGTGTTTCTTTAGGAAGACACCTAACATCCCAATGAACAATAACAGATGTGACTGTTTTGGCCAAGTACCAGTCACCACATAGATACAAATTCTTGGAGGATGCTTTCCCCGTAATAAGCTTTTTGAAGTTTAACAGTAGATTATCACTGACACTGACAGGCTGCTGTTAACTGCTCATTAATTCTTTTGACATACAGGATACATACATAGTGGCTGAGTGCTGAACAAGGTGATGTGTGACATCTAATACCTGGAAGCTACCAAAGGAGCATGTTTCTGACTCAGTGCGTGCACGCGCACACACACACACACACACACACTGCGTAGGGAACACCAAAGATGCCTGAGTTAAATCACTACATGAGAATAAACTTCAGGTCAGACTTAAAAAGGGGCTTGGGAAAGCTTACTGGGTGGTTAGGCGGGTCACAGAAGAAAGCTGGGGAAGCTGGCTTAGAAAGGCTGATGCACAGGGGAAAGTATTGGGCATGACCAAAGGGTGGTGGTGCTGGGGAAGGTAGGTGATGCCTGCTCTGAGCAGGGAAGGTGGGAAGATGCCTGGGATAGCCTCTGTTCACAGGACAGATACAGCATTCTGGGATGAGGAGGTACAAGAGAATGTAGCTTCAGGCTCTGACAGAGGTCTCAGCAGAGCAGCGAATGCTGCCACAAGTAACCACTGGCCACGTTACAAATGGAAACTGATGTGCTCACAAAATGCAAGTGCTTGATTCTTAAAGACCACCTCATATTATTGAAAAATGACAGAGTTTCTGAAAAACATATTTCTGTGTTGTAATAGCTAAATCAAGTAATTGAGACTAGATAGTCCTTTCAATACAAGATGCCATTTCTCCCAGACATCTTGACAGTGAGAAATAATGACTTGACTGGCTTTGGCAGGGGAGGCTGGACTAGATGATCTTTCAGGATCCCTACCAACTCTTAACGTTCTGTGATTCTGTGATTGACTGTGACACGGCCACTGCAGTCCCAGTGCAGTCTTACCAGCACTGGAAAGTTCATGTGCTAGACTAAGGAAAAAACAATTCATGAAAACAGTGGTCTAAAAGAATCAAAGCAGTAGTTAGATAAAAGACCTGTGAAAATATTTCTCTAATGTTCTTTTAAAAACAAAAAGAAAAAAGCCAAATTCTTTAGTAGAAGACATATAAGGCTTTATTTTAATAGGCCATAGTGATGACATCAACAAAGTATATTAGTACAACTACTTTAGGGGTATAACAGTCACTACAGCTGCACAGACCACAATTTGAAAATTCAAGTATTCATATGTTTGCTTAAATTACACTGAGTCTTAGAATTGTCAAAGTGGTGTAAGTTGTCAGCTACAAGAATGAAAGCTAAGGCAATGACACTGTAATCTGCTTATGCAGAGGTGAGAGGGTCACAGATATTGTCTGTGCAGTTAAGAGGAGCAATACATATTTTGGTCAAGATAGAGATTTTTTTTAGATCATATTAAATGAAAATGTAACAATTGTTTTATCACAAACAAAAATAGAGGTAAAATAAAAAACACATGGAAAGAACTATCCTGCATTGCAGATCGATCCTGAAACTTCAGCACTTCGGTGCAGTGTTTATTATATACCCTTTGTTTTACGCAACATAAAGTCATCGCATTTAGAAGCGGTCCCCAGCTTCAAGACCTGATTCTATGCTCCGTGAAATTAGGAGTACCCCAACTGAAAGAAAAATCAGTCACATAAATCCAGAGTTGAAATTTTCTTGAAACCTTGGAGCTATGCTCTTGGCTCCCCTAAAGTAAACATAAAAATGCATGCTCAGATTTCTGAAAGCACACCAGGAACATTATTTAGGTTACATGGCAAACAAATTACACTGAAGATATGACCCACAAGATCCTGGAAATTTTATTGTTTAAGAGCTTAGCCATTGGGGGGAAAAAAAAAAAGGAGAGAATTCTACTGACATATACTTTTTAAAAAAATAAAAGAGTGTTTTATTCTGTGTGTGTGGAAAATGAAGGGAGCAAAACTGATGGTGAGGAAAAAAACAATTGAGTGCAATATCTTATAACGAGGGACTTTGTTATTCTTACAGCATTCAGTAATAGGCTATTATGTGTGGATATTTAAGATACATGCAAGAGGAGCATTAGAGGATGCTCCTGTGGTAAGATTATAGTGATATTTCCCTATAAGAAGATCATCAAAAAATCCATAACAAAAGGGTTTAATGAACTGTTTCATCACAAGAAATAATAGAACAATGTGCATCTGGACAAAATAATCCATGTCATAATTCACAAAATGAGCAGCTAAGAGTAAATGGTGTGAAGTGAGGGAAAAAAAAACCCAAAACAAAACAAAACCAGTTTCTCTATTCACTTCAGTCAGCTGATGTATCTTTGACACATTTCCACTGGCAATGTAATACTGGGAAGCCATTATTACAAAGCCCACCTTACAACACGATGCATGACTGAGGGTTTTCTGTCACACTGCTGTTCACAGCCCTTTTTTCCTTTTAGTTGGTATGATGTGGCTAGTACCCTACACATTAGGTAGCACATGGGCAAACAGCGAGGTGCAATGGGGGCAGATCTAAACAGGCAATTGACAGGTGCTGAGACCTGATGCCCTGCAGTATATGTGTCTGGAGGCTACTGTTTTATCTATTGGTCCAAGGACCAATGCTCATTTGTGGCTGGAAGGCACTAGATGCCTAGAGTGCATCCTTGGGCTTGCTTACCATTTACTTCTGGACTACCAGCACATACCTGAATTCCTGAACTTCCTACAAAGAGACTATTTTTCCTAACAATTAGGGTATCTTTATGAAGTGCAATCTGCTGCCATGGATACTCAAGCTATTTCTGAATTAACAAGCTCAGGTACCAGCTACTCCAGCCCTCGTTTGGATATACAACAAATAATCAGCTGCTTCTTTCAGGAACCACAAAAAGCTGTTTACCTTCTTGAACAGGAGAGAGAGCAAGGGGGCAGAAAGGTAAGATTAAGAAAAGTTGAGGACTCAGAAGACTTAAGCTCCAATGCAAAGCTGTCTCCAGTTCTATTTGATGTTACAACTGTGGGGGATTGTTTTCCTGCATTTTTATTTTGCAAAGTAATTTGAGATATTTTTGATATTTGATCAGTACATTTCACCATTATTGTGGAAACCTCAAGGAAGTGCAACTCCGAAATGGACCCATTTTATGCTTTCATGTACCCATGACGAAAATATTTGTTTGAGTCTGTCAGTAATTCAAATATGGTGGTTTATTTGGCTGATTATGTAGGCTCTACAACTTGGTTCTGTTCAGTTCCATTCCATTAAAAACCTAATAGTTTCTTAAGATAAATAATCCCATGACTATGAGATCAGTCAGTTATCAGGATCTACACCATTCAACCCCTGTAAGAAATGCAGGCATTCTGAGACCTTGTGACTCCATCACATAATAGTGGTTAATAAAGTTGAAAGTGAAACCTGTGTTGCTCTACTACCACATAACCTACATTTCTGCAGAATAGTACCTTATTCACTTACAGATAACTTGCAACCTTTATGTACAGTCTCAAATTTGATCCAGAAAGCAGACAGAATTTGGGTCTCCATTAATCCCAGCTAAAGTGCAAATGTCCCGTAGTTCTGCTCCATTGTTGGTAAGGCAAAAAACCAATCAGACCAAATAAGGGTGTGCAAACCTGCACTGAGAAATATCAAAGCAGTTCTTGTGCAGTGTGCATGCCCTTGCTCACAGAGTTTTTCCAAACTTGTTTCTTCATGGAATAAATATAACATGGTATAGTAAAATTTCAATAAAGCATTTCACTTGAACAACATTAACCCTCTCTGGTGTGAGGAATGATATCGCCTTATGACTTAGTTGAGAAAAATGTATATTTAATATTATTCAAGAGAACATGCAACCATGTGATGTTAGATCACAGTAACCTGGTGATCCTTTGTGCTGCTACAAAGATTATCAGTTAGGCACTTATATCTCCATTCCTGTCCACAAGCAGGTATCCCACATCTGACTTAAAGTTCATTTTCTAATTGGTGAATATGTGCCTCTCTACTATGCCTCGTATTGGACTAATTATCCTAATTAATTCTTGTCTTGGTTATGTTGTTGAAGAGAGTGTGTATATGCAGAAATTTTGTGCTGATTTTAAGGAGAGAGGAGAAAAACTTTAGGAAAGCTTTAAAGTTGTCTGGCACAGATAAGATTTCTGGTTATTCTGGCAGTTCAGCTAACTGTACTTAACATCTAACAATGTTTGACTAAGTAACAAAAATCTCATTCAGTCTTTAGGCAAAACTCTGCTTTAGTACTTTTCACCTAATGAGAACTTCAGAACTGGGTCATTCATAATATTCCACAAATGTTGGAAAAACACATACGTGTCCTCCTCTGCAACACAAAGCCAAACCTACAAAAACTGCTCTAGCAGGCACTTTGGTAAAGGCCAATATGTGCGACTTCACTTCATTTTTGTGGTGACTCTGATGGACTGCCTGTGACAGACAGACATATATAGTGTTTGGAGATGATGATTATACACGAGGCAGAAACATTTTCTAGAACCCAGAGCAACAAGCTGCAGTTGTTGGGTTGTTCAGATCTATTTGTTTTTCAATCATGATGGGCAGAATAAAGAATAATGCAATCTATAAAATATTAACAGCACTTAAGTTCTTCAGGCAAGAACACCATAATAACTGGCATTTTCTTTTTTTTTAGATTGTGATATTACTTATGCCTTCCAGTGATTTTGCTCAAACTTGACATACACACACACACACAGTTATTAACTCAGAGCCAGCATTGAAACTGTCATTTGCATAAACTTTGCCTGCCTCTGGCAAGTCGACAGGAGAAATGCTTTTTCTGAAATCATCAAACAAGTATTTTTCCAAAAATAAATCGAGGATTGCAGCCATTTTTTAGTTTCTGAAATAAATGCGGATTTCAGCCAACACACCAAATGAGTACACGTAGGGAAAACCTCAAAGAGAGCAAACTGCATTATAAATACAGTACTTGTTAAAATGTTGTTAAAGGGCATTTGAATTGGCATGTTAAGCTGAATTAAAATGCAACAGCATCCGGACAAAGCAATAATTCTTGTAAAGGTTTTCTCTGAGGACTTATGTAAAAGTAAGCCACCAGAACGAACTTCCAGATTGTGATATTGCATTTTATTCTATCTCCACATTTTTGCTTAATATTAAATATGCATTGCTGCCAGACTGATCACTAATTCTAAAAATAATGGGTTTCAATTAGGAAAAAGGAAGGTAGATTTACATTAAGACATTTCCCCAGTGTTTATACTGATGAAACAACTTCAAAAAAGAAGTGGATAGTTGTGATTTTCTTTGTATCTTCCTTCCCATACTACTACTATTGAATAACTTGTACAGAATTTTAAAATTCTAAAAAGGTTTTAGATTACATTTTCTCCATTCCTCTTATTGCTTGCCTTTCAATTCATAAAAAGAATATGTGCCATCATCATCATAATAATATAATAATAATAAAAGTAGGAGTAAAACTTCTTACATGTTCCGGACCAAAATCAAACATTACAGGGCCTCTAGAATCACAGACTGGTCTGGGTTGGGAAGGACCCCAAGGATGATTGATTTCCAACCCCCCTGCCACAGGCAAGGCCAACAACCTCCAGGCCTGGATCTAGACAAGGTTGCCCAGGGCCCCATCCAGCCTGGACTTGAACACCTCCAGGCTTGGGGCATCCACCACCTCTCTGGGCAGCCTGTTCCAGCACCTCAACACACTCGCTGTGAAGAACTTATCCCTGATATCAAAACTACACCTTCCCTTCTCTATCTTAAATCCATTCCCCCTTGTCCTACCACTGTCTACTGTCATAAAAATCTGATTCCCCTCATTAAACCTCATGAAGTTCACCCAAGCCCACCTTCCCAGTCTGTCCAGATCCCTCTGGATGGCTTCCTCTCCTTCTGTTGTGTCAGCTGCACCACTCAGCTTGGTGTCATCAGCAAATGTGCCGAGGGTGCACTCAATTCCATCCTCAATGTCATTGGTAAAGATGTTAAAGAGCACCAGTCCCAAGACAGACCCCTGGAGACACCGGTTGTTACCAGCCTCCACCTGGACATAGAGCCATTGACCACTCCCTTTTGTCTGCATCCTTTCAACTGATTCCTTACCCACTGGATGGTCTACCCATCAAATCCATATCTCTCCAATTTAGAGATAAGGATGTGGTAGGGGACCTTGTTAAGGTCTTGCACAAGATCAGGTAGATGGAATCAGTCACCTTCTCTATACCCACCGATGCTGTCACCCCATCACAGAAGCTCACCAGACCGGTGAGGCATGACTTCCCCTTGGTGAAGGGCTTAGGCCAGAATCTAAACTGAGAAACATATATTTCTCTGGATTTACACTGACATAATTAAGATGGGAATCAGATACTGTTTTATAACTAAAAGCCCAATTATGTCAATCAAATATATCTTCAGGAAGCTAGAAAGCTACATAAAACTTGATCATCCTGCTAATACTAATATATATAATTAGTTAATAACTCCTACAGAGGGGAAGTAATTTTAAAAACTGTAGTGCTAGTTGTATTGCATTTTAAAGACTAATGACATTTTAAAAAGGTGCACCTTACTGGGTTTTTTTCCAATTGACATTGCACTACTACTTTGCAGCAAGCTTAGTAATTCATTTAGGAACTGTGAAAAGACAAGTTCAGAGAGAAAAATCACAAGCCCATTATGTATATGAAGTCATTTGTCATCATGGATATTTTATGAGAATTTTATGAAGCTGTAACAGATGGTGAAACTTTTACTTGGTCTAAAAAGAATTTATGTTTCAAAAAGTAGGTCTACTTGATTCAATCAAATACATTTTCCCCATGTGAAGAGATCACAAAACATCTTACTCTTCTGACTTTTGAAAGTTCTTTGACGTGTAATATTTTGTCAGTAATTTTTGACACAGAGTCAAAGCCAGCTGAGTAGAATCAGATTATGCAGAAAATTATGCATGGAATCTTAATCTATAAGAAAATCTGGACGATTCTGTAAAATGTAATAAAATAAAAGATGGAATAAAACCATGGAAATCTGGATTTGTATCTTATTGTAAGGGAAATGTATTTTCCTTATAAAAAGGAGAATAATCAGTCCTCAGTAAACACTTGCAGTCTTTGGATGTAGTACTCTATCCCTAGTAATACGGATATTAACAAAACATGATTTAGCTCAATTAATGTGGCTGCTATTCAACAGCGTATTCCATAGAGATGGTTGTGTGCATTCACGAGCTTCCACCAATAGAATTCTCTTGCCTAAAGAATCCTCTTAAGAGACCTGAACCATTTTTCCTGTGATGCTGTATTTATTTCAAGAACTTTTCCCATACTTCCCCAGCTCTTACAGTTGACAGAATAGCTTGTGAAACAGAGATTAAAGGGGAAACTTAGAAACGCCAAAATAGTCCAACATCACTGCCCAAACTGGTCCTGCTATGGGCAGACTTCCTCATATCTACTCTCTAAGATGAGTTGAATTCCTCATATCTACTATCTATTTGCTATGATTTCCTTCATCCCTTTATGTCAAACATCTTGCAGTTTCAAAGACTCACAGAATCTTGTGTGTTAAAGTCTTCAATGTGTTTTTTTAAAACAGCCTCTAATGATGAACCTCAGATAAATGAATGCACACACAAGAAAGAAATTAGTTAAAACCAGGTCACAATAATTGAAGAAAAAAATCCCTAGATTACAGACTGAGGGCAGGGAGGAAGAGGTAGTTAAAATAAAAGGAATGAATCCCTAACATACGGCTATAGTAAATCCATCTCTGTTGATGGGTTTGGTCCATGGATAGCTACAATTCTGCTTTGTGGCACAAAAGCCCAGTGTTGTGAAGCCATATGCAAAGTTCATTTCTTTGCTACAAAACCCACAGAAGAAGAAAAACCTGACCTGACTCAACATACTGTTAAAAATACAAAGCAATCCCAAAACTTCTGAACTTTGCAAAGGGGAGAATCATTTTCTATCTGTGACTATTCACTTCCAGAAACTTCAGTGTGTCTTTTTACTAGAAGAAGAACATAATAATTTTCCTCTAGAACAAGATTTGTCCTCACTATTTAGGCTTGGCTCACTTTAGTAGTTAAACTGAAACACAAACATTGACTTTGCAAACACTCAAAGTAAAATCCACCTGGTTGCACACATTCTCACTACTTCCCCTAAAATAAATTGCAGCATAGAAAAACCAGTCCCCTAAGGATTTCTGCACACACATCATAACGCTACGGCAGGGAGAGATAACCAGTTCAGAGGCGAAAGGAGCCACAGTACGGCCTTTGAAACACCTAGCTCCCCTTGGGCACATGGGGAATTGCTGTTCTCTGCCTGTTCTCTGAGGGAACACAGCAGCTGCTTGGAGCCAGGTCAGGTACCTCTGCCTCATGCTGTGCTGTGTAGGACAGGACAGCACATTGTCGTGTTTTGTTCAAAGCTCTTCCTCCCCATTGTTACTGTCATAGCCTCTCTGTGACAGAGTCCAGCAGGACATGGTATTTCTAATCTCTTTGTAACGGTTCAGCAGGACATTATATTTCTAGTACTTCTGCTTCACAGGGCTGAAGATCCAAGGAATTATTTTCAGCTCAGCTCTCTCACTGCCATGTAAGCCTACACAGCTCGGAATTCAGCACTGCAGCTCGCACATCCAGTGAAATGCCTTAAGCACCGAGTGTTTCCATGAACTCCACTGCCTGTTCATTTTTCAAAATAAATCTTGTAAGATGGTAGAATCTTCCAAGAGAAAGAGACACAAAAACTAACTTGACAGGTTAAATACATCCACCTGTAATTCTAAAACTTCTAAAATAACACTAATTTCAGATTTTATTTTGTTGTTGTTGTTTCTACTGATATTGAAAGTAATGTCCAGTTTTAGGCTTTCAAAATGTTTTTTGCTTTACAACTGCTCTATGGTAGAGCAAAGCATTAGTAGCATAGATTAATCAAGTGGATGGTATCCATGTCTCCACAAATACTTGAAATACCTCAGTTTAATGATGAAATAGACTTTAAAAATGAGCTAGAATGAATTCTGTATTAATAACTAGTTAAGGAGAAAAAAAACAAAACAAAACAAAACCAAAACCAACAAAAACCCCCACATAATTCCCTTGCTTATTCTTGTAAAAACAGATTCTCTGAACTTTCTAAAAGAGAATATTCACATGGGTAAAGTTACTCACCCTTGAAAGCATTCATTGCTTCTAGGACTTTTTATTTTATGAAATTTGGAATGCTAATGGCAAGGCCATGTTTTTTGTTTCATCTCAGTAGCCATTTTGCTCTCTTTCTCTAACTGCAACATTGCAGGGATAAAAAAAACATGGAATATATGAGTCTAAAGGTCACTATTTACAGCAAAATTTGAAGAAAAGTGTAGCAGTGAAACCTGCACATGTTCTTGTAATGCCTAAATTTCAAGTTGGCAAACTCCTTCTGATGGTTACTCTCAATATATTGCCAAGATTTTTAAATGCTGCCAGATCTGCCTTTAAATCATGCTTATTCATGGGTTCAGGAAAGCTGTTTCATAGAAAGGAAAAGAAAGCATCTCTTTAGATGCTCTTCCAATCCCTACATGAAGTGTTGGGGTTTGGGGTTTTTTTTTTCAGATCTTCTCCTGGTTTAACAGTGTTTATTTTGTCTGTACCTAGTTTTTACCTCTGCAGATTTTCAAGTGTGTAATCAGAGATGCAATCAGAGCCTTTCCCTCTGCACGGGACTAATAGGAAACCACTCTAACAATCTTGTTAACACCTTATGCCTCTGTTAATCTCATCCAAAACAGGACATATATTTTAAATTGTTTTCCTTCTTGATATTTTTAATTACTTTCCTTCTTGTACCTCACATTGCTTATGGGACTGAGCCTTTCCTTAATTTTTTCTTTTATGAATTTATTTATACCTCTGGATCACAGTCATGTTCTCTTTTTTGATCCTACCCTCTCTCAAAATTAGCTGTACAAGCTTCTGTTCAGTTAGCAAATATAAATAGGAAACACCTTCACGGGATGTTGCAGTAGGGAATTCTGAAAGTCATGTTCTTCACTAGAGTTTATGCTCTGGATATTACTATTCCTCTATACTGCTGAATGGTTTGAACAAAATCCTTCTGTTGTAATATCTTCAATTCACACACTTTATCTTTTCCCCCAAGTCCTAATTCTGTTCTCTCTCTTCACTTCCTCATTTTACTTCTTACAATCAACCTAGGCTAATTTAACCTGAAAGATAAATTGAAAAATCCCTTGTCTTGTAAAAATGTCATGTCATCTGCAGCTGCATCTTGGCCTACAGAAAACTGTACTGTGTCCTCATCTTTTTTCATTCTGTTCGTTTTCAGCTTAGAGCATGAGAACATCAGCTAACAAAGTGACTACACTGCCTTTGCAGAATGTCTGGCACAGTGTGGCCCTGCTCTGAACTGTCCCACAAGTCCCACACTAATTAATCCTGAGGTATCTACCTGCTAAGGTCATTGGAATCAATATTCCTGTTGAAAACAGGGGTTTGGGGGAAAAGCACCTTACCTTGTGCCTTTAGAATGGAGAGAGACAATGTCCTGGGCATTCTTCTACCTTTACTACCAATTCCTGAGTTTGCTTGCTTTGAAGATGCTTTCTTGAAGCTACCCAAGCAGCCACCTTTAGATTTAGTGGGTAGTGATAGGTAAAACATGGAAAGTACATTATATTCCTGTTCTCTTTGATCTGCCACCCTGAGACACAACCTCACCAAGTGGGGTATGATATCACTAACCTCCCCCTGACCTGGCACTAACGTTCTTTTGAAATTCTGCTCATTTAGAAGTCCACTGAGAGTGAAGTTTCATATGCTGTGTACTTGGCATCTCCCACTGAGCAAGTACAGCCATCTGGTTTAGTTCGTCATCATACCAGTCAGCCCTTCAAAGCATCACAGACAACTTTTTTTTAACACTGAAATGCAGACCGCCACATAGCAGTGAAGAGGAAGATGGGATAAATTAGGCAGTGCTCAGAATAGGAAAGGCAGCAACTCTAAGATAAGCTGCAGATATTACATTTTCATTTGAATGTTAGTACATTGCTAAGGAGATAGGCAAGAGAGAACTTGGAAGGGCTATCTATCTACCTTAAGAGAAGCAGGTGTCCAGCTTTTCATCAGCTAGACTTCAGTTCAGAACTGAAGACAACATCCAAAATACAAGATGTTTCTGTTTATCCCAATCCTCAACTCCAAGCATCTGAGATACCTTCTGGGAATCCTAAGTAAGGAGACTGAAGATCTGTAACATTTTCTCATTTTTACATATAGAGGAATTAAGATAGAACTGAAAAATTTACTTCAGGTCACCCACCAGATCAGGAGATGTAGCAATGCCTTTCGTGCCCAAATAAACCACTATGTTGAAACAAATCTAAAAAGTTTTGCTATTAAATACTTTCAGGATTGTGGCCACTGATTGCAACCACAGAAGCAGAGTTGTTCTACACATACACCACAGAGAGTCTCTGCTACTAGAATGTGATCTTTCTGCCGGAGGCAGAAATTAATACCAAAAAGAAAGCAAACAGCAACTACACTACAAACTGCTGGGCTTTCCAAACTAATAATTTAATCTCCCATAAACATAATTCTTAAATTCATAAATACAGATGTTTAGAAATTGCAGTTTAGCAGCCCTAAGCATGCTCATGCCATCACCAGAGAGCTCCATGCTCTGGGGAATCAGAAGCATTCATCTACGCTCCCTGCGTTATAAGCCAATCTCGTTATGCCTTCCTGATTCATAATTAGAGATCTTATTAACAGAGATTAATTTGATAAAAAAATAGGCATTACAAATTGCACAGTTTTCAAAAGAAGAGGGAATAATTTAGGTTAAGATGATAGTGAGAACGTTTCTTCTTTTACCCCAATTGCCAACCCCTCTGTTAACTATTAAAATATCTAATGTAATATTAATAAGAACAATATTAATAAAAAATATTAGTGCAGACCATTTTTGAGAATTTTCAAAGTAGAACAACTCAGATAGGTAGAAAGGTAGAAATATGCACTCAAATCTCAATCTTTTACAGATAGTGCTGACTTCAGTAGAGCTGTAAAAGTTCATACTGGCTGAGTGTCAGGCACAATGTAATACCCAACATCTGGATAAACTGGAGCCTTTTCCATTAAGTTTTCCCTTCTGAAAATGGCTATAATAGCAGGCTGTATCTTTCAGTATTCATTAGCTAGCATTTCATACACTTTAAACAACTGTAATTTATACTGAAAGCTAAAGTTAGAGTGTAACTAGAACAGTCCGAGTGTCACACCACTTCTCAAAACTGTTTCCATGTAGTGTTTGTAGCTTGTGCCTTGCTGGCAGTTCAGATTTCAGCTTTTTTTTTTTTTTAATGTGCCTTAAAAGAAACAGAATATTCATTAATATTTTGTTCCCTACACTCAAGCTCCTTTTCAACTGTTCTGTTTCTGCTAAGCAGGACATGCAGGATGTTAATTAAGAGAGGGGGTGCCCAGGTGGCTAGAGGATGTGGCCTGTCAGATGCCACCACTGCAATGGCACACCAAACAGCCCATGTGTGCCCAGAATGACCACAGCATTTACCTTCAATCTGTAGCGAACTGGAAAGTTTAGAAGTACATAAGCTCCCAGTGCATGTACAAAGATTAGTGTCTAACAGCGAGGCAGACTAGGGGACGAGAACAGTTCAGGTCTTGAGAATCAGGCCTTGTTCTTCTGGTTTTATTGCTATCACAGTTCTCCTTGAAGATACAGAGAGCTATGACTGTCTGTGACAGCATATTCTCCCTGAACTACTCAAAGAATTCCACATTTGAGTCTGTGGGATTGAAAGGGATCATATACATAATGACAAACCAGTTGGCTTAAACCCTGATAAGGAAATAAACTGGTAGAGCTGGGAACTGACCCAATCTTGTGGTTGGGTCCCACTTTTGAAAAGGAACAGCATACAAAGTCTTCATCCACAGAGAAAGGGAGCACAGGAACTGGGAAGTTATACAGTTATTATACAGTTAAGATTACTGGTGGTTTAGTATCAAAGGGAAGAAAATAATAAGAAACTGTATTTGGTGTCCATGCAAGGCTTTGGCATCTGAGGGAGTTGTGGGTGGTCTCTGTTGGAAAAGCTGAGGGTCTGCCCTGTGCTGGACACAGCCAGCTGGCTCAGCAGCAGATTCACAACAGGTCAAAGCTGAACCCATCAGCAAAGAAGTTTCTGGTGCCTCAGTGAAAACATATTTAAGAAAGCACAACAAATGCTGGAGAGGCAACACAAAGAGTGAGAAACTGCTGAAGGAACGTCACGGTCAGAGGAGGAAGAGGTGCTCCACAGTGCTGGAGCAGATATTTCCAGCAGCCTGTGGAAAAGGCCACGTTGGAGAAAATTTTACTGACAGCAACTGCAGCCTGTGGAAAATTCATGCCAGATCAAAGGGAAAGGGGAGAAGAAAGGAACAGCAAAGAGAAGAATCTGCATACTGACTGTTAACACCCCCGCACTGACCTCCATCCTCTACTGTGCCACCTTCAGGACAAGGCAGAGGAGTTGGGTATAAAGGAGTGAAGTTAAACACAGGAAAAGGGGGAGGAAAGGTGTTGTAACATTTGTCTACCTTTTTTTCTCACTACCCAAACCTATTTTAACTAGCAAAACATTGAATTATTTTTCAACATGTTGAGTCTGGTTTGCCTACTACACTAACTGGTAAGCAATCCCTTGCCTTTATCTTGGCCCATGAGCTATATTGTGCCTGTAATTCTTCCTACTTTCTCCTCCTGTCCTGCTGAGGAGGGGAGAGTGATCGAGCAGCAGGTAGGTCCTTATATACAGTTAACCCTCCATAGAAGCACAATGTTAAACATCCTTAATCCCAGGAATCAGCAGGCATCTGTTACTTCAGCTCAGATAATTTCTGCTTCTGTCTCCAAAAAGCTTTCATAATAGCCATTATACCTAATGACAAAGATTAATTTTCCCACTATCACCAAGGAACCTGCTTCAGTATACCACACATAGCTGCCACAGCTCACAGATGGCAAAGTAGTTTAGCTCAAGCTCAAGCGCTTGTGAATCCTGTTTCTTCTATCAGGTAACTTCAACAGTTGATAAAGGGAAAGAACTCAACCAAGCTCTGTGCTGTATGAAAAGACAAAAATGAAACATTCATTCCTTAAAGGAGGGCACCAAAAGAAATAAGGAATATTAATAGCTCCACTCTTCTTCTTGTTTACAAGGGCTGGCTTGAAAAAATCTTGAAAAAACAGGTTTCAAATTATGAATGCCAATTTGATATAATTGATAGAAGAATGCATCTATTCACTGAAATCACTCAGCAGGAACTTGTTCACCTGTCAGACTTTGCAGGCTGATGAATTTCTGCTAGGTGGCTCCCCTGCTCTGGGAAAGATGAGGATGACTTCCATGTCTGAGGACTGCAAGCTTCAGATTTCCAGATCACTGAGGCAGCAAGAATTCCTTCTACAATGTCTGGAATGTATTGCCTTGAAATCACTTAACACAGATACTGAGCTGGGAAAATAACAGTAATGCCTTATGTACACAAAGGGATTCTAGACACCAGCTGGCCTTAGCCAAAAATGTGTGTTGCTTTGACATGTCAGGTCTAATGAGTTCCTTAATGACAAGAGTTTTGCTCAGAAAAATGGGAGAAGCTGCCTTGTGCCTGTAGATCAGTGAATCTGACCATATACCAGCTATGTTTTTAACTTTATGTAACATATAGAATCACTTAGGTTCAAAAAAGACCTGTAAGATTGAGTCCACCTCTGCAACAACATACTAAAGCATTACATCTACAGGTCTTTTAAAACACCTCCAGGGATGGTGACTCACCATTTCTTCAGGCAGCCTGATCCAATGCTTGGCAACACTTTCAGGGATGAATTTTTTTTCCTAATATCCAATCTAAACCTCCTCTGGTGCAACTTGAGGCCATTTTCTCTCATCCTATCACTTATTACTTGGTAGAAGAGACCCACCTGGCTACAACCTCCTTTCAGGCAGTTTTAGAGAGTAATAAGGTCTCCCCTCAGCCTCCTTTTCTCCAGGCTAAACAACCCTGGTTCCCTCATCTGTTCCTCATAAGACTTGTGCTCTAGACACTTCACCAGCTTTCTTGCTATTCTCTGGACCCATTCCAGCACCTCAATGTCCTTCTTGTAGCGATGGGCCCAAAACTGAATGCAGTACTCAAGGTGCAGCCTCACCATTGTTGAGTACAGGAAGATGATCACTTTCCTAATCCTGCTGGCTACAGTATTTCTGATACAAGCCAGGATGCTGCAGGCCACATTGGCAACCTGGGCACACTATTGGCTCATATTCAGCTGGCTGCCACCCAACACCTGCAGGTCCTTTTTCACTAGGCAGCTTTCTGGCCACTCTTCCCCAAGCCTGTAGCATTGCATGGGTTGCTGTGAGTACTGTGCTTTGCTGCATCAGGATTCATCTTTCATTCACTCCAGAAAAGAGAGCATAATAGTATTTTAAAACCATATTCCATTAAGTTAAACTTGTGTAAGCTCACTAACTTCAATAGACATCAAACTTTGCAATTGCTTCTCCTAATGACACTGAAAATTTAAAAGTAATTTTGTTCCCTGAGTAATTTTAGATACAAATAACACTTCTGATAATTTTATTAACTTTGATGGACTTTCAGATTGCTTTTTGGAGATGTGAGCACAATATAGCAGTAATTTTGAACCTGATTTCCAAAAGAAGTGAGACTTATGCAACTGTACTGTGAGGACACACCACTTCCTAAGCCTGTGAATCCAATGAGCCTTTCAGACATCAAATCGATACACAGTTCTCAAAGACAGTAAATTCCTATATATTTTGTAAAAACTGACTGCTAGAGGTGGATGAAAATTACAGAATGTTAGGATTTTGAAGGGACCTCGAAAAATCATCTAGTCCAACCCCGCTGCCTGAGCAGGATCACCTAGACTAGGTCACACAGCTTTGTGTCATCAGCAAACTTGCTGACTGTGCACTCTATTCCCTTGTCCAGGTCATCAATGAATGTATTGGACAGTACTGGTCCCAGTATCAACCCCTGAGGGACTCAAGTTACAAGCTTCCAGCCAGACTCTGTCCTATTGATCACAACTCGCTGGCTTCTTCCCTTCAACCAGTTCTCAATCCACCTGACTACCCCCCAGGCCACACTTTCTCAGTTTGTCCATCAGGATGCTGTGGGAGATGGTTTCAAATGCTTTATTGAGGTCAAGGAAAACCACATCTACTGCCCTACCATCATCAAACAACTGGTCCCTGATCCAGTCCTCATCAACTGAGGTGGGCTCCTCATTTATCCTGGCTGCCTTTGGGGCTTCAGCCATCTGTGGCTCCTGCAACGTCTCCAGCACTATAGACAGAGGCAAAGAAGGCATTCAGTAACTGCCTTCTTACTGTCCTCAGTCACCAGGGCACCCACCTCACTCATCAGCAGGCCTACATTGCTTCTAACGTTAGTTTTGCCTGCCATCACTATTAGTTTTGCCTGCAACCACTAAGGAAAAGTCGGTTGCAGTTCAGCCAGTTGGCCAAACACCATGGATATAATGAAGAGGCAATCAGCACATGATTATTTCAGCAACAGCATATGTTGCCACATTCTCAGCCAAACTGGCAAAAGACATGGGAAGGAGCTGGAAGAAGCACTTGAGCACAGAGGATGGGAAGAACTGAGGAATGTGGGAGAAAACCATAATTTTAACAACTTCATTACTTCATTGTTTACAGAACAAGTAACTTAGGTATCTTAATACTGTCGATTTTACCTCGGATAAAGGAATGTATGAACCTCTTATGAGGAAGATTCATATGTACTTCAACACAAGTTATTCCTGCCTTTTAGTCTGTATTTCTTTAAGTGATGATTTATTTATTTTAAGATGCATTTTACTGGAGTAAAAAGGAGTCTATGTTACATTTGTGAATGGAATGGAATGAAAAGCAAGTTGTTCTGCTTTATAGCACCAAGGAATGTAAAATGAGAGCTGTTGAAAAGGATTTTTAAACAGGAGAATGAATGGAAGTAGATGATGCATTCTCATTCTGGTGATGGCAGAGAATGACATTGTCAATGTGTGTGTGTAAACTCAGTTGTGTGTGTGAACTCAACAGAATCACTAAAATTTACTGTATTGTTTTTCATCTCCTAACATCTGTTCTTCAGCCTGAGAGTTCAAAGATACTAAATACTCTATTGAAAATAAGATACCTTTTAGGAAAAATAAAATTGTCAGCTATAAATTAGATAGCTAGGATTTTACTCTGCTTCTGCAAAGAAGTAGCAATAAGGGTGACAAGAAAGGTTTCTATAGTCTTGTCTTTGGTAAAGAAAGACTATGCAAAATGTGAGCCCTCTCCAGAAGGAAACGGGAGGCCTGGCTAAGAAAGTATTCAAAGACTTCTTCGCTTCAGTCTTCACCAGCAAGAACTCTAGCCACACTGCCTAAGTCATAGGAGAGAAAGGCATGGACTGGAGAATGCACTTCCCACTGCATGAGAAGATCAGGTTCAAGACTGCCTAAGGAATCTGAAAGTACACAAGTCCATGGCACCTGATGAGATACACCTACGGGTCCCAACAGAACTTGTGGATGAAGTGGCTCAAAGCCATTATTCACCATATTTGAGAAGCCACAGAAGTCCAGTGAAGTTCCCACTGGAAAACGGGAAACATAACCCCCTTTTTTAGAAAGGGAAAAATGGAAGACCTGGGGAGCTACAAGTCAGTCAGCCTCACCTCTGTGTCCAGCAAGATTACAGAGCAGAGTCTTCTGAAAAATACAGAAAGGCACATCAAAAATAGAGTTGATTGGTGACAGCCAACATGGCTTCACTAAGGGCAAATCACATCTGATAAATGTGGTGACCTTCTATGTCAGGGTTACAGAGTTGGTGGATAAGGGAAGAGCAAGTGATGTCATCTACCCTGACTTGTGCAAAGCACTTGACACTAATTGGAGCATGACTCTAAATTGGAGACATATGGATTTAATGGATGGACCACTCAGTAGATAAGGAATTGGCTGGCTGGTTGTGGTCAACGGCTTGATAGCCAAGTAGTGATCACTGAAGAACGGTGTTCCTCATGGGTTGGTATTGGGACTGGCACTCTTTGTTTGTGACACAGACAGCAGGATTGAGGGCACCTTCAGCAAGTATGCCAACATCACCAAGTTGTATGATGCAGACAACATGCTGGAGGGAAGAAGAGATGCTGTCCAGGGAAACCTTGACAGGCTGGAGAGATGGGCCTGTGTAAATCTCATGAAGTTCAACAAGGCCAAGTGGAATATCCTGCACATCGGCTGGGGCAATCCTAAGCCCAACTACAGGTTGGAGCTGTTGGAGAAAGCCCAGAGGAGGGCCACAAAGCTGGTCAGAGAGGTGGAGCACCTCTCTTGTGAAGACTGAGTTGGGGCTGTTCAGTCTGGAGAGGGCTCTGGGGAGACCTCATAGCAGCATCCAATACTTAAAGGGGGCCTACAGAAAAGCTGAAGTGGGCATGCAGTGATAGGACAAGAGGTAATAGCTTAAGCTGAAGAAGGGTAGATTTACATTAAAGACTATGAAAAAATTCACAATGAGGCTGGTGAGGCACTGGAACAGGTTGCCCAGAGAAGTTGTGGATGCTTCGTCTCTGGAAGTATTTAAGGCCAGGTTGGCTGGGGTTTTGATCACTCTGGCCTAGTAGGTGTCCCTGCCCATGGCAGGGTGGGGGTTAGAATGATATGGTCTGTAAGATCCCTCCCAACACAACCCTTTCTATGCAAAATGAAAGTACTAGAGTCAATATGTTATTTTAGACATGCATATACATGTATACCTATATACACAAAATATAAAGTATATATTACATAAGTATTTTTTCTTACTCATATTTAGTCTTTTTGTTCAAAAAAAAGCAGAACCTCATGCTGAAATAAATCTTCGTACTAACATGATTACTGTTGTAATTGTAGTAATTGCTGATATTTAAAATCTTGTATTTTTGTATGTATTTGAGTTTTCATTTACTATTATTTAGAAAGCATGTTGAGAATCTTCAGTACCAAATAGGCTGTTTTAAAACAAACTAATTACTCCCATAGACTGATGATTTAGTGGAATCAAAAACCCCATAGTACTGCCCAATTAAAACAATACATTAAAAGTATCACAATAAGAATGCTATTATGACAGTAAGAAAGAAAGAATCACCATTTTAGGTGAGTCTTCCCCATTTTTGGCAGGGATATCTGGATGTCATCTGATCCACCCCCTTGTTCAAGCAGGGCCACCTAGAGCTGGTTGTCCTGTACCACGTCCAGGCAGGTTTGAATATCTCCAAGAACAGAGATTTCACAACCTCCCTGGCAACCTGTGCTGGCCCTCTGTCACCCTTACAGTGAAAAAGCATTAGGCAGGTTCCAGATGGAACCTCTTGTGTTCCAGTTTGTGCTCATTGCCTCTGGTCCTGTCACTGGGCACCACTGAAAAGAGCCTGGTTCTGTCTTCTTTCCACTCTCCCCTTGGGTATTTATACAACTTTCATAAGACCTCCCATGAACTTTCTCTTCTCTAGGTGAGACAGTCCCAGCTCCCTCAGCCCTTCCTCAAAGAAGAGATGCTCCCAGCCCCTTAATCATCTTTGTGGCCTTTCCCTGGAGTCTCTCCAGTACATCCCTATCTCCCTTGCATCAGTGAGCCCAGAACTGGACCCAGCATTCCAGGTGTAGCCTCACCAGTGCTGAAGGGAAAAACCACGAGCTTCAACATGCTGGTAATACTTTGCTTAGTGCAGCCCAGGATACCATCAGCCTTCTTTGCCACAGCAGCACATTGCTAGCTCACATTTGGTGAATTTGATGTCCACCAGGACCCATCATATGAAATTATATTCATAAACTGCATTTTCTTCTTGTTCAAAATATTGTTTAAATACAGGAGATGACTTTGCAACATCAAGGCAATGTGTAGAAAGTCTTTAATACTAGTGCCATGTAGAGTGCTAATACAAACAGCAGCATTTAAGTCTGTTTATTGTTTACTCAGCAAAAATAATTTCCTAGTTGAAGATGCTGGTTGCAGGATATATGTAGAACAAACAAATCTGAAAAGCTTTCGACCATCTTAGAAAAATAGATATACCAGGAAAGTTTTCTGGTTATGAATAACAACTACAATTCTTCTGAGAACAGTATTTGCAAGCCTTAGCTAGTTCCCTTACTTTGCCACAAATACTGCTGATCTCTGCTACCTGGAAAAGGCGAGGTTTCAGAAGCATCTCTAAAAGCAGCGTATTTTCTCTTTCTTGGTTTAATACAGATATTTTGCTGAAGGCTCTTTAAGTCTTCTATACATTCCATGTCAGAGGTTTGGTCAGAAAAACTAACCTCACTCCTTCTCATTCCTGGAACATCCAGATAATGAAGATTTCCTACAGAACCCAATACTATATCATACAGCAGTCTCAACAACAAATGGTTTCAATTCATTTTTTTCATTTTTCGTACTGGGATATACAGGACAGAATGAGAAAACAGTACATACTGAAGTGGTCTTATTTTCAGATATGGCAGAATGGGCATATCCCACTTTTAATGACCTCAAAAGCCAGTTCTGTAACTGCAGACACCTAAAAATATTTGCCCTCTCTGCCTCAGTCTTTTTCATATGAACAATATTTGCACCTTGATATCCATTGATGACAGCTACTTTCCAAATTAAAAGCATACAAAAGAAAAAGAAAAGTGAGCAGACAACATTTTAAATCAAAACCCTTCTATGCAATTCTGCAGTCCACCCTGAAGCTATGTAATTTGAAATATGGAGTACTTTCCATGAGGATGAGGTACTTTTGCTATAGCTAGTACAGCAACACTGGGTTGTCACAACAACTGTAAATAGACAGATAAAATAAATCAAACTGACAAAATGCAGTGTGTTAAGAAAGTTCTGCAGCAGTACAAAAACCATTATGACTATTTCATTTCATTCAAACTGAATTATGCTCAATAAATAAAACATAACGTGATGATAAAAAAAAAGCTCAGTCTCCAAGCTACTTACTGTGTAAGTGGATTAGATTCTATGCATAATGGACTAGTAAACAGCAGAGCCATATAAACTGAGGAAAAGAGAATTCCATTTTAAACACTGTAACAGTATGAAGTTGACAATTGCAGGGAGTTATTAGCCAAATGTTAGGCAGTGAGCCAGAAGGCTTCAATAAAAGTTGCCTTAAGCAAGAGCAGCGAACAAGGGGAGGAGTTAACGGTTAAAAAAAACCAAAAATGACACAATTCAATTCACTCTTGGGATAGTATTTGTCACTGGAAAGGCCAGAATGACAGATGATTAAGATCTTGTTAATAGAAAAAAAAATCCAAAACACAAAAGCTGATTTAATGTAAGAGGAAGTCAGTGATACTAGTTGTTTAGTACCAAATACAAACCTAGAAAACTCCATTAACAGCAAAGGGACTGCCTTTGTCTTCTGGCAGTGTTTTGTAATTTAGAGTTCGCTTGGCTAATGAGCAATTCATGTCCGTGTAAAACCAAAACTGTGTCCTAACTGGGTTTGGCTGAGGTAATTGCCTCTGATCAATAAAGCCGACACCTCGTATGTTTACCCTTCAACAGTCTCACTGTGGGCCTCTTCCCTCAGACCCCCTCCAACAGCCAGGGGAGCAGACACTGGTCACCTTACTAGAAAACTGAAAAAAACCCAGAACCCAAACAGGGCAGAAAGCACCGGGGAAACGTGTATTCCACTCGACTAACCCCCTGTGCCCCGTGCGACATCCACCCACTCGCAGCAGTTTCCTGGCACGTTTGCAGTCCCTTCCCCGCGCAGAGCCTTTAATTCTGCTGCTTCACTTAGGCCAGCACAGACACCGGCAGAGCCTCCTAGTGCTGACACAGCACACGGCAACAGGAGGGGACTCCCTCTGGGAACACCTCCAAAAGACACAGGCTTTCCTGAAGTTGGCTCAGCACCCTCATCTCCCCACCCCCCCCAAGTGTAGCTGCAGTCACCCCAGCACTGTTCCAGCACTGCAGTGACAAGGAAAACACTTCCCTTGAACAAATCAGTGATGGTTTATAGCATAGGGTAACATCTAATCGCGCGATACAACACCTACTCCAGTAAAATTACACATAATGCAAACCAGAAGCTGCAGACACAGCACAACTACCTAAAAGTACTTAAAATATTATTGTACAGCATTCCTTTATACTTAATTTCCTTGACAAGGGGGTTAAAATTTGTTATACAGGCTATGTAGTCTGTCTTCTAATTAGCCTAAAGGCAGCTGCTGCCCGTAAGACCGTAGGATCCTCCTCTCAAAGACTAAGCAGCATGGCTTCTTTTGAAATTAATTGTTACAAAGTGCCTCCCCTCAGATCATTTCAACAGTAGTGACAAGGTGGGAGTCACGGGAAACAGCATAACCTTCTATTCTACTAGCAGGCAAGGACATCAGGCTCTTGCCTCTGCTTTTTTTCCCGAAGATCATCTGCACAGTCCATAAAAATCCAAATGAAGCGCAAATATACCCCTGCCCTGCTCAACAAGGAGAAAGGAGCTTAAGAAAGCAATACCAGCACCATGTCAAATACCATGCGGTCACCACACACTGAGCCTGATGCCATTCAAAGCACTAGCCGTTTCCAAGGTGCCTTTCAGAAATGAAATGACCCACTCGCTGTACTTCACACGTTGCCAGTAATATTTTTCTCATTTAAGACCGTGCAATTCCAGAGAAATGGATGCTGGCTTACCTCCGTTTCGTGGTTCCACACGCAGCTGCGCCCTCTAGTGGGACCGGCCAATTCACCACCAACTTAGTCCTCCTAAAATCTCCCCACTCTTGCCTGAACTACCCTCAGCAGCTGGAATAACGATCCTCACTTGCTTTTAGGAAGCCGTTGTAACGACATCAAGTAATTTAACTGTACTAAAGTTTCAAGATACTGAGAGAATTAAAATTAAAAAGTTTTAAGTAAAGTCCTAATTCTTGAAGTGTCCTTCCTATTAGTTGTTTTGATAGACGAAAGAAATCCTGTTTTGTGGTCTTCTAGATAAGGCCAGAGATAACATCAACTGAACTAATTTTGGAAGAGTCAAAATGACTTGAAGTAGTCTGGAACTGTCACTGATCGATTTCAGTGATACTTCCTTAGCAGAAGCACATTAAAAATACATAAAACTGCAGCTAGAGTAAAATAAAAATACACTTTCAGCCCTAAGTTTCATTTACAAGCTCAGCCAGATCCCCACTGGAAGAGAAACAGCGAGAGCACATGATCTTATTATGCAGTACCACACCTGCCAGGCTTCAAGCAGCGGCAGGTTTAACACCTGGTCTCTGATGGTTGCCTCACTGACAGCTGCAGCACTGAGAAAGGATGGTCTTTACTGACCAAAACCAGACTAGGAATAGGGTGAAGGCAGAAAAGAGTTGACAGAAGAAAATACAAAGTCATCCCACTGAATCTCAGTAGAATTTGGGAAAGAAGAGGAACAGCAGCCATGGTGAAACAGCTACTTCTTTCAGGATGTGTTTACCCACTACATCCAGTCAGGCTGCTCCTGGAAACATCCATCCTCAGACCTGTGCTTGTGCCCTTCCCCTACATCAGATTTTAGCAATTAAGATTTTGCAGAAGAGATCTGTTTAGTTGAGACATCAATTTCTTCCACCCCCAATTTCCCCCTACAGATTAAATGTAGCGATTCATCATGTGTTCAATCACAGGATATGATGTAAGCAGAGTTAAATGTGGGTACCAAGTAATTTTGTCTCTGACTATAATGTACTGAAGTATATGCTTTGATTATTTTGCACTCCAGTTAAGTCTCATATATTAAGGGGGAAAAAAAAAATCTATCAGGGCTCACCAATTCCAACTCCATCTCCATTTTGTTTTTGTTTTTTTTTTTAATTGTTATCTTAGTGGAGGGTACTACACATACAAACTTTTAGTCTGAACTAAGCCAATCTTCAAATTTTCCATGTAAAAATATTAAATATAGAAACATAGCTATATTTCAGTATGTTGGAAAGGCAGTCCATTAATAAAGTTATCATATAAACCAGGGGATTATTATTAACCTGGAGATTAAGTCTCATACCTGTTCTTCTGTGAATTGAACTAGGAACTTCTTCCAGTTCTCATGAGGATACTGTGCATATTTTCTCATGCTAGTTTCCTGGGAAAGTGAAAAAAAAAAGACCCCAAACCAACTTGCTTTATTGAGATAAAAAGACATTCTTTATTCATGAAACATAAAAGCTGTGTCAGCTACAGAGACTTTATTACACCGCTAAAGCCCCAAGAGGTAGTACAGGTAAGAGCAGAAATTAACACTTATTAGGAAGCTATAAAGGTTAATTTGGAAAAGGGAGCTCTTGGAAGCTGCTAGAAATGGTAATGAGGCCTCAGGAGAAGCAAGACAATGGCAGACAGTTCCTATGATGTAATGCTCCTATGATGTAAATGTTTCCATTTAAGTCATGTGAGCCTGTTGAAGGCTGCCTTCAGGCACAGAAAACTTCCAACAGATACCAACTTTTCTTTCCAGCATGCAGCAGAATTCCTGCATGAAATGCTGAATCAGACCTTAATACACACTTCTATTTTAGCCTTTCTCAACTAAAGCAGCACTAGTGGAGTTTTAGAATTGAAGTTTATCTCAGGTATTTCTAATAACACATGCTTTAGATCACTAGAGAACTAGCTAGAAAAATAAACTATGTATAGAGTCCAAGGGGTATAATGTCCACTAAACTTTTAATAATATTCTACAGGACTTGAAAAATGAAAAATTATTAAATTTACACTCAAAACCGAAAAATAATGAAAAATTGCTAAACTATGCCTTTGAGCCTCCTGAATTTTTAATTCTTCCCAACTATTCCACTGCATGTGATATAATGACATGTGACAAGATTACAGCAAGTACTGCATTTGACACAAGTTGTTTCTATGGGCCAGGAGCCCCTCCTAAGCTTAGACCTAATATCAGAGAAGCAGAAGAACAAACTTGGAAGTCCTGCCTCAAGTTCAGGTCATAATTAATATCAGAAAACCAACTGTGAACTACTCAATTACTAACAAACAGAGGAAGTAATTGATTTTAAAGCTACTAGGCATTAATTCATAGAATCATAGAATTACCTCGGTTGGAAAAGACCTTTAAGATCATCGAGTCCAACCGTTAACCTAGCACTGCCAACCCACCACTAAACCATGTCTATCCAATTTTATCTCTAGAAAACCTGATTCAGAGCCCCTGACAATTTCAGGTGACACTGTGTTTGAATTAACAACAGAAGGATCTGTTCTTGTCTCAGAAGCTTGCCTTGCTGTCAGAGCAATAAGCAAGATGAACAGTTGGCATGCCACAATAAGACTGTTAAATTATCTGGTCCTGTACATGAATTAATTAGTATAAGTACATAACTTGTGTAAGGCTCAGAATGAAGCTATGTAATTCAGCTTTTGATGAAAATACTACAGCTCTGCAATTTCTGGACAAACTGGAAAATGTCTATATCAGAGCAAGAGTAAGACATGTGGAAAGCAATTAAAAAAGAACACAGTATCCTGGGCTTACTCACTCTAGGGCAAAAAAAACCAACCAAGCAAGTTAGCATCAATACAAACCTGTGAGTTGGTAACTTCAGGAGCTTGTAGAATCTCCTTCATTTGAAACTCCTCAGAACCAGTTAAACAAAACTCTACAAAGTGTATTTGGACTTTATCACCACTCGAGCATAGCATGTGCTTTTATAAGTCTCTCCTACTCCTGTATTTCTAGGATTACTGTGTCCATTTACTATCTCAACACGTGTCATTTCTACACAGAGATGGCAATGAAAACATACAAGACAGCAGTATTTGAATAGTTTCTTTTTAACTGCAAAAAAGCAATGGAGTCTTGACTCCATTGCTTTCCAAGTGTTGACTCACTGTCAGCCAGTGCTGACAAAAACATTCACAACAAAACTGAAAAAAAAAAAGTAATTCATGTCTTCTCAAAAGAAATGTGAAAATTAAAGGTTAAAACCCCTGTCTTGTTGTCTTAAAACTTTAATTCCCATAACATATATTACCTAAGGCCATATTGCACAGCTTTTGTCAATATTTTTAATGCAGGTCTGCGAATACATCAGAAAAAAACTTACTGATTCAAGTCCTTCCCCTCTTCGTCTGACAAAGATAACTATCCAGGCCAGTGGAATGTATCTACTTTCAGATACTGTTGTTAGGCGAAGCAAGAGAAAAATGCTATCTAAACGACATATGTGCTTTTATAGAACATCATATGCAGTCTGCCATGAAAACAATCTGTGAAGACAGGTGAGGTACATCTATTTAGAATGGTCAATCCACTCATTTTTTAGCAGGCATTTAACTTTTATTAGAGCCACAGAACAAAACTAGTTTTCAATAAGCCGCATCAGGAACAACCTACAGGTCCCTTACACTTCCAAAAGCACACGAGCAGAAAATGAGTGAGATTATGGTGTGTGTTTTTCAGTTGACTGAGTATACCTCAAACCATTCTGAGTAAAATTCTGCAGTGTTGAGTGACCCAGCACGAGTCCCCCCTCTGCATGCATTCTCCTTGCATCAAATTATTCCAGTGCTCCCCGCTTTATTTTTTTGGGACTTACAGCCAAAACTGAATTGGTGAACAAATAAAACAGTTTGAAATCTCAGCTGCTTTATTTAAAGATTTAAGCTTCAATTAAATGGAAATGTAAGATTCCCCGGATTCATCTAAATTCTGGGTTTCCTCCAACATTAACTGAAAACACAGAGGGCGGGAGACCATCTTCCTCCTACTGTGACAACAGACAACAGTTTAGAACACTGCTATAAAAGTTGTCTTTTATAACAGTGACAACTGTTATAAAAAGGGCTGATTCCACTGGAACTCTCTCAAGATTAATTGAATGACTAACAACTGATATTATTTAAACAGATAGTACCTAGAACTTTAACTTTTCATTGCATTATCTACTATTTGTAATAACTAACAACCTTCTCCCCCATCTCCCCCCCAACTCAGAATTTCTGAGAATCACCAGTATCTACAGAAGGCTGGCAATCTCCAAAGAAAGCAGGGGTGGACCGGACACATAGCCAAACTTCACTGCCTGTGAAAGGGCTCTGAAGTGCTCCAATCTACCCCTTACTTCACGAACCCAGCAGTCCCAGGGAGACCATTGATTTTCCATACTTCTCAAGACCTCACTGCAAAGCACGGCTCCCCAAGCACACTCCTACACTACTATCACTCATGCCAAAACCCTTACAGCCTACCAAGGATCCTGCCGCGGTACTTAAAACGCCTCTGGCTACAACTTCAGGGACCCAAACGCTTCTCAAAAATCTTTGCCTGACACCGCCCGGGCCTCAGGCGCGCTTCTGCCTAGCTTTACTCAAACACCGGGAACTAAACAAGGGGGACAAAGCTCGACCAGGCCGACGCCTAGTCGCCCCTTGGCTTGTGAGGAGAGTCCCGCCCTCGCCGGAAGGGAGAGGAAAAGCCTTCCGCCGAGAGAGCGGGCGGGCCCTGGCTCTCCGTCACACACAGCGCAGCGACCGGCCCAGCCCGCGGGCTGAGGGGAAGGCGGGGGCTGAGCGCGCCCCGCCTCACTCCGCACGTCCCCATACCGCCCCTCCCCGCGCCCCTCCGGCCCGGCGCTGGCCTCCGTACCCGGAGAAGGCCGGGACGATGCTGGAGACTCTGCGGGATCGGTTATTGAGCGTTCAGCAGGATCTCACTGCCGGGTGGGTAGCGTACCCGGCCCTGCGGGGAGGGGGAAGCAGGTGACCGGGAGGCGGGAGGGGTGGAAGGGGAGGAGACTGGAGGCGGGACCCCCAGCCCGCGGCCTTTCCCTCTCACCTTGGGTTGCCGGTGCCGAGGCGGGTTGGGAACGCGGCCCCATGTCTAAGCTACTCCTCGCAGTTCTTCCCGCCGCTGTTGGGCACTCGTGGCGGGTTAGCGAGCCCTGCCAGCAGCTGGCGGGGGTTGAGGCTGCCTGGGAGACAGCTGCGGTCAGGGGAGTGGGAGACTGCGCTTTTGAGGCAGTGAGGGAGAACGGGCTCCAGCGACGCGCTTGAATTTTTTATTTACGAACTAACAGACCTACAAGGCTTTAGAGATCGGTACAGTTTCTTAAAGAGCATCTCTGTACTATTTGGCGTACGAAAGTTGCAGTCACCTGGAGAGAAGTGCAGAATAGGCAGAATACATTCTTAGGTTAAAAAGCAGAAAGATACTGTTCCTACCTTGCCTTGTAAGGTCGTGGTGTTGTTTAGATAAGCCGTGTATCAGTGCTGTTTTTAGTATAACCAGGTGGTCCAAATGTGTGTTCCTGGAAGTCAGTGGATGGCTGGAGAAAAAGGTCATGCCTCAGCTGGAAGACTGTTGGCTTGTAATGAGCCACATGAGACTGTCATGTGGTAATCAATTACTTTAATAAACCAAGTGTTCTTAGGCAATGTTGGCTCTGCCTTATAATACCCTCGTGGAAAATATTTATGTATAGTCATGGATCTCTGTGTAATCCAGAAACTTAATAGTTTGTGATAACTTATTTGCACCAGTATATGATGGTCTAGAAAAAAATTATATAATAAGCTACCAATCAACTAGATAAATTGCTGATATGTTTTCTGATTCATCTTGACAAACAGTAATTAAATATTAAAATGTCTTAAGAATGAACACTAAAGGCATGGCTTTATTGTTCTGTCTGTTTTGCTGTTATTTTTAGAACTTTTCACAGGGTTTGATGCCTTTGTGCAGTGTAAGGATCTTTCTCAAGGTGTTTTTTGTGTAGTGAAAGAGGACAGAAGAAAGGTCATAACATGCTGGATCTTATGGTTAACTCTGTATCTCTGTGTATTGCTGCAGTGGACGCAGTATGTCCCATGTAGTCCCTAATTTTACCTTCTTCTTTGTATTGCAGTGTTTTGTTCTGATTTGAGAACAGTCTGATTTCATCATGGTCATCTTTGTGGTTTAACAGCTCTGTTAATTTGCTCTTAAGCGTCCCTATATGTTTTGGGGTTTTGGTTGGGTTTGAGGTTTTTTTTTTTTAATGTCTGGAGTGTATTCTTTGTCATCACTGGGAACTTGTATCTCAGACCATAGTAGCAGAGGCTGTAGAGAGCATTAGGTTTCTCCCTGGATTCAGGCCAGAACATGCTTGTCCTGTTTTGCCCCCTTTCCCTTGCTAGACAATGCAACCACAGTGCCACAGTGTTCTGGATTACCCTGTTCCCTGCACCACCAAAGTGGTAATAGAGGTTGTTTTATGCTATTAAGACTTTATCTCAAAATAGTCAAAACCCAAAGAAAGTAATTCTGATGTCAAGAATGCTGAGCCACTGTGGCCAATTTGTTAACTACATGTGAATGCTTGCAAAGTTGAACAGTTGGATTTGTTTAAATATTGGGAGGGAAAACATTTTCCAGAGCTTCTGAGAAAATAATATCACTTCCAAAGGAATAAGGGAGTATTTGTGTGCATCTGAAAAAGATTAAATCTGGGGTTGTATGAGCTAAAGAAACAGCCTTTTAGGCTCTGCACACAGATAAATGAATTCCCCTTTCTCCCGCTCAGCTGTGTCTGCTCTCTACTTCTGTATCTTCTGAGTGAGGTATCCAGATTTTTGACCCGTTTACCTGCAACCAATCTTTTGTAGGAGGAGATGAAGAAGAAAAACAAACAAAGAGCCAGATAACAGAACTGGAACAGTGAACTGTGTTTGTGCTCGGGCAGTAGTTTGAGTGCTTTTGCCAGCTTGAGTCATGTGGCTCACACTACAGCTGCTTTCAGTGGAGAAGATTGCTGAAAGGAAGCTGATACTCTCTAGTCCAGTGACAAATTCTTGAACCTTTACTTCTGACTGCCTGGCAGATATTCCTAATAAGAGAACTGGTAGTTGTGACTACCAGAGCGTTTCCTTCAGTCTCTGCAGAGGAGTGCTGCTGCTGCCGGCTGAGGTGAATACTGGGACACATGACAGAGGGCCAGTTGCAGGTCTTTCTGCAGCAGCATTCTTTCTCTCTGTGGTTCTTGTTACTTGGCTTGGCTGTTACAAACAACACACTGATGGGGAGCAGAGACCAGTCTTAGCATGTCTTTTCTCAAACTGATAACCACCTATTTTGTTGTAGAGCTTTGAGGTTACTTTTTTTCTTTTTTCAGTTCCTGGAAACTGGTGGTGATCATGACTGAGGAAGTGATTAGGCCTGTCCTAGAAGCAGCTTGAGTATCTTTGTATCAGGGGTGTTTCTCGGTCACTGGGTTACTTGGCATTACCAGTGTGCCGTTATCTGAGTGCTATGTTGAGGATATCAGTGGAGCTCATAGCTTGTTTCCATCTCATGTTTGTGTGTCCTTTGTTTCTTCCCAACCCTTGCTGTCCTGAACAGCTAGGAATCCAAAGGCATAGAAGCTGAGAACATGCATCATCTTGGAAGTCAGAGAGTACCAGAAGGTTTTGGTTCTCACTCAGCCATACCAACTTGATTAGTGTATACAGATTGACTGAAAAATAATAGAGTGGAAAAGTGTTGGGGGTGGGGGCAGGGAGAGATCATTTATTGTTTGTTGGGGGTGTTTCTGGGGGATGGGTGGTTTGTTAGGAGGGTTTTATTTTAGCAACAAGATACCACTCAGTTTCAAATTGACTATGGGTGAAACAAGCCTCAGATAGGCTCAGCAGCAGTGTGGTGATATTACTGCACATTCTGATAGTTGGGAGAAGAAAAGTTATGATTGTGCTACTTCGGTTTGGGCAGGCTTATGGCAAGTGGGTACAAATGTCTCTGTGACAGTCATGCTTTTCCTTGGCACGTATGCCTTCTTGTAAAAGGTATTCTTCAGATTTAATTGATTATTTCTGCACAGATCTTTAATACCTGTCTGCTAAGGAAACAGTATCAAGAGCAGGATGACTTGGATGTATAGCTTGCATTAAATTTTTGCTACCCAATTGCTTGATGCATTGTAGAAAAATCTCATTATTTAAAAGGAGAATAGGTGGAAATAATTTCTTATGACAGTCTCCACAAAACTAACTGAAGTTGGATTTATTTCTGAAATAAGCTTAAACAAAATTAACTCTAATAGACTGGAATTAACACGTGATGTGTTCAGACAAGTTGTTCTCTGTTTTCTGGTGTTGGAAATATCTGATGGTTTTGTGTTTTGATTTTAGGTTGAAGACTTTGGGTGACAAATCAAGAGAAGCAAAAAAAAGCAGGCAGAGGTACTTCTGAAGATATTAATGTATAACATTGATATAGGATGTTCTTTTTAAAGAAAAAATATTCCGTTTACAAAAGCATTTGTGTATAGTTTCATAGAATATTCTTTTTATAACATGAAAGCTTAAGCCTGATATTGAGGAAATACTTCACTTAATAGAACCTTGATTGATAGGCCTAAATAATTAGTGATGGCCATTAATCAATTTATAAATGCTTAATTAAATCATACGAATATTCAGTTTTATTGTAGTACTTTAAACAAGATTCAGGTTCCAGTACACAGAAGTATAGTTGTTTAGAGTATCTGTTAATCTCATGTGGTAAAATTGTAATTCAGGGGTTTTTAGTGTAAGAAGAGAAATATGAGCCTTTTTATTGTGGAAGAGATTTATATAACAGAGTACTTACATTATCTGTTTTCATCTCTGTTGCAAGAAAATGCAAGAATTGTGGTAAATTTTTTATCCTCTGCATTTTAGTATATTGTTCTTTCAATTTCTATATACTATAGGGAAAGACTACTTAACATCTGTAAATGATGCTTAATGCTTTTTCAGATAAGCTCAGAGGTGCTATATTGTAAAGCATGTCCCTACTAAAACACAGTGTGTGATCATGAATTAGTTTTAAAACAAGCCCTGACCAAAAAAATAAGCTGTCTGAAATAAACTGCATTCAGTTCTGAAGCTTAGTGGTTTGGATATAAAGGTAAAAGTTGATTCTGTTGACAAGACCTGGAAACTAACTAAAGATAGGTGAAAGTTTGAATAAAACTATTTTAGGCAACTGCTGCCTTTGTATGTTTCCAGTCCATGATATTTTGGTTCATGTTATATACTGTAAATATCCAATGCTTTTTGAGAAAAGCACTAGATCCCATTGGAGCATCACAAACAGGGAAATGCCAAGGTGACTTCTGCTTTGCTAATGATGATTGTAAGGATGGCTGAGTGCTTGTGGGTCAGAAGGAATCAGGGGAGAGGCTAATAAAGGTTATATTGCATTGGGAGTTTGTTCTGACCATCTGATCAGGGAGCAAATGTCTTCTGTAAAAAACTTGAGGAATTCTCTGTATCACTAAACCCCTATTCTTGTGGAGGTCTTTAACTTCCTTGATGCTGCAGAAAGGGCAATACAGCAGGATACAGTCCAGAAGATTTTGGAGAATGTCAGGGATAACTTCTTGATACCTTCTCCATAACTGTTTTGGTATGCAGGTATAACTTTAGGAAAGGCAGAGCTCACTTAGAATTAATAGGAAAAAAAAAATGTCAAGGATAAGAAGGGCTTCTAGCCCTGCATTGGCAATAAAAGTTTTTACTAAAACATGGGGCTGTTGGCGAACAGGGTGGATAATTTACTAACAGCTAGTATAGATGATGATGAGCTACTTGGTTCCTTCATTGCTTCAGTGCTCACAAACAAGGTCTCCCAGTCTCTGCTTAATGAAAGGAAGAAACTGAGCAGTAGTGGATGAGTGGGGGACTCGTGTGTGAAAGCCTGTGGACCATATAGGCCAAGACGTACTTAATGAAATTCAAGAGGTAGAAATCCAAAGTCTTTTCCTGGGAAGAAATTATTCCCAGCAACAATAGACTGGGGCTGACTGACTAGATAGGAAGCAGCTTTGCTGAAAGTCTTGTCAGACCTTGAGGTAAATGTGAGCCAGCAACATGCCTTATAGCAGAAAAAGCCAACAGCTTCCTGCACTGTATGAAGACAGCAGGTAGCAGGTTTGAGAGAGAGAGATGTTTGTCCCCACAGTCCTTAGACCACTTCTAGTTACTGATTTGGGACCCCAATGTAAGGAAGACATTGATGACCTGGAGCAAATTAATGGAAGACTGCCAAGATGGTTGGAATGTGAGATGAGGGCTTATTCTTCCTGAAGAATTAGATGGTTTTGAGGAGGCCTAACAGCAGCCTATCATTACCTATAAGTAGGTAGAGCCAGGCTCTTAGTATTTGTGTATGGTAGGAACACAAAATGTGATAGGTATAAGTTGAAACAAGGTTTTCAGACAGGGAAAGGTTTTTTCCTTGGTTAGTTCAAGCAGTAGAACTGGTTGCTTGCAGAGCCTTTGAAGTTTCTGTTCTCCAGGGTTTTCAGGTTGCCACTAGACAAGCTGGTCTGACCTAATAGTAGGTACTGCTTTGAACAGAAGGTTGCACTAGAGACTGCCTGAGGTACCTTCCTGCCTCACTGATGCTATAACCTTTCCCATGGTTTAAGGAAAAAAAAAATTCATTTATGTTGTGGTGGTTTGTGGGTTTGTTTTTTTTTTCGTTCAAATTGTTTGATGACAGTGCAGAACTGTCTATTCTGAGTCTCTGATGGCATCAAGATCTTCACATACATCCTTGAAAGTGCAGCATTGATAATTTTCTTTAATTTATGATAACCTGCTTTTACATTTCAAACTATTGTTAATGAAAATGTATGTACCCAGTAGGAGCTCATTAGAACGCTAAACCTGCAAAGGTTTTTTAGTATTTATTAGTAATGTAGAATGCACTAAGTGCAATGTCTTCATTAGGGGACATAAAGAACTTGTGTAGTGTGTAGTAGTCTTATTTTCAGAATGTTTCTGTCCACTGTTTTAAATAAAAACAAAGTTAATCCTGTGTATTTTTTTAACTGTGTTATGAAATTATCTCATAAATATATTTTTAATGGCCACAGTAAAAAAGATGCAATAACTAGCTGCCATAAAATAACAAGGGTAAAATAAACAAGCAACCCTAGTTCTGGAATATTCTTGTAAGATACACTGTGTAATGTATTTTAAACCAGAATTGACGAAATGTTTGTGAAAGTGAACAGTAGGGAAAACTCTGTGCTCAGCATATCTGTCAAATGCAGAGGTGTGTGCCTACATTTTATAACAGCCTTCTGTTCATTAACAACAATTTATGTTTACAATTTGTTTTATAGAACTGTTCAGTGTTTGCCAGAGTTTTCTGCTGGACTGGAATTACTGAGCAGGTATGAAATACCATTTCTTTGGTAGTCTGTCTCCTATAATTTCAGAAATACCTTCATTAGGTTAAGAAAATTAGAAGATGATGGTGTTACTAGTACTAGTTACTAGTGTCTGTGAAGTTTTTTACATCTTCTCACTCCCTTCTCTGGCAGCAAAAAGTGACTGTGGGTTTTTTTTTGCTCTTAAATATATTATTACAGAGGGAGGCACTGTCACTATCACTGATTGACTTGGCCTTGGTCAGCAGTGAGTCCGTCAATGAAGTGGTTGTTATTGGCCCTGTCAGACCTAAAGGAGGCTTCTAGGAGCTTCTTGCAGAGGCCACCCCTGCAGCCCTGCCCCCCCAACCTTGCCATGCAAAACCCAAAACGAATAGAGACAGCATGGCTTTGTTACCATGAAAACAAAGTATATCTCATGTTTATTTAATCACTTTTTTTTCTGAGCAATAGAAACTCTCCATATTACGAATTTAATTTATATTTTTCTCTTTTAAAACTACAACAATAATAACAATATTCTCTTCTTTGTGGGTTGGGATGTTGTTACTGGTTTGGGTTTGGTTTTTTTTTTTTCATTTTCTTCTTGATATTGGGTCCCAAGTAGTGCTTAAGGCTTTTATGTGTAGTCTTGTAAATATTGCTCAATCTTAACATAAGATAGCAGTTTAAAAAAACATTAATCACTTTTTTGTAGAAGTACTTTTACTTGCTGTGTATTTCTTTCTGGTATTTACTGTTCTACAAGTGAACAGCTTTTTAAACTGTTATTCCTGGTAGTCCCTGTAAACATAAGCACACTGGCATCCATGAAGCCGACCTTCTGTGTAAGGGGAGTACAGTTAAAATAGTCATTAATCTTTTTTTCTCTTCAGATATGAAGATGCTTGGGCTGCCCTTCACAAAGGAGCTAAAGATTGTGCAAAAGCAGGAGAGGTAAGAAAAAAACCTATGATGCCACTCTTAAGTATTTAAAAGCATATAAATAATTTTGAACACAGATTTTTAGGACTAATGTACTGGGTGTTGACCCTGAAAACTAAGCACCCACATGCCTTTGTTCACTGCCCCATCAGCAGGATGGAGGAGAAAATAGGAAAAATAAAAATGAGAAAACTGATGCTTCAAGATAAAGTCAGTTTAATAATTAAAAGACAGAGGAAAAATGAATGATGCAAAAGCTGTTACTCATAACCTCCCACAAGTAGACCAATGCCTAGCAAGTCTCAGAACAACTGCTGCTTTCAAAGGCAAATCACACAGATTTTCTTGCTGAGCATGATGTGACATGGTATGGTATCCCTTTGGTCAATAGTCAACTGTTCCAGCTGTGTCCCCTACCAACGTTTTATCTGCCCTCAGCCTATTCACTGCAGGGGGAGTGGGGAAGACAGAAAGCCTTGATACCAGGCAAGTGTTCAGCAGTATCCAAAACACTGATGTGCTATTGACACTGTTCGCCTTGGAAATCCAAGACACAGTTCCATATGAACTGCTATGGAGAGAGTTAACTCCCTCCTAGCTGAGCCTGAACCAACCAGTATTATGAAAAAGTGATGCTCTGTATTTCTGCTTAGGAAAAACATCAAGCTTCACTGTTTTATACTGTGGTGTTAAGATTGTCAGGCAGACAGTGGAATGGATCAGAATGTCCAGTTCTTATTTCTCACAGTTCTTTAAGATTTGGTGGTACTCAGCCTACAGGGTCTTAAAGTATTCAGTGTATATATTACAAAAATGTGATTTCTCTGTGACCATGTTTCTCACAATATATCAACTAACAAGAATTATTTTAAGTTCATTCTCCCGTTTACTTTCTCATATGTCAATTACTGTAACAAACATTGAGTGTTGTAATTTATAGTGCTTTTAGATTGCTTTTTCAACTGATCACTAGCCACAATTTATTCTCTTCTGTCTCATGTTCAGATAATTGCAATCACTATTTGCACTTATCAAAAATATTAATTATATCAGCTTACCTTATTTTTTGTGGGATGTTAGGTTACAAAAGGATATTAAAAAGTAAGATTTTGACAGAGAGTGACAAGAAGGCGATGGTAAAAATATTCAGAAGTTCAGGTGGTTGATTTTTGTATTCTTTTGCCATTATTTGAAAGGTTTTAAGTTAGCTGGGAATATTATTTTGAGACTGCTTAAAACATCTTAACATTGCAAATAAATGACAGTGTGTACCAGAATTAACAGTGTAAGCAATGTTATACAAACTTGAAATAACGTGATGCAATGCAAACAGTTGCAAAAATGATGTTGCTGCTGGAGCTCTTTCAAAGCGCTGCAGTGAGCTGGGTTGTATGTTTGGAGTTGAGGCTTGTTGGTGTTTAGTGTAGAGCTGTTGCATTCGCACCATTTGCCCTCTCCTAGTAGACAGGAAACTGCAAGATTTGACTTTGGATAAAAAGACTGAAGAAGTGTCTGTCCTTTCTCCTTAATTTTATTCACTTTTCTTTCTCTGGAAGTAAAGTGGTGAGTCGTATGGTTTATTTCTGGAATGAAAGGAAAGGAAGTTTCCAGTAAGTGCTACCAGTGCATTCTCTTTTCTCCTGGAGGTCCACAACAGGCTTTCCTTTTCAAAACCTGAAGCAGACAGCGTGAGATGGGTGGCCACAGAGCAGGACTGAGCTGCAGCGTTCTTTGCTCTGTCTGAAGCCTTCACTCTGGCTGGCTGCATCCTCCTTGGCTCTTCTGATTTCATAGAATCACTGAGGTTGGAAAAGACCTCCAAGATTATCTAGTTCAGCCATTTCCTTAGGAGTCTCTCTGTATCTTCTTCCAGTGGACAAAATTCTCACTGCTTAACAGATTTTGAAGAAGTGTGTTTAGGGTAAGAAAGACACATTATGTTCTTCTATTTCTTGCCTAATAGTATGGACCCCCTTTTCTTCTGGTTCCAGTGAAAACCTTTCCATTAGGAAAACTCAAATGACTAAGTTCCAAAAAGACTGAAATTTTCCATAAGATTCAGATATTTACTTTTAGGAGAATCCAAAACATGTATTGCTTGTGGGGCATTTTTCTTTGTTTTTTATAGAAGTAGCAAATGCAGGGTTCAGTAAAATAAGAATTGTGTAAGCACACAAGATGGCTTTAATATATGAAGGCTAAAGTTTGACTTGTCCAGTGTCCTGGCCAGTGACAGATGGATAAGACAGCGTGAGTAGCGTATAAACATTGAATAAGGAAAAAAAAAAGAAAATGTCAAGTTTTAATAGCTGTCTGCACTCTTAGCATGTTAAATTATTGATGCTAACTAACTACAAATTCCATCTACAAAATTGTCCTAAAACACCACTTTTAGATGCTTGTAATTTTAGCTGCATTTAATTATCTGAATTATTTTTCTGATGTTTTCCCCCATCTTAAGTTGTATTTTTTGTTTGTTTCTTTGCTATGATGATTTAACTGATATAAATCACATATTCTCAAAAATAGACTTGTCTTTATTGAAATAAAGGTATTAGTATTTTTAAATGTTTCATTACTCACTGGGCTTTTGAATAAGGTGCCACACCTTGTGTGGTAAAATAGAATGGCTTTTTGACGGGATGTGTAGTTGGAGGGGTATATAAATGGGAGAAGTTATTCTAAGAGTTTCTCTGAAGTGAGTAGAATTGTAAATCTTGGAGAACCTCCTTTGCCCGTTGCTCAGACGTTTTGCTTTGTTTTGTTTTCACAACTAATTTCTATCAAAAACTGAGGAATTCAGCATGCAGATACAGCCACGGGCGGCAATTGTGTGCAAGAGGAAGAATGGGTAATGGAACTATGCAAGGAAACTGTAATTGAACCATCTCAAGCATCATATCAGCGAAACATTTGTTAAAATCTACTGATCTTGCTTTTTTCATGGAATCTGACCTATATAAATAAAGTTTTTAAACAGTGTATTCTCTTCTTATACTATTGTATATTAAAAGGAAGAATCAAAAACAGGAAAAATTGAAATTATGAAGAAGTGTTTTCATAAAGACTTGCAACTACTGCAGTTAAGTTTATCACAAGAGCAGGACTGTTATTAAGGCATATTTTAAAAAATCCTAATTTTTCTAGAGTGTTTTGAATGTGCAGAACTTTCGGTTTTGTTGTTAAGATAGACAGCTCTATTGGTATTCTCATTTGATTTTAATATTGCAGAGAAAGTTTGTCACCACTGTAATTTCTGATAATGAAACTAGTTCTGGATCTGGTGTTTCTTCTGATCAAACAAGTTTTAGCTGCAGTGATAATAGCTGGGAAAATGGTGACAAGCTAGCTTGGCTTTATTGCTTAAATAAATTGGTACTACTAGCTACATTAAACCAAGTTACTGTTCTAAATGAGCCTTACCTTACAGCACTTACAGGTGGCTTTGTGTATCAGTGCAATGCTGCTGTCAGAATTCAAGATGTATGTTATTTGCTGCTGAGAAAATGCATAAAATATTTCCTGAATTGATTAGTACATTGAGTAATAACTTATGAAATCTTGTTTTGAACAATGCATTTTGATAGAAATGTTTCATACTACCAGGCCTTTCCTTTTATATTTACTTGAGAAGAAGTAGCAGTGCTGTAAGCTTGCCATGCTGACCTGAGATGCATGAATTCTAATAATTAGTGAAGATAGGTAAATGTATTTGCAAGTAAAGAACTTGTTTGTTTCAGCTGGTGGATAGTGAAGTTGTGATGCTCTCTGCCCACTGGGAGAAGAAAAGAAACAGTCTGATGGAACTACAGGATCAGCTCCAACAAATCCCTGGGTTTTTAGCAGATCTGGAATGCCTTACAGCAAGTCTAGGTAAGGTTTCATAGCTATAACAAGCATTTAAGTTGCTACAGAAGATTAGACTGACGTTCAGCTCTTGTGAACTTTGCAACTATAAAAATTAATTTTGCCTCACAAACACATCCTTTCTATTTAAAAAAAATAATTTTGTAAAAGAGCAAAATTAGTAGTGATTGCTCTACCAATAGTTCAGATACTATATGTGACTTTATTTGGGGAAAAAAAAAAGGTAGCTGCATATCTAGATATGAGCAGTTGAAAATTATTGTTCTTGAAGTCTTTTAAGTTCACAAAGATTTGTAAGTAGTTTGAACACTCATATGTAGTTGCTTCTTTTTGATGAGTCTGTATCATTATTTTGTATAATAATTTGTTTTAAATCTTCATTTTGGGGTGAAGAGATTTACCTGACTTGATACACTTTCAAGAAACTTTTTGTTGAGATTGTTGGTTCCAAAGCTAGCTTCCCTACTTCAGTTTAGTATACAGTGTTAAGCTGTTCTGAAGTGATTCCCAGCTGGGTGAAACTAGCAAAGCTACATATTAAAGTAACCAAATACCTCTTGTTTCTTATATGGGTTCCAATTTTTAGAACTTTGCCAAATACCAACCTATTTAAATTAAAAGATGAAAAGCCAAATGCTTCAGTGAACTACTTCTGGAAACCCATCATATGAAACAGTTGATCTGCTGTTCAAAATGAAATTAGAAAAAAATGTTCAGGTCTCTTAGTCTCTGAGAAGTTCTAGTGTTACTAAGCCCTGGAATGGGGACACGGGGTTTGACAAGTAGCAAGCCTTTCTGTCAACAGTAGGCCTCTTGCTATACCCGTGGAAATCTGTTGGAGTTGCATCAAATTAGTTTTTAAAAACTGCTGTCAGTGCATGGATCTTAGTAGCTAAGTTCCCCAGGGACTCTGCCTGCGCTGTTCTTACACAAGCTGGGAAGCATGCAGAAAGTCTGTGTAATTGCAGCTCCAGTTTTTTGTGGGGTGGGCTGGATTTGTGTGCTGGCATGTGATGTGAAGGAAAGTTCTTTTCTCTGTTCAAAGGCTAATTTCTCAGTCTTCTGTGGTCAGTGGATATGCATAAATCGGCTTTTGTTGCTAGGTAGGTGGGTAATAACTTTGCTGTTTCTTTCTGCACCAAGGAATATATTTCATTTTTTATTACAATTTTTTATACCACCTCGTTTAGTAAGGCTTTATCATGTGTGGTAACCATTTAATGTTGGCTTTTTGAAAGGCTCGGTTATTTTTCTAAGAAATACCAATTAAAATAATGATTTATTTAAATACTTATTTTAATATCATCATGCACAAAGTGATGCAGTCTGCTGGTAGACCAAAGATAAACAATATAATAAAAACCTAATGGAATTGTCCTTATAGTCCATAAATGAAAATGCTGTAAATCCTGATGAATTGGGGTTACCTTCCCTTTCCTAATGTTATAGTTTTATGAACCAGAATTAATCTCATCCTTACAGTAGAATTACTTGGAGAAGGTAATGCTGTGTCTCTTGAATATTTTTTGATACCCCACAAGCAGGATTTAAGGAAGCATAGGTCACTCTGCTTGGGTAAGTGAAGCAGTTTTGAAGTTTACTGCTAAGGTTGTGAGATTTAAACCAAATCATCTGGCCTCATTTTGTGTGTCAGATTTCAAGTAATTTACCTAAAGGAAGTTAGTAGTTTCTCCTAACCACTGTGAGGTTTTGGTCTTTTGTTTTTGTTTAATTACTGTTTTCTAGTAAGTTTTATAGTCTTATTTGAAGAGAAGGTATAATTTATACCAAATTAAACATCTACACTTCTAGAAGTGATTTACCAGAAATTTGCTGTTATTCTGCTTGCTGTTTTGTTTTTTTGTTTTGTTTTGTTTTTATAACTCTGAACTGTTTTATATATATGTAAACTCTATTCACTTTTCCAAGAGATGACTAATACTGTGGCTGTGAATTTTAAACAAGTGAAACATTCTGTTAAAAAAATTAAATATGTATTTGTAAATACAGAATTATAAACTGTTGTGTCCTGTGTTGTGTGTTGTAATTTGGCTAATCTTCATCTTTTCAGAAAAGGAGTAGTTCAGTGTTGTGATGTGATACACTTCTATTAAATCTATTCATGCTCTGGACACGTTCCTACGTGATCTAGTGTAGATGATCCTGCTTGGGCAGGGGAGTTGGACTTGGATGATCTTTCAAGGTCCCTTCCAACTCCTAATATTCTGTGATTCTGTAATGCTTTCTTTTTGAAAGTAGATAGAGACCCTGGGTGCTTTTGATAAAAGCAATTTCAGATAATGGAAATGAGCCTTTTAGTGACCTAGTAAAATTGGTATGAGTCACGTGCAGATTCTTCTACTTCTGCTGTGCATGAAGAGACACGTTTTCATTAGCACTTTTGTAAATAAAGGCCTTTAATTTAGGTACTTGCATTATCAGCCATCTCACTTCAAGTAAAAAGTCTGTGTCTTCATTTGATAAATTCATTGTATTATGCAAATCTTGTAGCTACGGTTGAAAATTTTGAAGAAAAAATTACTCTGATATAAAAGTGAAATGGGCAGTTATTGCCCTTTCAAAGTCCAGAATATGAATCTTCACTTAAGCCCATTTTTGAGATGTAGAAAATATCTGCTTGTTGATATCTGACATACTTCAATATGAAATAAGCTTCATGTTTGAGCAGGGCCATTTTACTCAAATACGTGTTTGGATTTCAGCAAAACAATGCACACAAACCTTGATCCAAATCAAATTTTCACTTTTTTTTTTTTTTTTTTAAACTTCAAATGTTAAATATCAACTAGATAGTGGGTTTAGAAAGACTGGCTAAGAACTTAGGTGACATCCAATGTAGGGTGAAAATATTTACCCTTGTGAGACTGGTAAGAAAATATGTCTGGGTGTGTATTCAGAGAGATGAAAGCCATTGCATCCTTGTCTTTAGTATTTTATTTTTGGTTTTTTAAATTATGGGTTAGATGGATGTTAAAATACATGAGGGAAACAAACTTTTTCCACTGGCTAGGGAAGGTATCCTTGTTTATACCTTGAGCAGAAGGTTGTGTTTTATTTTCACATGGTGTGTGACAGTTGCTGTTTTCTAGCTTTGCAAGGTTCAATTTGTTATATTCAAAAACAGGATGTCCATGTTCCATTTGTTTCAGAATTGGTGTTAAAGGTTTCTGAATGGCCCCTTCAGTCACTAAGGAAATATAGTAAAACTTGTGAAATAGAAGGTCATGATGACTATAATATATTTTTCATGAAATACAAGATTTTTATTTCTGTTACATTTGAACTGCTTTTAGAACTTAATATCTCGTATTTTGGCTACTTGTTTTGCAGCAGAAAAGTCTTTTAATGAAATCTACTTTTTTTTTTTTTAATAAAAATGCCAAAGATTTTTCTGGTTTGAATACTGGAGCATATTTCAGCGACATCTTGTATTCTGAGATTACAAAGTTTGATTTTTGTTCGTTTCATCATTTTGTAGACAGTCTGTGAAGCAGTAATTTTAGGGAGAAAAAAGTGTGGTGAGTAGCAGCTCTTAGATTTGCCTCTTTGAGGAAGACCTGAATGTCTTTGGGGAAGACAAGTAATTAGTTTACTATTATCTATTTGTTAATTATGGTTTTTGTCAGGATTTATATTTTAGCAGGAAAGTGAATTTAAGACCAGATGGTTGATTGATCAAGGTTTCTAACAGAGCTGACATTTAAACTTGTAGTTCTGAAATGTGCTTGGCTTCTTTTTCATTAGCCTCTAGCAGTTTGATAGCTTATGAAAAAGTGGATAAATGTTTTGTGGTGCAGAAATCTAGAATACACATTCCATTAGAAGACTCTAGGTTTTAATGAGGTTTAAAAAAAAAAAACTAGAGCTGTAAAAATTTTTGCTGTAAATTACTAAAGGTTTATGTTTGCTAAAATGTTTAGAGAAAATAATACTTTATTATTAATTAATAACTTTTTTTTTTCAAACTGGTTAACTGGTTGTTTAAAAACTACTGTTACTTCTCTTGCTTTTGTGAGTTTCACTGTCATGGATGGATGGATGTAAAACGAGGGAATTTGAATAATATAGGTTAATGATAACTGTGTTCAACATAAAGTTTTTCTCTTTCATAGGCTCCAGGGAGAGGAGATGTAGTGGAGAGGGTTGATGTAGTAGGTATGGATGTATATGTATAAAGACATGTAGTTTGGTGTTGTAAACTTGGAAATGTCTGTGGCTTCAATGTAGGAGGAAATGTATCCTAGTGTATTTGCTATGTAGTCTGTGCAAAGAAGCTGCTTTACCAGGAGAAATTTTTTTTCAACTTCTGCAGTTCAGTTGAGCCCTTGGTGTATATATGTCTCTTTCACTCTTCATTTTAAGCTTTAGTAATCTGGAAACCTGTCTGACTTAGAGATAGAGAAAATGTCTTTGATGTAATTGTTTCAATTCTTTCTGGTTTCTGCCATTTTACCCTTTAGTGAGAAAATGAATTAACTTTGTAAAAATGTCTTTAACGTTCCTTGGTGACTTCTGGTTTTTTTGGTGGCTGGGACACTGCAAGAAAACTACATTTAATGTTATCATAGGAAAAATTGGGGACAGCAGTATTTTCTGATATACAGCTGTGATTTAGCTTTTCGAACAATTTTTGGTCTATTGCAGAAAGTTTGTTACATGGTAAAATTTATGTGGTAAATTTAAATTAACTAGGTTTTAGAAACTGTTTTCAGGTACAAATTTGGGGAGGGTGGTTGAGTTCTAGATAAATACTTTTTTTAGAAAAATAATTTTAAATACTTAAAAAAAAAAACAAACCCCAAACCCCAAGAAAGTAAAACCGTAATAGTGGTGTTATACCTGTGAGAGTATAAGAATTACAGGCCATGATGTGACCTAAAGAGCAAGGTTGGCTGGTTGGGTTTTTTTCAGCTGTCCAATTAAAAAACAAATTTATACCAAGCATTGGCATATTATTGTACAGGCAAATTCTTAATCTAAATGTACAATGGATTTTTTTTTCCAGCATGCTTAAAAAGGTTAAAAAGAAGAGGTGTTTTTCTCCTTCATAGCGATGCTGTTTCATAGTGAGATGGTGATTGTTGCCTGACCATTTCAGAGCTGAAAAGAAGTAGTAGTCTTGCAAGTATTCTTTAGAGCATAAGCTGGCTTGCTGGGGCAGATTCATTCTAGGTGCCTCTGGAAATGAAGAAATTCTCGATTTCCTATTTTTGCTAAAGACCTTTTTAAGTATCAGCTTGTTTACCTGGGTGTAGACACGAGCTGATCAAAGCACTGTGACTTTAAGTTTCAAATTGATTAAATACGTGGCTTTGTTTGGGACTTTCTTTGGATGCACAGTGCATATGTTCTCATCTGCGTAGGAGAGACATTAATTCACAGCCATAGCTGGTGCAGCTGCTGTGGAATGAGTCTTACACTTTTTTTTCTTTTTTTCTTTTTTTCTTTTTTTGTGATTCACTTCAGAAAGAAAAATTCTGAAACCTATTTTGCAGTAAAGCAGGATTATTGTCTTCTGGGGAGATGTTAAAAGTGTTTGTTTCTGTTCTTCAGGAGCACAGTATTTTCTGCAATTCCCACTAGAGGCTGCTCAAATGCTAGTGCTGAGAATCAGTTGCCCTCTAAAATTCACTTTTCTTCATCCTATTTATTTTCCTATTCTTTGTTGTTGTCTTTTAATATTTCAATAGCAACTACAGCAAAGCAGATGGTGGGTTTTTAAGCAGAAAAAACAGTGGTTGATAGGTACCTTACTAAATTATCTTCAGCCCTGCTGTGTTTGTGAATTTTGCAAATTAAGAAGTGAGCAATCATTCTGAAAAACAAGTTAGCTTTGAAAAGTACCACCAGTTATAATTGTTAGTCATGGTCTTACCTTTTGAATGCACCTGGATTTTGTGAGAGGAAGTTAAGTGTGTGCTAAACAATGAATGTTGTACATCACAATCTTTGGAACTGAAAACATTCCACCACCACCCCATCTCCCCAGTTTGTTTCCGTTTTGGAAACTGCCTTGTGGTGGTTTGACCCTGGCTGGAAGCCAGGTGCTCACCAAAGCTGCTCTGTCACCCCCTTCCTCAGCTGGACAAGGGAGAGATGATAGAACAAAAAGCTGATATGTCCAGATACCAGCAGGGAGAGATGTTCACCAACTACCATCACAGGCAAAACAGACTCCACTTAGGGAAGATTAAGGTAATGTATTATCAATCAAATCAGAGTAGGATAATAAGAAATAAACCCCAAATATTTAAAGCACTTTTACCTCCACCCCTCCCTTTTTCATGGGCTCAACTTCGCTCTGGATTTCTCTACCTTCTCCCCACCGGCAGCACAGGGGGATGAGGAATGGGGGTCAGTTCATCTCATGTTATTACTCTTCTACTGCTACAACGTGGAGTGTCTCCCACAGAAGATAGTCCTCCAATATGCAAACCCAATACTTGCCTTTTTTTTTTTTCCTCTTCTTTCATTTCCCACCTCTTTGAGTTATCTGTATAGATAAATAATCTAGATAGTAGGCATAATCTCTTTTAAATTGAGACGCTGAACATTTAAGGTAAAAGAGGAGAAAGAGTTTGCATGTTTTTAAGTGCAAAGATATGTGAAATACCTAGTTTAGAAATTTGCCTGTCAATAAAGAGTCTGTCTTCACAGAAAACTTTCAAAGTGTGTGTTCTTTTATCACAAAGACTTGTAAGACTTAAAGTTTTCCCAGTCAGCTTTACTTTTGCCTCGTCTTAATTTGAGTACTGGTCTTGGTCAGTGCAGTTTTGTTCCCCAGATCAGTATGAGGAAGGAAGATGTACACTGACAGTGTGTCCAAAGGGCAAAATTAAATTAAGAGTTCTAGATGCTTCTTTTCTTGAAGTACAGAGCACAGTCTTGTGAGACCATGATGCTGGAGTAAATATAGTGGTTCAGTGTAATACAGCAAAGGGAACTTGAGATATATGCCTCTTAATATGGTTCTGCTGTAACACTTTACTGTGTAATGCAAACTGGTAATTGTCTTTCTGAGCCATATACATATGTGTAATTGTTACCATGTTACATATGTACCTTAATGAATTCCTGTTTCTGTTCAGATGAGTTGTCAGTCTATTGATATGATTTGATATTCATACAAGTATTTTTTTATAGTCCAGCTAGAGGCAAACTTTGAGGAAATGGAGAATCATCTCTTGTGTCTTGAGGACCTATGTGAACAGTGTGAATTGGAAAGATATAAATGTATGCAGACATTGCAGCTGGAGAACTACAAGAAAACAAAAAGGTAAATAAAGCAATTGCTATAAATGTAAATTAGTATAAAATATAAGCATTGTGCAATTATTTCTTTCCCTGCATGTAGTATGCCTTTTACTTTCATCTTTAAAGAAACAGTGATCTTTGACAGGAAGTTGCAAGTTTGTGATAGATTCGTTGAACGTCCGTCTGACTTTTGGCGGTGAACAAAGAGTGTGCACTTTTGGAAAATTACCACTACATTGTTAAGATGAAGTTGTGCTTATTATCCTCTGCAAACAATAGGAATAAGGGCTATTGTTAATGAGCATTGATAAATTATTGCTTCTTTTAATCTGTTGCCCTGTTTCTTAAATTTATTTCTTTCCACATATATTTGTCCTGGTTTCAGCCAGGACAGAGTTTACTTTCCCAAGGAGCCAGCACCGCTGAGCTGAGCTGAGGCAAGGTTGTTTTCCATACCACATGACATCACAACCCTTATAAAAGGGGCTGAGTCGGGTAGGGGCAGGTCTGTGCAGCCCTGGGAAGGTCTGAGTGCGGGCTGAGTTGGGTAGGTGGTTGGGCTGGTAAGTGCTTTGTGTTATCATTCTGTATTTATTCTGTGCCGGGTGCTGTTGCTGTTCCCCTCTCCCTGTGCTGCCCCAGCAAACTGCCCTTACCCCACGCTGTGGGTGTTTTTGTCTGTGCCTCCTCCCTGTCCTGAAGGGGGAAGGAGGGTGAGAATAAGTATCACCTGGGGCTCAGCTGCCACCTGGGGGCAAACCATAACAGCATTGTACCTGTAAAGTGAGGAACTCTGTTGTCCTGTATCTTCATTTCAGCTCTCTAGAACGAATACCTTTTGCTCTGTATGATAAGCATTAATCTGCTGTTCTCATTCTTGCAAAGACAGGGCATTGCTACTTGGAATCAAAGTTCAACTCTTGGCAGTATGTGTGAAAAGTCAGAACCTCCAACTCTCCAGCTTCATGTTTACCTAAAAGATAAAGTAGCAAAAGATAAATGAAAAGAACTTAAATAACTTAAACGGTTTACTTTCTAGTTTGTGTTACTGAGAGTACCAAAAATAACCTTACTGAAGGAGATAAGAAAAGCAGTATTAAATCCATTATATAAATGAGGAAATGAAGAGTTAAATTGAAGCAGTTTGTCCAAGGCAGTCTTTGCCAGACCTGTGTTAGGAAGTGGTACTGCGAAGCAGATGCTGACAGACTGAGAGCCAGTAATGACATGGGAATAACCAGGTTATTTGATCTGTTTAGGTAGGTGTCGTATTAACCAGGAGAAGCACCCTCCACTCCTCTCTTGATTGAGGTGGCAAATTTTACTCATGGTATGTGTTACCAATGAAATAACAAAGTTCTTTTAAGAGGATTCCAATGCACAAACACAAGTCCACACCAAAGTAGTGATTATAACTTTTATTGTTTTAAGCCTTGCTAAGCTGTTGTCCAGCATATAGCAGTGCTAAGAGAAAGCTTTCCTAAGCCACGTTCAGGCATGTGGCAATTGTAAGACAGCCTTACTAGGCTGTTTTAAGGAATATAACAGGTTTTTAACCCTGGGATATCTGCAACACTGCTGAGCAGCAGGATGATAAGGGTCCACATTGGAGCAGCAAAGGGAGGCAGGCAGAGTATCTTCAGGGAGTCCCTGCAGCTTCAAAGAATGCTTGATGTCTGTCTCCCTGTGCTGCCAAGGCAGCCTCCTTATGTCCTGTGTCAGGCGCAAGCTTGGGTTGCTGGATGTGGGGCCTACATGTACAGCAGGCCTTGCTGGACTCGTGAGCCTGATGGCTGACAGCGGGTGACTGACCATCCTGACTGGATAGCAACGTCTCTCCGTTACATTATCAAAACATTATGGTTTCCCACACACATGAAGGGTCAGTTCTCATGGGAATGTTGTGCTTTCCTTCCCACATGAAGGTTGGTTCTCATGGGAATAGGTTTAAAGTTATTTCTCCCTGGTCACCTAGCCAACGTAATCTGAAATACTGTGTCCAGTTGTGTACCAGCACAGGGCTACCAAGATGATTAAGGGAGTGCAACACCTTATTTATGAGGACAGGCTGAGGGAGCTGGGTCTCTTTAGCTTGGAGAAGAGGAGACTGAGGGGTGACCTCATTAATGTTTACAAATATGTAAAGGGTGAGTGTCAGGAGGACAGAGTCAGACTCTTCTCAGTATTGGTCAGTGATAGCACAAGGGGCCCAAGCTGGAAGTTCCATGTGAGTAGAGAGAGAAAAATTTTCACTGTGAGGGTGACAGAGTGCTGGAACAGGCTGCCCAGAGAGGTTGTGGAGTCTCCTTCTCTGGAGACATTCAGAACTCGTCTGAGTGTGTTCATGTGTGACCTATTCTAGATGATCCTGCTCAAGCAGGGGGGGTGGACTAGATGACCTTTTGAAGTCCCTTTAAACCCTTGTCATTCTGTGATTCTATTTAACCATTTATGAAATCCATCCATGCTTCTGTGGGGTTGTTTTCAGCATCTTACCATATTTTCTAACACATCTCTCAATTTCTTACATTCTGCTCTTTAGTTTTTCTCAGTGTTCAGTTTTTTTAGCCTCAGGCGAGGACCTTAACAGTGATCTTGCCATTTGCCTGGAACCTGGATTTTTCTCTTTCCCAAGACAGGACAACGCCATTTTCTCTTTCCAGGAGAGGTCAACAGTAGTCAGTATGGCTGAATATTCTCCAGACTTATTTAAGTAATTAAGTATTTAATAATAATAATTTTAAAAGTCTAAAGATATGTTCTTTGACTGAATTACATATAATTTAACGGATTTGTACTCTGTATAATGTAGTGATCTCAATGAAGTTTTCAGAGTTTTTCCCTGCCATCCTCACTCCCTCTCTCCCTCCTCTAGCTTTTGCTTTCAGCATCAAAACAAAGCATTAAACTGTTGCCTGCTCTGCTTAGCAGCACCTAATCAGTTTTATAAATAGAATGCTAAGCAAACTACTTAACGTAATTATAAGCTGATTACATGTGGTCAGATCTAGACAAAACAGGAAAAATGCAGGTAATTTCTGGTTGATCATTACCACGACATTTGTTTAGGTAAGAAATTAGCTGCTAGCTCGTTACTGGAAGGACACTTGCGTATGTAGGTACCTGGAGAAGAGCAGCCAGTTCATGTGAGTGTGATTTATTATGTGTGTTCAGAACTTGTATCCTGTACTCCTCTCTTAGTGTTTGGGGTTTTTGCTGTGGTACCAGCTACTGAAAGAATCAGTAGGGGGTTCAGGAGGCTATGCTCTCCTTAACACACAGGTTTATGTAAATATATATATATGTGTGTGTGTGTATGAATATATTTCCTGTGTTTTTCCAATGTAGGGGATGAAAACTGAGATGAACAGAACCTCTAGAAAATGTGTTTATTTTAAGCATGTAACAAAAAGTAATTTTATTATAAAGTTACTGTAGAGTTTGGGCTAGAAGCTTGTGTATTTAAAGTCTTTTGAAAAATCTTCCTTATATGAAATACTTAGAAGAAAGTGCTTTAGGCCAATGTTAAGTCTTTGAAATGCAGCTTATGGTAACTATGGGAACTGATTTTCAGAAATAGGTCTCCCTGTTACATAGAGCAACTTTATTTCAGTTCAGACAGATCAATTTTTCCCCTTCTGTCATTGTGTTGAGTACTAGTTTGATCAATCCCAGTTATTTTCTACAATGTATTTTAAAGCCTAGGAAGGGGAGGAAGGGAGGAGGCTGTGTGGGATTTGTTTTTTTATGTGGTTATCCTTGGATCTTTAATATTCTTTCTTGTTTTTAAATTTCATTGATCAGGATAGAAATATTGTAAGAAATCTAGATAGCGCCCTTGTTTTCTCGTGTTAGTCTTACTGCAGTTGCTTGCATGTATGTTAGCATTAAACAACGCTGTTTTCTCTCCTTTTCTCAGTCAAGCAGAGCTCTTCTTCCCTTCCCCTCACTCTCCTAGTGAGGATGTAGTGTTTCGGACTGCAGAAAATTCCTTGTAACCCTCCAGTCTCTTACAGCAGTTCTTGCATTCCCAGGCAGTGTGCTCCGTCCTTTAGGAAGCACTATCAGCAGCTCACTTCCATGCACTTTTTTTACGCGCACCAAATTGCAGATTAATAACAAATGTTTCTGTCCTGAAACTTACTTTCTGTGAAACTCTGTACTATTTGTATCCATTTCAGACAGATCGCTATTTTTAGAAAACTAGGAAATCATGGTTATTTTACCATTTTATATGGAGGAATACATAATTGGATATAGGAAAGAGTCCTGGAAATCAGTGAATGCATTTTACTGTGTGTCATTTGACTTTAAACATAGCTGTCTGAATTTTATTTTTTTTTAGGATGTGTTATTTAAGAATCTCTTCTGGGTTTCAGTACTTTTCTGCTTTAAGAACAGACAGAAAGTAAATGAATGAAGAGATCTAAAATCATGAGTCTGAAGCATACCCTGGTGCTAGACTATACTTCAACAGATGCTTAGTACCATTCCAGACTTTAGTGGGACTGTGTTTTGTGGTTTTGGATTTATTTTTTTTTTTACTTTATAGTGAAATTAAATGCTATACCTGAAGAGAAAATGTGTTCTTAAAGTGTGTATTTCTTCCTCATTTTTGTATTTTAAAAGTTCATTTGCATAACCCTGTGCTTTGGTAGTTGGCGCAGTAGATGAGGAGTAGAGATTGTCATAATTCTTGTTAGATGTGTTGCATGCCATGATGGTGTTTTTATGCCTCTGGAGAAGAAGAGTATTGGATTCACTTTCATTTGGAATGGTATCTAAATTATGGCAATAGCACTGTGTAGATTACAGATGTCTATGGGAGAAATTGTCTTAATCAGTTACCACTGTGAAGTTTCTGTTTTCTTTGTGATCTTCCGTTGATCCTATCCCTCTTTCTAACTGTTTTGGGAACATAAAGAGAGAACGAGGTTTGTTGTAGTTAGATACTGGCTTATGTTAGGTCTGAATAATATAAAGTAAATAGGAGAACTGTCTAGACAATTTAGGCTAGTCTCCTTTTTGAAAAAGTTCATCATCATGGGCTAATTAATGGTTATTTACTCACCAGCATACAAAAAACTTTTGCTTTCGGATATTTTCTTTACCTCCTTTAGCATCACTGTAAAAAGCTGACATTTTCTGTGATCTTTTTTAACCTAAATGATTTTTTTTTTTTTTTTACTAACATCAGAAGAGAGAAAATGGGTACACCGCTGTGGTGGTTTGACCCTGGCTGAAGGCCAGACTCCCACCAAAGCTGCTCTAGCACTCCTCTCTTAACTGGACAGGGGAGAAAATACATGTTGAGAGGCTTTGGAGTTGAGATAAGGACAGGGAGAGATAATTCTGCAATTAGTGTCACACATGGGCAAAACAGACTCAACAGAGAAGAAAGGCAAGAAAACTCTAATTTATTACACTACACACATACACAGAGAAACCAGAGTCAGATAATGAGAAGTACCAACAGCTCTTAAAACACCACCCCCACCCCTCCCTTCTTTGCAGACTTCACTTTATTCATGATTTTCTCCTCCCCAGGATGGCACGGGGAAATTTTTTTCAAAGATCTAGCTACATATTTCATAGTTCCCATCAAAATCTTTAACAAAGTAAAGTTTCATGCCATAGTCTTCTTGAGTGATCTTGCCTCTGTGCACCTGGTGACATAAAGAATGATTTTGCAAGGGTGCATGTAGAACTTCCGTTATCTTCAGAACAGCTTTGATGGAGGATGTGCGGTGGAGGACTGGTGGAAAACTGGAGTTTTCATTAGGTGTTAATTGTTCGACTGTAAGTTTCTGTGCTTAAAGCAAAGTTACTGTTGGAGAAGTCTTTTCCATCCTGCTGTTCATGACTTTACATACAGCATAATCAGTAGCAAATGTTTTCATGGTGATAAATGTCTGGAATTAATTTTATGGACATCAGTTATAGCACTTCTTTGGACAGACACATGCAGTGAGAATTCCTATTGAGCCTAAAAATCTGCGCTTGCACGAGCCTTGGAAAAGTTCCCTTTATAATTGTGCTTTCTTTTGTGTGATTCTAGGGCTCTGAACTTTGTTTGCAAGTACACTTTGCATGCATCAAACCCAAAGGAGCAGGTTGCTTTATTATGAGGGAATTTTGCTCCCTTCAGTGCTCCAACTAATTGAAAACACTGGGCAAGACTGAATACATAGCAGAACAAAAAATTGTAGGGATTTTGGCAGGGTTTTTTTTTTATATTATTTGCGAAGTGTGAATATGCAGTGTAATTTCTGTCACTTTTCAGTTGATTTAATTTTGCCCTCCTTATAGTTTCATTTTCTTTTCAATAGGCATATAAAACATTTTTATTACCTTTTTTTGTTACCTGTGATTAAAGACTCAGTGTTTGTGTTGGATCTTCTACATCTCACAGCAACTTTTACTTATGTGTTCAAGAAAATGTTGAACAATATGCAAATCTGTCTATTTTTCTCTACCTTTATGTAGTGCTAGTTACTGGCCATAATCTGCAAATCCTGCCAATCTGTGAGCACTAGGTATCCTTTGTCCAGACTTACTGTACCAATAATAGAAACAGATGGTTTAAGACTGCCTTAATCATAGTTTTGTAGTCTACCTCACCTCAAAACTGCATTATTTATCAAAGTAATGAATTCATTGTGGCTAGTGGGTAGGTGTTTGTCATTAGCACACTAAAATCCATTCTGGTTTTGGGCAAGGTACTGATAAATTCTCTATTCACTATGAATTATTTTCCTGAGATCATTAATAATTACTTTTCACTTATTTGCAATACCAATTTGTTTAAAAAAATGTTAAAAAAAAAAGTGTTCACTGAACCTTTTGATAACACCTGTGTGAGAGAGTTTTTACATTCCTGTGTCAAACATGTTGAGGATGCCTGAAGTGGTACAAGTTCCAACTTCCAATTGTCACAATTGTACGTGTGGAGTCACAGCATGAATAGTAAAGAGTGTGTGTGGGTTGTAGGGTTACAGGCTTTTTGTTCCACTTTTTTTTTTTTTGATGGACTTGTAGCATATTATGTTACACAGTGAATGAAGCTTGGCAAGTCTTTGAATACTGAAATATTTTTTTCCTTTACCACTTATGGAGAAATCAATGGCCACATTAAAAGAAGGTCTGGAGTTTTCTTGTGTGACTGTTCACCAAAACCATGTTTGCAGGAACCTTTTTTCTTTTTAGGAAAGATTAAAGGTGGTAGAGTTGTCCTTTGATGGTGGAGTACCTTAAACTTCATTTTCTCTTACATTTCTTTATAGCTTGTAGCTGTTTGTAGCATCACTTAATTTCTTCTGTTAATTTTCAGCTTTAAACTTTGATTCCCAAACATTGGGGTTTCTTTGAAAACATGTCTTTTTTTTGAATAGCAACAGGATGAAAGCAAAACCAGAAAAACTAGGTCCTGTGATAAACCTTGTGTCTGAAGGAGGGAGCTAAGAATTTGTTACACGTTTCAAATGTCAGTTTGGAATGGTTCCAATGTTAAATGACTGGTACCAGTCTGTTAGGAGAGGGCAGAAGGCCTGATTGTTTTTAATTATTTTACTTCTACTATTTTCTTCTGGTTTTGATACAATCTCCCTAATTTGTGCTGTTCTTTTGAAAGATAGAACCTGAAAGGTGACTCCCAATGTTCTTCATAAAGATAAATTTTTATTTCCTTTTTTTGAAACATCCAAAAGAATTGCTTTCACTGTACCCTGAAATTGCTGAGTATATGAGAATAGTTCTGGCTGTATTACCAGATGATGTTTGCAATTTCTGTTATGAAATTTTGCTTTAATCCTTTTCATATTCTGGAATGAATTGTAGAATCATGAAGTTAGTGTAGAAGACTAAATGGAAAACTCAGAAAGACTTGAGCTACTTTTATAGCTCCATTTAAGTGTGGAAGAAGAAAATCTCCACTGCAACATCATTTAAATGCCTTACTTCTTTGCTTTTACTAGATAAATTTTCATATTTGATGGTGAAGAGTCCTGACCCATTAGATTAGTGTTGCTTCAGATTAATAGAAAAACTTGCCTGCTGTTTTTTCAGTAGCATTTTAATAGTGGTTTTAAATTTTTTTTATTGATTTTTCATTACCTCAAGGCTTTTCATTGCTTCAGACTCAAAGCCTGGAGGCTTAAAGCATTTTAGCCTGGAGAAAAGGAGGCTGAGAAGAGACCTTATTGATCTCTACAACTGTGTGGGAAGAGGTTGTAGCCAGGTGGGTGTTAGTCTCTTCTCCCTGGTAACAAGAGATAGGACAAGAGAAAATGGCCTCAAGTTGCACCAGGGGAGGTTTAGATTGGATATTAAGAAAAACTTCTTCCCTGAAAGGGTTGTCAGGCACTAGAGCAGGCTGTCCAGGGAGTGGTGATTCACCATCCCTGGAGATGTTTTGAAAGACAAACAGATGTGTTGCTTAGTGGCATGGTTTAGGGGTGGACTTGGCAGAGTTAGGTTAATGACTTGATGATCTTAAAGGTCTTTTCCAACCAAAAATGTTCTGTGATTCCATTTCAAAGTAGTTGGTTGATCTAAGGGATGTGAAAAAGATGCACAAGCAACCTGGGGAGGAGAGGGGGAGAAAACATTTTCATGTCATTGTCACAAGTGGAAAACCTAAGTACACAAAAAAGTACTTAAGTTATTTCTGTGTACCATGGAATCGATGTAGGTTGTGTCTATGGTTTTTTACTTTTACTTTTGATGAAATCCATCAGAAAGCCCTTCTCAGGTATTTTTAGCTGACTACATCTTGAATTGGATTATGGAGGTAAAGATTTTTATTAAATATTGAAAACTTAATGATATCAGACATAACAAGTAAAATGCAGTATCTCTCCGGTTTCTTAAGTTTTGTTTTGGATCTTGTTAAATCCTAGAAATATCTTTAAGTGAAATTGCAGATAAGCAGATAAAACTTCTTTTAGTTTTTGTTTGTACAGTATTTAAAATCAACACTTAAACACACTTATATTGAAATTGAAAGCTTATAGAATTGTAATTTTTACTGTCCACATGCTACCTGGAGTTTGTCTTTTGTTTATGCTTAAGTCTAGTAGCTTGAATTTATAGCTGTTACTTTCAGGACTGGTGTTAGAAAATTATTCCTGACATTCATTTATGACTTTGTTGCTTTCTTACCTGCCTATCAATTTTGCCTGCTGGTGTTGCCAAGAACTTTGTGTTTCTGTGGTCTCTCACGGTTTAACTGGATTTCCCTAGTGTTTTGTTACATCTGGAAAATTGATTGTATTGTTACAGCAGTTTGCAGGATACTTAGAACCTCCTTTTGTTGAATAAACTAAATTCCCATTGATTTTAACTCAAAGCAGGGTCATTTTGACCACACTTAAAAAAAAAATTAATCTACATTCCTATTTGGCTAGGTATTTATCAATGATTTTGTGGGTCTAGATCAATCATATGGGTAATACTTTGAAATTACTGACAACATTTATTATCTGGAGGTGATCAAAGCATATTTTGACTCCTTTGAAAACCATTGTTTAAATAAATATAAATAAGAATTTTTAATGAACTGAGCAGCCAAGGAATCACTCACAGGTGGATGATCAGCTTTCAGAAGTGTTTGCAGAGCTTTGAGCTGTCTGCATTTAATACACTACTTAAATCTTTTAAGATTTTCCCTTGTAGAATTTCCCTACTAAACACCAGTTTTAGCACAGCATGTAACTGCTGAGCAAGTTGCACAGCCAGAGGTGTGATTTTTTTTTTTTTTCAGCTGCTATCTGTTCCTCAGCTGGTAGTGAAAACATAATGATGGCCACAACAAGGTGATCAATAAGCTCTGGAGCAGAAGTTACTATCTTTCCATTCTGTTTAATTTAAAAAAAAAAAACAACCAAAAAACAGGGGTGTATCTGCTACTGCAGGCCTTCTATTAAATTCTGCCCAAGTTGAACCAGGGCTTTGCTACATAATCATATTCTGAGTTCCAAGTGTTTAGGAAGGTCTGGTTTTTTGTTTAGTAAAAAAAAAGCTGATTCGACTGTTCCTAAAGAGGGAAGCAAATTGGGAAATAATAGAAACATCTCTGAGCTTGCAGGCAGCCCAAATTTTTAATGTGATTATGAATTGACCTGTTTTCATCAGCTACTTTAATTCCTGCTGTCTAAAAGTGATGATGCACATATTTCCATGACACGTGCTTTACCAGAAACATCAAGTTAAGTAATTAGAAACCCAGTTGTCATCTACTGGTAGCTGTATTTTCTTGATTCACTTTTAGGTATAAAAGAAATTGAAATATAGAAAATCAGAAATACCTGTTCAGTCTATAGTAGAACACAATTCAAGTGTTGTTTGGATTTGGCCTCAGGTAAGACAACTGCTTTCAATGCAAGATTTGCTTGAAGCAGAAGTATTTTGTTGAGGCTATGTATGTGTTTTATTGTTTACCTTAAAAGCAGGTCTTTCTGGAACTGAGGGGCCCTCAGCTGGACACAATATTCCAGGTGTGGTCTCACCAGGGCAGAATAGAGGGGGAGAAAGACCTCTCTTGGCCTACTAGTTACCTCACTTCTAATACACCCCAGGATGCCATTGACCTTCTTGGCCACAAGGGCACACTGCTGGCTCATGGTCATCTGCTGTCCACCAGGACCCCCAGGTCCCTCTCACCTGCACTGCTCTCCAGCAGGCCAGTCCCCAACCTATACTGGTACCTGGGGTTGTTCTCCCCGGATGCAATACCTTACACTTGCCCTTGTTCAGTCTCATTCAATTTCTCTCTGCCCAGCTTTCCAGCCTGTCTAAATCCTGTTGAATGGCAGCACAACCTTCTGGTGTGTCACCACCCCTCCCAGCTTTGTGTCATCAGCAAACTTGCTGACTGTGCACTTCTTTATTATGGCCTGGGTCTGCTGGACACTGTCACAAGTTAGGTTAGGGGATTATTTTCTTGAAAGCAGCCCTGAGGAAAAGGACTCAGGGCTTCTCCTGAATGAAAAGCTGGATATGAGTCACCAGTGTGCATCTGCAGCCCAGAAGGCCAACCACATCCTGGGCTGCATCAAAAGCAGTGTGGCCAACAGATTGAGAGAATTGAATCTGGCCCTCTGCTCTACTCTGGTGAGACCTCACCTGGAATACTGTGTCCAGCTCTGTAGCCCTCAGCAATAGAAGGACAGGGACCTGTCAGAGCACGTCCAGAAGAGGACACAAAAATGATCACAGGGCTGGAGCACCTCACCTGTGAAGGCAGGCTGAGAGAGTTGGGCTTGTTCAGCTTGGAGAAGAGAAGGTGCCAGGGGCACCTTATAGTGGCCTTCTAGTACCTGAAGGGTGCCTGTAAGAAAGCTGTTGAAGAATTGTTCATGAGGGTCTGTAGTGACAGGATGAGGGATGATGGTTTTAAACTAGAAAAGAGGAGATTTGTGTTAGATATTAGGAGAAAAGTCTTCATGAGGGTTGTGGATCACTGGCACAGGTTTCCCAGAGAGGTGGTGGAAGCCCCATCCCTGGAGATATTAAAGGTCAGGCTTGATGGGGCTCTAAGCAACCTGATCTAGTGAAGATGTCCCTGCTTACTGCAGGGGGTTGGACTAGATGACTGTTAAAGGTCCTTTCCAACCTTACATGTGGCTCAGTTCTATTTTGATAAGATGTATCTTGAACTATTTATTAAACAAGTCCTTCTGAAAGCTTCCTCTTAACTGTAAAGAATACTTAGTTGTGTAACTATCCAGAATTGTTGGCGCTAACCTAAAATTTAGTAGGTAAAGGACCAGTTAGTCAGATGCCAAATAGTGGTTTAATTTGTGGTCAGGCAGGCCCAGCATGGAAGTGCCTTCTCCATAGATAGTGAGGCGAAGGGCAAGGCATGTGTATGTTTTCTTTCTCTTAATAATAGAAAGGATTATCTCATCCATCTTTGAAATGCATTCACTTTTTGGGGATTAAAAGCCTAAAATCCAGGAGCATTTCTCTGTGGCATGCTTTCAGTTTCTCAAATGCCTTTGACAAATGGGGCTTGCCTTTTCCTCTGGAACAAGTCTACAAAAACGTACTTCTGAAGCAGTTGACAGAACTCTTCTGCTGAGGTGATTCATTGTACTGCAGTTTTGTCTTCCACTATGATGTTGTTAGTAAGCTATCCATCAAAGGCTGAGTTCTGCTGCTGTAGCTTTTGTATAAACCTAATGTGAAAAATTATCCCAAAGAAGGAACAATATCAAGTAATACAAAAGCAAAGATAAAAATGCAAATATACAGGACTGGAGTTAGTCTTAAATATGGCAAGATCTAATATTGTAAGAGGCAGCAGTCCTAACTACTCATCCATGCAAGATTTTCGTCCTGCTTCTTTTTAAGCTTGATTTGAAGATCATTGTTCTCTAGAGCTCTATTCACTTTAATCTTTTCCTTGCAATTGCTCAAGCTGTTTTTTCTTTCAAAGTATGACTGTGTTCCAAATACAAGTTTTATTTCTTAATCTAAGTTCAGTGTATTTACTTCTGCAGATATTTTTTTTTCTCTACATTCATAGAGAAGATGTAGGAGGTATCTTTTTCCTGACAGTTTATCAGTAAATACAAAATTACTTATTTGCATACAAAGGGGATGAGAAATGTAATACTTTCTAATAATTTCTGTACATCTATCTTGAACTTTGAAATTGCACATTTAGAAAATATACAGATTTAATCTTAAGCCATCTGGTTTTTCTAGTGTCCTTCTAAATCATACTTTCTTTTCCACTTTCAGTTTAGTGTCTGATTTTAACCAAAGCTGCTGATGAACAAGAATGAAATTTTTAAACTTCAATTTTTATTTGGATTTTTTTTTTTAAATAAATCTCATCCTCCATGTTATGGATGCAAAGTGTGTTTTCAGTGAGCATGGTTTTTAATATATATTTCTGTATCTCTGTTTTAAGAGTGCTGTGAGAAATCACAGGGTGCTATTGATTCATGCATGTTGTCTAAAATAAAAGGAATCGTCAGTCTTTGGATCTGAATTGGCATGAGGTTGCTAGGAAATGCAGACCTTTAGCCTGCAAATCTATTTTTTTACTTTTTCAGAGGTATGTATTCTAAAAAAAGTTTTGTCAAACATTTGTTTCCAACCTTCTTAATGAATAGCAGATATATGTATGTATATAGTGGCAGCATCTTAATGCATCAACCCCAAAAATAATGATGAATTTGGAAAGGCAAAAGTCTGGGGTTTTGGACAAAAGCAATGAATGTCATTGTCAGTTACTGTATAACCATCTTGTTTGCCAATCTGTTTGAACAAAATGACCATAATTGTTTTGTCTTCCCTTTTGGACACAAGTGGCATTCAAACTCCTGATTTCAGGTGCAAGTGGTGTAGGGTTGGTTTTTTTTTCCCTCTTACTTTCACAAGATGTTTCCTCAGTATGGTTTTGTTTCAGTCTGTTGAAAACAAGTATTTCCTGTGATTGTTGTTTTCTCAACTGTTATGCCATGATTCAAACATAAGGAGTACAAATTCTGAGACTATAAGAATTTTATCATTATATTTAGAGGACACAGGATAGGAAACATTTATTAGTGAATTAACCTACCTTTCTTGGTTACCAAAAAAAAAAAAAAATAAAGGGAAACTAGCTTGGGAAAGGGATATGGATGAGAAACAGGAAGGGAAATAGATACTTACAGGAAGTTACAGCTAATAGGCTTCCCTACTGTAAATCACAGTATAGCTTATTTCCTGGTAAAGCATTCATTCTTTCAGAAACCCGTATTTGACAAAAGTGGGATGTTCACTGAGAATGTGGAGGTAAATGTATTCTCTCGCTTTTAGCATACTTTGTCCTGCTTGGAAAAGAAATTGTTTCAGGCTCAAAACTGTTCTGTGTGTTCTTGATTAAATGCTGAACTGCATCATCTGTTAGGGAGGAAAAGGAGTTGTTATGGTATAGCATATGTGTTGTGAAACAGTGTGGATGGTAGGTGACTCGGTAATGATAGAGCATGTTTTAGCCTATGGGTAGTGAATAGAATAATTTATCTGGGCAACCGTTAGAAAAACAAAACAAAAAGAAGATTAAGCTTTGTTATAATCAGTTTTGCTTTCAAAATTCAGAATTCAGCTAGGCAGTCTGCAAGGCACAGGCTGAAAAATGTTTGTTATAAATGAGCATTTTGTAAGGAAAAGCATAGCTTACTTTGATTCTTCTTTAGCCTTTAAATGAATTATAAACCTCAGCTTTGTAGTGGTGGCAAATGGAGCATTTTGCAATTTCTTGAAAGCAGAGAAAATATTTCTACTAGCTTTATAACATTTGTTTTCACATTTGTATGCACAATTGTATCACTGCTACAAGTAGAAGGTGGTCTGGTGTGAAGGAAAAATCATACTAATGCTGTTGACTTCATTTTTTAGCTTTCTGGCATGTGAGTATTGTGGGTTATCTGTTGTACTCTGTAGTTTAAAATCCTCTCCTCTAAGGAGTGTCACTGTATGCATCTGTTGCCTTTAAAGTGTTTTTTTAACTGAGTGATGATGTCAAATTTTTCTCCTTCACTGTTGCCTAAAAGATTTTGAATAGTGTTGATGAAAATGGAACACTAATTCACTGTGCTATAAATTGGCAAAGCTCTGCTAAGCAATGGAAGTTTTAGTACCTAAAATCTAAAGAAGTCTTGGGTATTTTGCAATGGTATATGCATATTACATGGCTGTGCAATATTTGTGTAATTATACATGTTTATACATAGGTGGTAACCTAATTTCTAAACAGGTTGATAATTGCTTTAGATAAATGCATTTAAAATAACCCCCGTAGTTCTAGATGTAGTATTTCTAATTTTTTTACAATTTTGTTTTTATCCAACAGGAAGGAACTTGAGACCTTCAAAGGTAAATTCTGTTTTTAATTTTTTACTTGACTATTTGCAGGAGGTAGAAAGTATTTTAAGTGAAATTAGTAAGGAACTGTTCCAGTTCTAATGTTAATTTTATATTGAACCAGCAGAGTTTGGTTTTTGTTTTTGGTTTTTTTTTTTTTCCTCTCCTTCACAGTTTACCTGTTCTTGCTACTGGTTTCTTTGGAAGAGTCATCAGTGTAGGAAGAACACAGATGGCTCTGTTGTCATAGCTAGGTTTCAGAGATTCTGTATCTAATCCAATTTTGGAAGTTAAGGGCTTTGTCTTCAACTAGTTGATGTCTTTTCTAGCATGAATGTATTTTTGACGTGTCACAGGCTGTTACTTGATAGACTTTTGTCTAGCTATTTCTACAAATCTTCACAGTGTTATGTTACATCAGACACATGCAATATTTGTAGCTCAATTTCTTAGATACATGTGATGATATATACAGTATCTCTCCTAAATAATAGGCAATGGCTAGGAACTCTGTCGCCTATTATTGCTTCGTCTGTGGTGCATAGATGGCACACAGCACCATTTCAGTAAATCTTAAATTTGGGCTTACTCTAGCTAATAATGTTAGTGATTGATAACTTGACTGTTGCTGTTATCTTTTGCTTTTAATAAGTTGTGGCTGTGGCTTTGTGATTAGTCTTTATTTATGAGAATGAAGTCAAGTACATTGACTGATGTCAGTTAATTGTCTCTTGACGTTGAAAGAAGGGATAGAAATTATAAACTTCATTCCTCTCTGCCTTTTCACTTTATCTCTATGTAATGCTAGAAAAGGAAAATAATAAAGCTAACAATAAGTGACAAGGAACACAGATTATGTAAAGTGTCACTTTATCTGTAGCTTGCCATAACAACCCTTTTTTTGATTTGACAGTTTTCAACTGAGGCTAGTTCAAAACAAAACCAAAGATACTGCTAAGCTCATGCTGTTCCAAAGCACAGCAGCTGCTTTGTAGTACCTGATGCTTGTGAGAACGGTGAATCCTCATTTTTCTGTTTGTATTGATTAGAGGGTTTAAGTGGCTTTCTGGAAGCCAGGTGGTTGGTTTCCAAAGTAATTTCTCTCTTGGCTCTTTGATTTTCTAATAGAGATTGTAACTTTGTTTGACAGTAGGTATTACAAAGACAGTGATTGTAATGGAAGAGGACGGTGTGTTGACCTTGAAGTTCATACTAAACTTAGAAACTGTTTCTGTAATGGATCCAGAAGCAAACAGGTTTCTAATACTAATTATGAAAGGATTGTCTGGGGTAGACAAGGCTTGTCTTGGTAGCAAAGAGAGGTTTTAATTTACTGTTAAGAGGGAAAATCACCAACAGGTGCCAAGAAAAAAAAAGGTTTCACTTCACTGAAAAGGTCAGCTGCAGGTTGTAGCTAATGCAGCCAGTATAATTTAGAACAGAGTAGGATCTTGCATTGTAACAAAGAAAGAACCAGGATAAGAGGACACTCTGGTTCTGGTCTGTTGGACACTTTTTAACCAACTGATCAATTTAACCCCCAAAATTGGAAGAAGCTATGGAGACCTGGAAAAGCATAGGGTGACAGATATTTAAAAATGGGTATTAAACATCAATCAACCTAATTTCTGTATTTTTTTTTTTGTACAATGAACTGATGGACAAGCTTGTACCTGATAGAAGAGGAGGGTAATAGCTAACAGACTTTCAAGCAAGTCCAAATTCTTTCTCTAAGATGACAGCATTCTTTACAGTAAACAATAGAAGCCATATTTTGACTTTGGCAACAACTTTTAATGTCTTGCCTGACATTTTCCCAGGAAATTGAGATTAAACTCCAGAAAAACAGGTGCATGGCTGATTGGTATTACATATCTTTAGGAAATGTTCAAGAAGTGTCTGGATGATGCACTCAGTCAAGTGCTCTGACTTGGCTGGCCCTGTGCGGAGCCAAAAGTTAGACTTGATGGTCGTTCTGCATCCCTTCCATCTCAGGAGATTCTGTGGTTCTATGAAATGCTTTTATGGTTTCTTGCTTATGGAGTTGTTCTCAGATCAGATGCTATTTGGAATTTTTGTTGCTAACCTGGATTGCGAAATAGAAGTATTAATTCAATTGGCTTCAGTCAGTTTTTTCCTGGCCTTTTGGACCTTCAGGCAATGTCTGAGTCTCTGGCATAAATATCACGAGCTGATTAGAAACAGGGAGAGTAAGAGCTACCGCGTGATCATAAAGGATACATGAGTATGTAGTGACAGATGTTTCAGTTGTAAAACAGCTTTGACCAACCTAAATGATGTTTCCTTTTTGCATTTTTCTGTTTTAAGCCTCTTCTAAGGCTCACTAGATTTATACAGAAAATGATCTGTCACTTGGTGTAGTTTAGTTTCAGTCGATGAACCATGCTGAAATAACTCAGTAGATGGCCACAGAAATCCTGACACAGAAGAAGGAAAAGACAGCAGCAAGAGCAAAAGCATGTCTGTGTTACCAGTGTAACACACTCATCTAAAAAGCAAATAATTCTAGTGATAGATTACCGAACACATTTGAAGGTCGAGGTAAGGAGGTATATTAGTACTGTCATGTAAAGCCTTTATGATAAGATTTTTATCTTGCTTAAAACTTTGGTTTGCTATATTCAGGAAAGGTTGATTCCAACAGAAATATGTTAAAGAATTGTTTAGATAGTTCTTCAAATTTTGTATTTCAGGTATAGGCTACAACCTCAAATAATTAGTCCTTTCATAACAGAGTGAAATGTGTTCATAGGCAGCTCATGAAATGCCCAGCATAAGTGCCAAGAAAGAACTGTTCAAAGTATCTTCGTATAGACTTGTGTCACTCAATGTGTGTGCAGTTGAAACCATTGTACCTTAAATTCTGCTTTGATAGAAAACACCAGAAATAGCAGTTTTCATAACTTGTTATTTGTGACTTTGGATACCCCCATGCTAAAATGTATTGATTAAGAATGGGAAATATCTTGCATAAAAATATATTTCACAAATATGTAAGTTCATCGTATCTGAATCAGCAGAAATGGAAGTACCACTAAAATATTCTTTAAATATGTTTGCTAGAGGGGGTAAAAAGAGGCTTGTATGTAAGTTTTACATGTCCAAATATAACTCTGACACTGGCCAGAGCTGAGTTCTCATGCCTTGCTAAGGAGAGAGTGTAAGTTTTGTTTTAGTCTGAAGGTCAAAATAGTACAACACTGGAAACTTGAATTCAGTGATGCATCCCATCGATTCTGCAGTGAATACAGAAAAAATAACTGAATGTGTATTGGCACTTATCCTGGAGAATGCAGGTATAGCTCACTAGGCAAGTGGGCAGCTTCACAGGTGTCTTAGATCTGTTTTAAAATTTTACCTCCCTGGAGTTTTGCATACGTATGAATATAGATACATATAGATATACAGGTGTAGTCTGGGTGGAACCACTGTAAATTTTTCTAATCTTAAAGTGTATATGATTTTACAAAGATTGTAAGTGCCCTTGTATACTTCATATTTACTAAAGATTTACATAAAGATATTGGGGGAAAAAAAATCTATGTTTACACAACCAAGAAATAGAATTCTTTCTGTTTTCATTTAGATCTTCTTACAACGTGTACTAAGGTACGAGGTGGTAATTCATTAGCCTATCAAGTATATTTTGTGAGGATACCAGATGTTCAGGGGCTCAAACAAAGCTCAGTATCTGTGCCTGTTTACAGCATTGAAAAGTACTGAAAATCTCTTAACATTCTCACTTGATGATGTTACTACCTTTAGGTAGCATGGAATAAGTACATAGTGCTTTACAAAATGATAAACTATTTTTGTATCTTTCAGTGGAGATACTGTTTTAGAAAACGTCTCTGTGGTTTTTTCATGTTTGCATTATCAATTGTACTTTCTTGCATCATGAATAGTAGATATCTTTTTTTTTTTCTCTTTAGGACTATTTACAGGGCCAGGCATTCTCCTTTGTTGCATGTTGTACCCATAGTGTACTGGGGCAGGGGACTAGAACATTTCTCTTAACGAAGAGATGCTGAGGGATTTGGAACGTTTTAGTCTGGAGAAGACTGAGGGGTGATCTTTTTAATGCTTACAGACACCCCAGAGGTGGGTGTCAGAAGTATGGGTCAGACTTTTCTCAGTGGTGCCCAGTGACAGGACGAGAGGCAAGGGGTATAAACTTTAATATAGAAGTTCCACCTAAACATGAGGAGGAATTTCTTTACTGTGAAGGTAGCAGAGCACTGGAAGAGGCTGCTCAGAGAAGTTGTGTCTATCTCTGGAGACACTCCAAACCCACTTGGAAGCTGTCCTATGCAGCCTGCTGCTCTGGCAAGGAGGTTGGACTAGATCATCCCCAGAGGTCCCTTCCAACCTCTATCAGTCTGTTTTTTAAGATAAATTAATCTTTTTGAGAGCTTTGCTGTGAAAGACGGTGGAATTATGAATGAAAACTTCGGGTGTGCCATGTAAAGTAGGCCACAAGTTTCTTCCTAGTGTGTGCATCCGTTCCAATGGAGAGCTCCTTGCAGGAGCTGGATTATGTTCTGTCCTGTTGGGGGGTTTACAAAGCTGCTGGAAAAAAAGTGTTCTGCTGTGGATATTGGGAAATTCCTACAATAGTAGAATTGGTTTTAGTCTATATTTGTCTAAGCATGTACTTGGCTTTAGTATTTGATTAATTGGTCTCTTCCATGGTTTAGAAAGGGTGTGTATCACTTGGATTTTTACAGTGGAGAAACTAGAAATAAGATAGTAACAATGTGGTTATTTTCTCTTGGTACTTGAAACCTAGTGCATTCATGACTGCACTGAGATTTGAAATCATTCCACCATTCTTCTAGGCACACGGTACAATTTTAAGTTAATGTTTCTTCTGTTTCAGCACAGCCAGGGCTGTGTAGTAAATATTTACAGGATACAATTAATATCATTACAAGATAGAAGAGTGAAGCAGAGTAGCAAGTTAGATAAAGGAAAAAAAAAATTAAAGTTATAAAAGAAGTAGAATTGCAAAATGTTAATATCATATGTTGTTGAGTTTACTTCAGACTTTGTCCAAATTGGAACTGTATGGATAACAGATTTAAAATTTGCTTCTAAAGATCCCTTTGTATTAACAAAAAAAAAAATCAAACCATGTTTAGGATTAAATGTTTTGAGCTTGTTTCTGGAAAGAAGACTAAAGCAGTAGAGGCCATTTAGAAATCAACAGCATAGCCTTTTTGGACAATGAAAGGTGGCAGAAACTTTGTAAGGGCAGATACACACGTGGTTTTGGCTACTGAGTCATGCATATTTGTAAGCTTTAACAGGATTAGTTTCATTCAAGCTAAGGGAAACTGATCATATGACCACTTTTAGCATTTCTGTTTACAATAAAATATGGTTTCAGCCTTTTGCATCAGAGATCTTTCCCAACAAACTCCTGGTAAGTTGTAAAAGCTTTATCAAAATATCCTTTATGAGAAGGAGGCTGGTGAGGTAGAGAGGTAGGGGTTTTTTTTTGTTTTTCTCTAGGTCATTGGGTCACAGTGTTTCTGATACAAGTGTTTCCCAGCTGTTTTTGAATTGATTTTTGTGACCATGGTCAAAAATTTCATTATTTAAACTTTGTAGCCCAGAAACAGTCGACAACAATTCTTGGTTTGGCATTCCAGAAAACAGTTGGGAAACAATTGCTTAATTCTGTTGTAGAGCTAAGACAGAGTTAAAATTTTATGGGTGTTCAGTTTTCAGGTTTTGCCTTACTGTTTCTCAATCAGAACACATTCTGATAGATTTCAAGTTAATAATGTGTGTGACCAGCTTCTTTCCCATCTTTGCTATGGGAAGAGAGCCTTGCAGCTTTGGGTGTTCTGTATGTCTGTGGCAAGAATTGACCAAGACTCTCATATATGAATGCCATTCTTTTGCAGTTGGAAAGAGTTGAGACTTGGGCACTTTTAGTCTCCCATTGTACTGTAACAGTATGACAGATGGAGAACAAAAACAAATGATAAAGTGTCATTGTAGCTACCTGGCTTTTGATTTTGCTTTTTGTGTTTTCAAGTTTTCAAGCTGTCAGATCTGTTTCACTCTCAGGACATGTTCTAAAGGTTTTTAGATCTGAATCTAGCTACTTGCGACATCTACTTTTGCCTGCCTTGAAGTACACCTGGACTTAAAGTCAAGCTGTTTAAAAAATAATACCGTTAAAATCCTTCTAAGTAGAGAAATTTAAGGAAGGTTCACGCTCTGTCTTTTATTTATTTAAAGTCCTCCCTGGTAAATAACTGAATCTTTTTATACATCGGGGCATATATCTTCAGTGCTGCTACATAAAAGCTTTCCAATGTCCGTTTCTGTAACCCACAGGTGGATGGTGCAGAGTTGCACCTAGCTGATTCTGTTTGCTGACTTACCAGGCTCGAAGATGTACTTTCAGGATTTGTTCTGTATATTAATATGTCTTCGATATCAGTGCAAGTTTTCAGTGCTCTGTCTTGACAGACACTCTGTGAGGCAGTTGCTTGCCTCATGCTGACCTCCTAAACATGACTACTTATTTCTGTTGGCAGCAGTATCCTATTGAACATTAGGTGTAGCTGAATGTTTGCCTTTGACAAGACAAACCATTTGCTGGATTGAGTGTGAAGCTGGGGTGAAGCAAACTGCAATGGGTAATATCTTGTGTACGCATTTATGTTGCAGATGACTGAAATAGAGGTTACCTAATAGGCTAACGTGTCTACAAGTGTAATGTTTTCAGGACAGACAGTATTTTCTATACAAGAAATAGAATTTATATGTCAATGGGAGAGAAGAAAAAGGGGTGGGGGGGTTTCAGTGTATTTAAACTGTAGAAACAAAATTAATCACAATTTTATTATGCTTTGGCAAAAAAAGGGGCTGCACTGTCAACTGAATTACTAATCTGGTGCAACAGGAAATTATTTCCCCTCTTCTAGTTTTCGGTTAGTTTTCAACTGGTGTGGGAAAACCAGCGCTGCTTTGATAGCGGCAATACAGGCTTGGGTTTGTCCTAGTGTAAAGTGGCATCCATTTCTAAGGTGCCTTTATATACTGGAAATGGGCCAGAATTTTCAAAGCTGTAAATAGAGAGTGGAGTTTCTGAAGGAACTCTAAATTTTAGAAAGGGATGCTATACAACTACCAGATTATTTGTGGACAAATTACATTATGAGATTCCCTTGGAATGAATATTGCATGCCCTTGCAACTCATAGGAACAAAAATAGATTTTGGGTTTGTCACTTCCTCCACCCCAAACAATTTCTGTTTTATTATAGACTTTTTTTTTTTTCCTTCATTTTGTCTGCTGTGTTCTTTGGATGTAATGTAACATTTTATGTTACGAGATGAACAGTGCTGTTTGTAATATCTGTGCTCAACTAGATTTCATTATTTTATATGAAGGCTGTCGTACTTGTGAAGCCTTGTGTTTTATCAGGGCTTTTTTAATGTTAATTCTGACTGGGGGGGGGAGGCTAGGAAGGCTTTTTTCTTCTTTTAAAATTCTGCTTAATCTGCATGTATTTTTAGAGAATCTTGTGGAGTTTTTCATATGGCACCCTTCTGCTCTTTCATCTGGTCTTGCGTTGCTTTGTATTTTGAGAGAGCTAGTTTATTCTCACAACAAATTTTAATATTGATGCATTTCAGTACCTTCTTTTTCTCCTTGAGTCCTACTCTTTTTGCATTCTAGTTTTCCCCGAAGTCACAAGCCCTTTTGGAGGTCAGATGGTTCACAACCATTTTAACATCACTGCAGCTAAAAATAATATGTCTCTCGGATGTGCAGGAACAGGTCCCCTTGGCAGCGTAGAAGTTGGCCCTAGGCTGGAGTCAGCCTTGCAGACTCCTGGCTTTGTAAGGAGTGGAGGCAGCCAGTGTAACAATAGAGATTTTCTGTGGCTATTGCCAGGGTGAATAGCTATGTAGATAATAGGAGAAAAATTCGTGGGAACCCAAGGCCTGTCATACTCAGTTTATATAGAAAAGAAATCATCTAAAGGTGTAATATTTTAGTTGTCTGTAATGCTTAAATCATTGATGTGGAAAAAATTAGGCCCCTGTTTTGTCTGCAGCTCAAACTCCTTTAATTACCAATGTCCAGACTGACGGCAGGATTATCTTGCCATTATTATTATCATTCTTTTAATCTTTCCCATAGGTGTTGTTTTCACCAGCTATCTTGGGTTATATAGTTCCATGCGCTCTTGGTAGTTTTTCTGATGATGATGATGATGGTTAGAGAAAGCATTTGTTACATAATTCCCTTTTGTCTGTATGCTGTATTTTGAAAATTGTCGTGACAGAGCTTTTTAAAATGCGATTTTTCCAAGTAGAAGAAAGGATCGTTATGGCTATCATGGTTTCCGGCAGCACTGCACGCCCTCCTAAACTGGAGGGGTAACACGTGCCGGCGTTCCACATTCTGAGCAATGCCTTATAATTTCTGAAACAGAAATAAACTGTTGTGTAACTGCAGCATCACCATAACCAGAGATTCCCAGTCATATGCTGATTCTGTAGGGTTTTTTTAACTGCCTAACCATGTTTTCGGATTTTTATGAAAATGTAGCCTGGATATATAATACAAAAAAAAAACCAATTTTCAGTCGAGAAGACTGCTCCTAATTTATTTTAAAATCTCATCCAAGAATTTTAATGTTGTATGTGTGAAGTAAGAATAGTATGTAATCTGGTTTGTGGGGTATTTGAGCTAAGCCACGTTAAGGGAAAATACTTTGAGGGGAGAGCTTTTTGAACATCACCTAATAAAAAAAGAATTCTGAACTCTTCCTTACATTTTCCCTTGATTCTCAATAATTTGCAGATGCTTCCAGCTCTCTGTCAAATAAACACATGCTGTAACAGCGTGTCATCAGATTATAGCCTGCTGGGAAGATTTCTCCCTCTCAGGCACCCCTTTATTTAGCAGCATGTGGTACCTTCCCAAATACATGCGTGCATTTCTGGTGTAGCCCAGCTGCTTGGTAGCCTGTGTTCGGGTTCTGGAAAGGCGCTGAGTTGAAGTATCCATGTGTATGCATCTGTGCGTGAGTGACCCACTGAAAACTGGCAGTCGCGGTGTTACTGCTTGGAAAAAGCAGCCGCCTAGCATCGGTCTTTGTTCTACATCAGTGAAGATGCACATCAGCGGAGCTGCTTGGTAACTGGAGCTTGCACTTGACCAGTACCGTGTCTCTTTTTACTTGCCTTCTTTCTTACTGCCATGTCATCTCCGGGAGCCCCCGAGAATACTCAGAAGAATTCGCGTAGGTGGAACTTTATTATCATCTTTATTATCTGTCAGCTTAATTTGCTGAGCTGATGTAAAATGCAAAATGAAATTAAAGTTGGCTTAATTAATTTCCTCAGTTACCACCACTGCCGGATTTGTAAAGGGTGTGCTATAAATGAGAGGTTAATTACCAACTTGATTTAGCCAATTTGAAGGAAATAGTGACTTAGTGTCTATTTTGCCAGAGCTTTTGTTTATGGCTTTGCTTTTGTCTGTCGCTTTGCATTACTGTCAAGGTAAAATTAATTGGAGTTACTAAAAAGAATGCAAATACACAGATACCTTGTTAGCTGAAATTCATGCAGACTTGTCTAAGGGTGGGGTGATAGCAGAGGATGAGGAGAAGCAGATAATTATTATCCAAAGATAAAAAATGAGAGCAGTGAATTCATTAGTACAGATAAAGCCATGCTAATTCTTAGTTTCCCATCAGATAAATAAAATGATAAATGATGAAAATATATATTTTCAGCTCAAGCAATTAATGTTATTTGCATCAATGTGAGCAAATGTCACATGAAAGTGTTCTTAATAGTGAAATTAATAAAGTTTTTATGCTGTTAATTTGTAACTAATTATGTTTAGAACTGTGCATTAGTTGAAATAGAAATGTGTATTTCTACTCTGTTTCTTTTTATGTTCTTTTATATAACCACTGGAAGTGGTTTTCTTTCTGTTACTGTTCATGTGGATCTTTTTCAGTTAATCTCCAGGACCAAAAGATAAGAGTAAATAGGGTTTTTTTACTAGCTATTAAGAGCGAGTATAATAAAACTATTGTATTATTTTAATAACCTGTTGGAACATGCATTTATCAAGGCTTTACCTGTAAGTTGTAATTCTGACCGCAAAATTTGATCTTCACATTAAATATAAAGCTGAATATTTTGCTTTATTCAAAGTATGGGTCAACTCTTCACATTTGTATTGATTAAAAATACTTAATTTATCAAAATACTTGCTTTCCATAAATCTAAAGGGAGCATTTGACTGTTTATTTAAGGATGGCAAAATATACCCTCTATTCTGCTAAACATGGTGTGACCACTTTGCACTCACAATTCAGTTTTGCAAGCAACAGATATACTATTGGTATATTTCATTTGTGTCTTTAACTACTTTGTACATATTGACAGAAACTGTTGTCTTTTTTGCCTTTTTTTTCTTCTTTTCTGAAATTGAAATTGAACTATGGTGAATTGGGTACTCAGATGCAAATCTTTCTTTTTTATTTTTTATTTTTCCTTTCCTCTTTTTTTTTTCTCCCTTATTTGCAATCATAGCCTGAGCAGTAGAGCAACTATTTTGTGTATTGGGTGGGGGCCAACCTTGAAATTATAATTCTGTAAGGATTAGAATATTTCTGAAATGTGAGTTTTAGCAATGTCAGTCCTCCAACTACTGCTGGAAGAGGTAGCACTAAGTAGAAGCTTTGGTATCAACATTAGTATTGCAAAGGATGGCACCTCTATGGCAACCAGGATTATTCTGATGGGGCTTCTAGTCACGCTCTCTTCAATTTCTTGTTGACAGAAAAAACTGAAGTTGGCTTATTTTACTTCCATGACAGTACATTTGCTTACTGTCTGTGTAGGTTGATGTTAATGAGAAATTAAGAAATACTCATCTACTGGCTTTTAAAAATACTGCTTATCTATCAAGATCAATTGTAATACATTTGGTGTGCTGGAAGACCAAGTGCTGCTTTAGGCTCTCGTGGCCTGTGGCTGCATCTTGGTGTGAATGAAATTTTGATCAGGTTTATAATGACAGTATTCTTTCTTTTGGCCTGCTTCTTCTATTTTATTGTATGTTAGAAAGGTAAATGTAAGGGCAGACATTTCATCAGTTTGATAGCTAAATAAATGTACAGTAATAGATTGTATGCTTTTTATATTTCTCCGCATGGCACTATTTCTTTCTATAGTGGCACTCTAAATATCATACTATTTTGGTCCTTACAGTATTGAGAAATAGCAGAATTTTTTTAAAAGCTGTAGTAGAAATAATTTATTCCTCCTTTATAACATGTCCTTACATAAATCTCGGTCCCTCCTTTCACAGCAGTGTGTTATTAAACTACTTGTTCTGCTCAGATGTTAATGATACAGATGGAAGGGCGGGTGGCTGAGCTATGCATGTAGGCACATAAGAATTTAGAATGTTTCTCCTCTCCTGGTCAGTAAATGGAGCCAAACTGTGGATATTCATGTAAACAATTCTGCCCATTTTATTTACAAGTGCTATGTATGCCACCTTCAATTGTATCAAGGCATTAGACACGAAACTGCATTATTATAATTTTTCCCTGTTGTAGTCAGTGTGGCATCCTTCTTGTGATTTACTTGTTTTTACTGAACAGATGAAATAATATTCTTTTGGGAAATGGCACTGAATAATATTTTTTTTAAAAAGTTGAAATGTGAGGTATTTTTAAAAAAAACAGTGAAACATTTTTGTATGTATGTAAAATTTCTAAATTGTGTATTTCTAGTGGAGTATACGAGTTAAGGCCAAAAGAGATTTAGAAGCATTTCTGGCTAACAGAACACAGTTTCATTTTTAATCACTTGGGTTACTCCATGGATTAAGGTAAAATAAAATTCTTGTGTGAGGATGTCACTCATCCCTTTTTTCCTTTTATGTAGAAGCCAGCTAATGTTATTTTGACATTACATAAATGAGACTTGATCAAAATGTAGTTGGCTATGTCTCATTTTAAATCAAGCAGAAACGATGCCATTTATAGGGATAAGTTTCTGGCTTAATTAGATGATTATGTAATCACTCCAGTCCTCGTGCACCAATGTTTCCATTGGCTCAGGAGGGTTTTAGCTTGGATCATAATCTTAAATCCTCATAGATTTATTATCTCTTCTCTGGTTATTGAACATTAAAGTGGAAAACCCATGCTTTATGGAGAAGACAACTAAAAATACCTTGTGTGGTTTTCAGTGTCTTGTGCGTTCATGTGGGTAGGAGATGGATCTGGTGGCACTTGGTAAATTCAGCTTTTGTGGCAATGTGGAAATTGCAGTTTTCCAAGCTCCACTGTCCTAAGCCTTGATCCCATATGAAGTGAGGTATTTCTAAAGGTTGTTTAACCACATTAATTAGAAGGATTGCTTTTTACCTTTGGTTTAAAGACCATAGTTAGTTGTCTGTCCGGTTATTCTCATCTGCAGAGTATCTTGTGGCACTTGCTGGAGAAGAGGGTGCTCAGGAAGGGACCTGCAGCTTCTTCTGTCTCCACAAACCTGTGTGGAGAAGATTGGGTGACATATGTATTTTCCCTATTTGCTTGTTGGTACATATTTAGAGGGTTGAGCTGCCAGTCACTAAATATCTGGTTCCCATCACACCAGAACATGTTTTGGATGCAAAGCTGTAGGAAAGCTGGCAAAATAGAAAACAGTGTCTTTGGTTTTCAGCACGTTCATGGAACTGAAAGTGATATGAAACTACCACTAGTTAGAGGATGGGAAGAAGTCTGACAGAGGTACTTCTCTCTCCCATCTCTTGCTCTGTCCCTATGTAGAGGTCAGGGTGCTTTTGGACCACTGGAGACGGCTTCTGCCTGTTAGTGATTATTCAGACTAATTGTCTTAAAATTCATGGCATGAAAATGAATTTAGTATTTGGAAGAAATGTGGACTAACTTTACATCAAAAGAGAAAACAGAAAAGGTTTTATTGAACACAGATAAAAGAAAATATATTTTGTCATATCTCATAGAAATTTGGAAATTTTGAGGATTTCTGAAGCAGAGCCATTTATTTTAGAAGGAAAATTGTGAAATTCAAGACAATGTCTAAAGGCATTTTTTATGCATTAAAAACAATGAATTTCAGAAAGAACAGTGTTCTTACTGTACAGTCCTCTTTGCAGACCTTGAAAGCTTAATATTTTTCAACTGGGAAGATAATCATAAGATGATATTTTTCACTTAAGATACTTTAAAAATAGGTGCTTTTTTGAATTGACATTGAGACTACTATGGTAGTCCTAATATGTATACTGCTGAGGTTTGAATGAAAGAAATAGTCCTGCTTCTGTAAGCAAAGTGTTAAGTATGATCCTTATGCTTAAGACACACATTACAGATATGACTCTGCAATATTAGCTTTTGAGAAATACATACTAGATCTAGTTCAGTTTTAATTTGGACATTCTGTATTTTGTTCAGGCAGCAGCAGAAGTATGAAGGTTAAATGTTAAAAACAGGTGAGCCTTAACAGCAATAAAACATGCAGAAAATAATAATTGTATAGATGTTGTCCTTCATAAAAAGTTCTGCAGGTGACAAGTTATTGAACAAAAATGATTTAGGAGGACAGCAATCTCTGCCCTAGAGTCACACTTGAGAAATGAACTATTGATATTAATGCAAAAGCGAACACGGTAAACAACATCCAGGGATGGATCAATCATGAGATTTCCAGTTGGCAGCTGCAAATGGGAAGAGGAGCTAGAGAAATGACTGAGTTATGAGAGCTTGTTTCAGAAGATGTCAGGAGAGTCTGGCTAGCTTGACGGAGGAGGGAGTCAGGGGTGGCGGGGAGACTTCTGCATATAAACCTGTTGAAGGAATTGCCATCAAGGAAAAGAGAAAAAAGTACTGGAAGGCCAGCGAGTGCTGGGGTGGGGTGATTTGAGGGTTTTGTTTTGTAGTAATGCCTCCAGCTAATTGTTAATTGTGTGAAACTGTTCTAGTATTAATTCAGCAAAGAGGCTTTCTTAAATCCTATAAGAACTGAAAATACTGTCTGATACTGTGCAGTCTTTTATTTTGTCTAGCATTACTTGTTTTCTCGCTCACCCTAGTCATCAAATCACTGGGAAAGAGGAACATAGGAGTATTTGAACAGCATCTCTTCAGACCTGTTGGGCAGAAACGTTTCTTTCACAAGCCGTTGGTTTTGTGAGTTTCTTGGAAACCGCTGTTCTATCTACAGAGGGTGAGAATTAATAGCTCGGTGGTATAAATTTAGTCTTCGATGACTAACCTGAAACTTTGTTATATAAATGTCAATTTTGCCATGTTCTGTTAATTGGATCCGTGTTCCAGTGATTTCCTTACCCATCGTTCTTAGTTGCTATTTTGATACGGAATGCAATATGGCATCTGGCTGCTGGCAAAGGCTGCTGTCAGGAGTTCAGCATAAAGCCACAACGATTCACTTTGTTTGAAAGGACAAGCCTGAGAAAAATCTGGGGAAAGCTTTTTGATTTTATCATTGCCAGAAGACTTAACCACATCCCAAGTCCCAAACCCAATTTGCATTCCTTCACAGATGGCAAAAGCTCCAAATATCATTTGCTAACTTTAAAATGCTCGGAATTCCAGCTCAGTCTGGTCATTTCTGTAAGGAACATGCCTTTCTGTGTTCTGAGCATAGGGAAAAGGATAGATTTTATACAAATAATGAACATGGTTTTGATTTGTTAATTTCCTTTTTAAAAAAATTAAAAATTTCCATTCAAAAACATCTCTGATAGGACAAAAATATGCTTGATTTCCCCTTGGTTTTCGATTCCATGTTGTATGTGATACTTTCTCAGTTTTATGTTTTACTAAGCTGTGTGGAAAGTGTTAGATAACTTGTGTAAACATGAAGTTTCTGTACAATGTATCCTTGTCTTTAGGAGTTGCTTCCTTTTTTTTTTTTTCTTTTTCTTTTCTTTCCCCTTCTATAAATACAAGTTGCTGTCTTCTCCCGGTGTTTGTAAATGGAGCGTTAGTGGACATAGCTGCGAATTTCTTATGTCATGACCTAAAAAGAAAATTTAAAAAGCTGAGTGCCGTCCCTTATAGAATCTTGGACAATTGCCAGAACTTTGCATTAGAGCCCACAAGCAGTGGGTACTAGGGCAGGTTTTGCTGTAAAAGATAGGTGGAGTTATATGCGGATCACCGAGCTAGCATCTCTAACGGGATGGAGGCAGATTTGCTCTGACAATATAATGCTCTTTGCAAGCTTCTATTTTAAGAATTCTTCATGTTGTGGCTTTTTTTTTAAAGACAACATTGGATAAGTATTTTGTTTCTCTTAGGAGTCTTACACTTCAGGAGGCTTCAAGTTCATGCTGACATTGTTAAATCTGCAAGTCAAAAAGTACATATAGCTAGAGAAGTATTTTTCAGGACTAGTTCTAAACAGCTCTCTTACATTTTATAGTTCAGTTACTTCATATTGTTCTTTTGCACTCTTACCTCTTGGCTAGGCGCAATCCAGTCTGTGTAAGACCTGAGAAGTGATTTGCTCCAGGACTTCCTATTTCATCTCTTTAAAAAAAAAAATCTTGAGGTGATCTGAAAAAAATGAGTTTTATATTCATCTTCAAGGTGAGTGCAACAGGGGCAGTGAAAGTGCAAATGGCAGGTCTGGGTGCTGCCTTACTTGATAAGCCTCAGCTCTGATCTCTGGATCGCTTCTGGAATGAGAAGGTAGCTCAGTTTCTGGGTCCTGACTGGGTTTTGTTTTGTGATGTGTTTTCTTCCTCCTAGCACTGAAACAAAGATATAATTTGTAATGACTGAGGAGATGAATAGCTTGTGTTTTGGGAGGCAGGGGGGAGAGTGGTGTTAATTTACTATATCAATTTACATAACCTGGATGACTCAGTGGATGTGTATTGTTTCCAGTACATTGTTGGTTTGACCAGTCGACTGCTACCTTTCAAACCTATTCCTATAGGGGAATAAAGATGGACAAAATCTTTTCAGCTACTTGGGGCATATGTAGAATATTTAAAACAAAATCACATGTGAAATGACCAATTAAGTGTCTCACTTTAAATGTAGGCAGAACTCACTATCTCCTGATCCAATCACAAGTAGTATTTCCAAGTAGAGGTTCATCAGATGTGACCTGCGTTATTGTGGGCTGGTTCGCTGTAAATATATTCTTCATTTTACTTGTGGGTTTAAGAATAGCATTTCTTGTTTTAATTTCTGTATACGTTACTGTATGTGCATACTTACAAGAAGCAATCTTTCTCATGCCTTTTTCTGATAACATTTTTCCTCTGGGATGTGTGTCATTGAATTTACTCTTCAGAAAGCATTAAACTAGTTTTAAGAAAAAGCTAGCCATCTGTTTATAATAGCTGGTGATATGATTACAGCTTTCACTTTAAAAAATGAATTATAATAGCAGTATGTAAGTGTATAATTTCTGACCTATTTTCAATGGTGAGTGAACTGCTAACTTGCCAGCTTCTTCAGCAAAATCCAGTTCATTCTAGCTTTTTAATACTCAGGTGTTCATATGTGAACTTATTTGTAATACATTGAGTACAACGCATTTGTATTTAAGTGTGCACTTACACATCTATCCTTAGTAATACTGACATGGAGGCTTTGTATCTCTATGGATATTTTAATAAAATGTTTGGTAAAAATAATGCAATATAATGCATTATAATAATGCAATAGATTAATGTAAAAAAAATCCTTCTTTTAAACATGCACAGACAAACTGGCAGGGAATCTTATAGTTTGGATTTTTGAGTGAAAGAAAGGATTAATGCTTCATGGAAATCTATAATCTTGTCTATATTTTATGGTTGCTTGTGAAACATTTTGATTTCTTGAATAAGGCCCCGATTTTACCAATTTTATTTTGAAAACATAGTTGTGATGTAATACCAAGTCATAGTGTGCCTTTTTTTTTTCTCATGAAACAAAATTTCAGCACTTTATGGTTAGGCTGATGGCACAGCTGTACTTAGAGCATATATAAACATGTGTTGTCAAGGGTAATTTTTCATGAATGTCATTTATTAAATAATAGTTTACAGGGTAGAATATCAGCAAGCATGTTTCCAAATAGAAGGTTTCTAGTAAACATCTACAGTTTTATAGAGCATGAAATTATAATAGTGGTGTTACTTTGATTCCTTCTGCATGCTTCTGTTCTCATTAGCCTTGGATAGTCACTATTATCAACAGATTTGATAGTTTGTAAGAGTATCACAATAGGTTGAAGTTTAGTGCTTGCTGAGCAAGTTCTTGGTCTATCATTCTTTCAGCCCTAGATAGAAGGCACCTGAACCAATAGAACAGGATTGTCCCCACAATATTCCTTGGTTGCTTCCCACTCCCATCTCACGCCTTTATAATGTTTAGTATATTCAGGAGCTGATACTGAAGGCAGTGCATGTACCAGATGCTGTCCTTGTGGTCTTTCTTGTGGAAGAACTCAGCGCTGTGATCACAGAACAGAACAGAATGGCAGGAGTTGGTAGGGTCCTCAAAAGATCATTTAGTCCACCCCCACTGTCTGAGAAGGATCACCTAGATTAAATCACACAGGAACGTATCCAAATTGGTCTTGAACATCCCCAGAGGAGACTCCACAACCTCTCCAGACAGCCTGTCCCAGTGCTCCATCAACTTCACAGTGAAAAAGTTTTTCCTTATATTCAGATGGAATTTCCTATGTTCCAGCTTGTGCCCATTGCCCCTTGTCCTATCACTGGCCAACACTGAGAAGAGCCTGGATCCATTCTCCTGACACTTGCCCTTTACATATTTATAAACATTAATGAGATGACCTATCAGTCTTCTCCAAGCTAATAAGACCCAGCTCCCTCAGCCTGTCCTCATAAAGATGTTCCACTCCTCAGTCATCTTGGGGGACCTGTGCTAGACTCTTTCAAGCAGTTCTATGTGCTGCTTGAACAAGGGGCTGAGAACTGGACACAGTATACCAGGTGTGGTCTCACCAGAGCAGAATAGAGGAGAAGGACCTCTTTTTACCATCTAGCCACCCCTCCTCTGAGGGGTGGATAGATGGTAAAAAGATGGCCACCCCAGGATGCCATTGACCTTCTTGGCCACAAGAGCACATTGCTGGCTCATGGTCATCCTGCTGTCCACAAGGACCGCCAGGTCCCTCTCACCTACACTACTCTCCAACAAGCCAGTCCTCAACCTATACTGGTACCTGGGATTGATGCAATACCCTACACTTGCCCTTGTTCAATCTCATTCAATCTCTCCCTTCCCAGCTCTCCAGCCTGTCTAAATCTTGTTGAATGGCAGCACAACCTTCTGGTGTGTCAGCCACCCCTCCCAGTTTTGTGTCATCAGCAAACTTGCTGACTGTGCACTCTATTCCCTCATCCAGGTCATCAATTAATGTACTGGACAGTACTGGTCCCAGTACTGACCCCTGAGGGACTCCACTAGTTCTAGGCCTCCAGCCAGACTCTGCCCCATTGATCACAACTCGCTGGCTTCTTCCCTTCAACCAGCTCTCAATCCACCTCACTACTCTACCCCTCAGACCACACTTCCTCAGTTTGTCCACCAGGATGCTGTGGGAGATGGTGTCAAATGCCTTGCTGAGGTCAAGGAAAACCACATCCACTACCATCATCAATCCAACTGGTTATATCCTAGTAGAAGGCTGTTAGGTCAGTCAGACATGACTTCCCCTTGGTAACACCATGCTGAGTGCTCCTAACAACCCTCTGATCTTTGATGTGCCCAGAGACAGCACCAAGGACAAGTCGTTCCATCATCTTTCCTGGGATGAAAATGAGGCTGATCAGTCTGTAGTTACCCAGGTCCTCCTTCTTGCCCACATCGCATTCAGCACATGTATAGATCCCATAATATTATTTGTAATCCATTTCCATTAAATTTAATCTTTTATTTAAAAAATATGTTTTGGTCTTTGTGACTATGAACTAATTTTTGCCTGCCTGAAGCTGGTGAAATCAAATGTAGTGTCATCTGTTGGCATCTACAGCAGCAGCTAAGAGATAAACATTCTGCCTCAATCTGTTGAAAACTTAAACTTAATAATTTTATTTTTGTGTTAGTATCAAATAAAAATACTGTTGTTTTTTTGAAGATGAGGGAACAAATCCCTTTGCCCATAGAAAGTGGATGCTGTTGGGGCTAACAGAGCAGATGTATGATGACAGGGGAAAAAAAGAGAAGGAAACAGGGCAGATATAATGGTGGCCTGAAGGCAATGTTTTCCCACTGTCATACTGAGTGTGTTGTGAACAAATAATTCATATTTAATAAAGGCCATATTGTGTTCTAATGATAGTCAGCTTTAAAGTTAGTAGAAGTTTAGCTTTTGAGAGGCAATTTATGCAAGCCAGGTTATGAAAGAGAGGGAAATTTGGCCATTGAGTAGGATCAGTACACCCCTGCTTACAGTTTGTCTTAATGCTTTATAAGTCAGTTCTGTTTTCTATTTCGGAATCACTGTGTAGTTCTGTAGGGGCTTGTGGTGGGTTTGCAACGTGGCTTCCTTAAGAAGCAGCTAGAAGTTTCTTAAGGGTCCAACAAAGCAAATCCCAGCTGGGCTCCCAAGGCCAAACTCCCAAACCCTGTTGACAAGGCCAGCCAGGCCTATCAGTGCCGGTCACAGGCCTCTGGGAATCACATTTTAGAGAGAGAAAAATGCAAACAGCTGCATTTTGCCACCAGAGCGTGAGAAGATGGGAGAAACTTTGCAGACACCAAGGTCAGTGAATGGGGGAAGGAGGAGGCACTGAGAGAAGAGTTTCTCCCAAGGAGAATACCATGGTAAAGCGGGTGTCGCCCCGCAGTCCATGGAGGACAAAGAGACCCTACTTGTAGCGCATGGAGAGGTACCTGGGCCAGGCAGGAGCCCACCATGGAGCAGGTGGAGGAATATGGAAGAATCTGTGACCTACATTGGAGCAAGCCCCTGGCAGCACCTGCAGCCCATGGAGAGAGATAAGAGGCAGAGAGACAGAGACAGAGGCCCACGCTGGAGCAGTGTGGCTGAGGGTGCTTGTGACTCTGTAGGGGACCAGGCTGGACCCAGCAGTCTGGGACTGAGAGACATTTTATGAGTTTATAGAAGTGACCCATGCTGGGGCAGTTGATGAAGAGCCAAGGACTCATGTGAAGAAGGTCATGGAGGACTGTCTCCCATGGGTGNTTGATGAAGAGCCAAGGACTCATGGGAAAGGACTCATGTGAAGAAGGTCATGGAGGACTGTCTCCCATGGGTGGGACCCCACGATGGTGCAGGGAAAGAGTGTGAGAAACGTAAACCCCCACCCCCTTATTGCTGCTAAAATAGTCTAAAAAATATATAAAAAAGTTAATTAGTGCCTTATGGATAGGTTTATAAATTACATATTCTGTATTTTTAGTTAATGAAAAGATTAATATTTTTCAAGTGCATATAGATAGCAGAAGTTGATTGATATATGTGTCAGGGAAATAATTCCTTGTTTTATGTTGTATTCGAGCACAGTCACCAATAAGTGTTTGCTGTCCCAAGATGTTATCAGGAGCAGTTGAAGACTTGCATGGCATCCATGTGCTGGGAAAAAAAAAGAATGTAGGGAGATAGGGTGTGAGATTTCATATAGCTGTGTACATTGACAGGAATGATCTCATAGGAAACGTATTTACAGGTTTCACAGTCCTAATTATATTGACTTCCATCTTCAGTCAGCCTCCTTCCTTTTTCTCTTCCCCTTGTAAGTGCTTTCATCAGCTTCCTGACTTTCTGCTTTTATTCACTCCTCACTGTCACTTTGATGTTTATGCATCCTTTAGGTGGGTTTGCTTTGTTTGAGTAAGATACTGCATCCAAGGTGTCATCTGTCAGTTCCTTTTTACTATAGGCATAGGGTTTAGTTATTAATGTTCACACAGTACGTGCTCTCTCACTCGTAATTGTTTCTATGGTCTCTTGGGTTTTTTATCTTGAGGAGTAGCTTATGGTTGTATTCCTTTGGTAACAGCCAGTGTTACTGCTTTTTGTTCTTGTTGTTTGGTTTTAATATGGCAAAGCTTTCTTTCTCTTCATTAGTGTTGTTTTTCTACTCACAACTTGTTTAATCTCTACTAGGCTGGAGAAATCCAGAATAAAGGTTCATAACTTGTTTAGTGGCTCTGTTTGGCAATCTGACTTGCCAGTTGCCCTTCTCCTCTGTCCCTTCTTCTTTTCTCTTTCTTTTGTATTTCCTTTCCTTCCATATTTCTCTCGTGTAATGCTCCACTGATGCATTAGTAACATCACACATCTGCTCCATCCTCTCCCTAGTTCACTGCGTGGGTGTCTTTTTGTTCTTTGTGTGTTAAGGTGTTGGGCTAAGCAAGGGATAGACCTAGTCAGCCTGTACTGCTGTGGTGGTCATTTCTTCTAATAAGAAGCCATGTGTAAAACTGTGACCATCAAATAAGGAAAAGGTCTCAGATGTTAATTACCCTCTTTTTATGAGGCTACAGATGACCTAGTTTAGTGATGTTAACCAGTGAAACTTATCTAGCTGTATTTAATGCCAATAAATTAATCTCAATTCTCAACTAATTGAATGAATCTATTAATTGGAATGCATTAAGGTCTTGCACACATGAGAAAAGACCTGCTGGTTTTTGCATGATATTTTTACACCGGTACTTGAATAATTAACGATACAGTCAGTAAATCATTCTGATGTGAATATCAAATTTTTGAAATCAGTTTATCTGTGTGACTGCAAGCTAAACCGATCAGAGCACAAGTTACAACGTTAAACAGCTGTTGCATGGCTGTTGCTGCTGCCCTTGATGAATTGGCTGAATGGCTAAACTGCAAAAACAGTTTTCAGGGAACACAGTAAGAGCCCTGGCTGGCTGTTGGCTTTACACCTGATACCAGCTCTGTGCCAACTTCAAGATACAAACCATGGAAAAGATTTCTTCTTTGGAATTGATTGGTCTAGAAGAGTTATTTTTGTAGCCAACTACCAGTGCTTCCTCTGTGTTGCAGTGTCAGTTTCATCTGGTATTGTAAAATCAGATTTATTCTTTTGGGGAGCGATGATCTCCCTTGAATTTGCCTACAATGGTGCACTAATTTAGTCTAATTGTCTTTAAAGATTAAGGATGGTCAAAAACTTGAATATCAGAGTAAAAATGTGAAAGCTACTGATGTACTGTAGCTTCTCTTCCTACTAGTAGCAAACACTGTCTACCATATGTAATAGAGCTCCTGGAAGACTTAAATCATGAGACATTCCTCAGAGTTGAACAGAAGAAGTAAGCACACTCTTCTGCCAGTTTACAAACTGCAAGAAAGGTAGGGCTTTTGTTTTCTTCCCATCTCCTTGTGCCACATGGGTTGCTCTTCAAGGTTTGTCCTTAAATGCTTTTCTAAAAAATAAGCATAGCAAAGTCACAGAAACAGTTATGAATTAGTAGTAAAGTTATGGAAGTGCTTTGACACTATATATGAAGACAACCTTTATTCTGCCTTCAGTATTCACATTGTAAGTTAGAACAGTTTATAACAATTCTGCTAGAAGGTGGCACTCAAATAAGTCCACAAACCAGTGGAAGCAGATAATTTTTAGGGTGCTCTTTTTTTCTCCAAAAGGTTTTATTTCTGGATCATCCAAATAATTTTATTCTTACAACTGAAAAATTTAAAGACAGGTAGTTGGGTTTTTTTTGTTGGGGGTGTGTGTGTGTGTGTGTTTTTGTTGTAATGTCTGTTATTTATGAGCTACAGATCATTTATTATTTTGTACAAAAAATGAAATTAAGTAGCAAGTTGAATGGTTTTGAGTATATGAAAGTTAGATGCATGGAAGAAAGGCTAAAATGCTTAATTAAAAATTTAAGACTTGATGTCCTTTCTTTAGACCTGACATACTGAAAATTGCCTTACCTCTGAATCACAATCCATGTCCTAACTAAATTGTTTTTCTCTTTCACATAAGCTATTTTGTTTTTGAAAACAAAAGTGTTCGGTGGAAAAAACACACTGACAAATGTTCCTGCACTTATCAGAAGAGTCCCATTCTGTAACACCTTTCCATAATAGAAAATGAGGAAGTTTAACTGTGAAAAGTCATAGATTCTGATTTATATTCAGCCACATTTTTGTCTTTGAAATATAGTGTGATTTTGTTGTTCTTATTGTTATCTTCCTTTAGTTGTGCCTGTGTAGCTGTTACAGTCCATTTGGCTGGATTTAAAAAACTACCCATTAATTGAACAACACTATTGTAAGGGAATATTATAGTTGGAAGCGATCAATCTCACGATATTATAAGAAGTCTGGGAAATATATGCCATTGTTAATGTTGCATATTAGTTTTACTAGGAAATAGCACTGTTACATGCTCAGTTTTTAAAAGAGTGATGGCAGCTTTGGTTTGCATTGAGAATAAATAGAGCTTTTTCACATAAGTTGCACTGACATAACTGATTGTCCGTGTGTAGTGAATGTGCACAGTTGCATGTATTTTAAACTTTCTCAGCTGGTAAAGCTTCCCTAATAGCTGTCTGCTGGTAAATTAGTCCCCTCTTGCATTTATTTATTTATTTTTAGAGGCTGTTTGGATGCTCCTGGGTGCTGCTTTGTTAGAGTGAATGGTACTTCAGATCTTGTTTTGCTAATGACAGCAAACAAAAGTGTTCAGTCACCACTAGGATTTCTAAAGGTCTGCAGTGTGATTCACTGTGGGACATGATCTGGGCTAGATTTGTAATCTAATGGTTGTTTTTCTTTGTGCTGACTTCTGAGAATGGAGAAGTAAACCCAGAAGTAATAGGATGAATTAATAGCAATTTTTCACTTGTATTGTAGAAGTTGTTTTGACAGCAGTGGAAGGGGAAATAGACTATGTTGTCAAGAAAAAATGAATACTTCAAATATTCTGTGTTATCAGAACATATACTGATGTAATGATTGGCTTGTGATCTTTGTAATGTATGACTGTATATGAAATTTTGACATGGTAAATAAGGGATGTGTTTATTGCTTGTTTCAAGCGTGAAGTTTAGGCTGTGTTAAAATCCCCGTTTAGGTTTTAGTATTGAGGCCCTTGAGTTCTTAACACTTACAGAAAACCACTGCTGATAACTGAGAAATAGATTTTGCAGTTGATTGCAGGAACTCTCACAGGCTTTCAGAACTTCATTTGGTGACTGATTCAGATGAGTGAGGACTGATGATTTGGAATGGTTTCCAGCACCAAATAGACTTTAGTATATTTGAACTTGCAAAATGGTGTTCTTCACCGTGGAATAAAAATGTTTTAAGAGTTCTGATGAACAAAGAAGTTTCATCGTTGTACAGTGTTATTTTCCATACATTTGTAAAGCAAATCCATTATCAAATGCAATTTATATAATGCATGCAGAATGTCTTTCTTAGCAGGTTGAAGAGATGTGAAAAAATCAAATTCTCTTTCAACTGGTTGGATAATTTTTTGTGAAAGGTAGGGTTTTTCTGTTTCTGATTGAGCAATCATTGCTTATGTTAACCTAAGACCTGTAGTAAGTGTGTGTTAAAATAAAAAACTAAAAACAACCCCCCTCTGAGTATAACATATGTCACTGCCAATCAAAGTGAGAGGCCTGGTACCTGAGGAATAGCAGGACTTTGCTCAGTTTTCAGGCTCATGTAAAGATGTAGCTGACTATGGGGTTCGAATTTCCAGAGTTAGGATTGGTGAAATGTCTTTGTGTGTTTTTTAAAAGTGGAAATGATAAAGCTGCTGTTAGGTTTCCTTTTGATGCATTCCCTTCTCCCACCTAGAAATTGCTTTGGTGTTAAAATATGAGTTTGTCCTGGGAGCTTTATCAAGGAATTATTTAGAAAGAAACTCTTCCCTGTGAGGGCGGCGAGGCCCTGGCACAGGCTGCCCAGAGAAGCTGTGGCTGCCCCCTCCCTCCCTGGCAGTGTCCAAGGCCAGGCTGGATGTGGCTTTGGGCAGCCTGGTCTGGTGAGAGGTGTCCCTGCCCATGGTCCCTGCAAGCCCAAACCATTCTATGATTCTGTGAATCTGACGATATCGAGGGATGTGTCCCCTCCATCAGGCAGCCTAATCAGAGCAATTAATTCATCAGACATATGCTTTGTATAGGGAAGATATAAAAACAAAATGTGTATTTTGAGCATTCAGTAAACATTGGATTCTTTGCAATGTATATGCTTCCCCCCTCCCGCACCCCCTCAGTGTTTCTGTCCATAAAAGCCTTTAAAGAAACAAGATAACGGCATCCAATGTAAAGTCAGATCAGGTTGAACCATACTGTGAATCCACAGCTCTTGCTGGCTCTGAAGCTTGTAGGCAGGATCTTTTGGCAGGCCCTACCTCTCCCTCTGGCATAAGTTACATGATCAGATCAGAAGACTGCTTGATCTGAAAACTACATGTAGAGTCATAGAATTATAGAATGGTTTTGGTTGGAAAAGACCTTCAAGATCATCGAGTCCAACCATCTATCCAGCTCTACTAGGTCCAACATAAACCACTCTTTGTGCTTTGTTTCAATTAATAGGAAAGAATACAAAAATGGTTTTGCCTTCAGTTTTTTAAGGCAAGATTAAGTTCAGCCCTGAATGGCAGTGTTGTGCCAGTCTGTATCTGAAGATGGTCATAGTTTGGGTGAAGGACAGTTTCACTACAACAAGCTTTGGGGGTTTGATGTTATTCTAAGGGACAGGTAAAAGTTGATTACCTGCTGACTGATTTGCCATGTCGCGGAACCCGTATTTGCAACATGCACACGATGTGTTATGACAGCAAACCAGTATCTCGTAATTTATTCATGTGTCTGTGCATGCACATAATTTGATCTGGAAGGCAAATATCTGAGTTTTCAGATGTTAGGATTAGTGGCGTTCTTGTGGTAGGAGAGCCCATTTGCTTGTCTCTGGGAGCTTTGCCGTCTCGGAGCTGAAGTGCCTTACCTTTTCAGAGTGGAAAGCAGTAATTACATTGTTCCATCGATCAGTGTGTACTCTTGTGATGGGATGTTATTCATCTTATTTGGGACACTTTCACGGAGTGTTGCAAGCCTGAATAGAAAACTGCAATGTTGTGGTTTCTATTCTGAGTACTTTGGGCTTAGATTTACTATCAATTAGTTTCATCCATTTTCCAAATGAGTATTCTGAGGTGAAACAAAACAAAATAAAGAACCCAAAAAATAATTGGAGAGTGTATGCATTAAATACAACATTTATGACAGCAGACAAGTGTTGAGTCATTTGGACTGTTTACATGTATAATTTCTGCAACAATGTGGGGTTTTTTTTCTGTAGTGTGTGGCTAGGTTTTAAAGCCGGATTGTCTTCACTAATAAACCTATATATACTGGAGATTCATGTGACACAGCAGGCTGCTAAGTATTTATTTTCTCTGTAAATAAACCAGACAAACAAATGAGTGTTCTTACAATACCAGAAATGGTAGATTTAGAGCAAGGCAGGAAACAAGCATGTGAGCTCAGATCCTTGCCTGTTTGTTTATTTTTTAATTACTTTCTACACTGTGGAGGTTCAGTTTAATGTTATCCTGCCCTTGGCACCTTTTCTTCTCTTTCATTTGGATAGAAATCTGAGTAAAGGAGGAAGAGGAGAGTTAGAAGACCCCTTTCCTAACTGAGTCTGTCCTTACTACAAGTTGAGAAGGGTTTGTGCTACTTCCTTCCTGCTGTGAAGCCAGGTTGTGAAATCCTGTGCTCTAGAAAGATACTTGCCATCACTTAAGGTTCTTGAGAAGAGAACATAAATGAAGTTAAGCCAGGGAGTGGAAGGTGGTGGATTGTAGATTTGTTAGCCCAGAAATTGTCAAGTTTGGGCCTGGGGGAGAGAATTCCTCCCCTGAAGCTTTTGCTGTAACACTGCTGTAGGTTGCAAGACACACATTTGCGCACCTGATAGGAGGAAAATACTGAAGCAAGCATGAAAAAAGTGATGTGCTCTGGAACAGGATATCCACGATGACTTTAACTACAGTTAAAACCAATGAGAACAATTTTTAAATTGCTCACAATTGCCACGCTGACAGGCATGAAACTGTGTCTGCTCTTCATTTAAAAAATTCAAGAAGTAGGCAAATACACTCAGGTTTCTGTGTGTGTTTTAATGAGAAATAAAATGGCATTCTTACTGTTAAATATATACATAAATGTACATAAATGGCACTCTTACTGTTTCTGAATGACAGGAAATCTAGTTTTAAGTCAGGCGTCCACTATGCTGCTGTGGTCCCCCTTGCAAGGGAGTCCTTGAATATCATGTGCCATGTGGGATGTTCTGGGGTTTTTCCTTTGTCAAAGAAGTACCGTTGGACAAGGCAGGACTTCAGCTTTAGTATGTATGAGGGAGACATTTTTAACTTTGGGTGTTCTAGGCTTACAGCACGTGCTACATTAACTGTTTAATAACCCAGACTGGATGCGATCTGCCCGCAGTTTGGGTGTATTCTCACCTGCAGTAGCCAGCCACTGGTCTGCCTTAGAAGGCAGACCAGTGGCTGGTCAAAGCTTTAAAAAATAGGAGAGAGCTGAAGAAAGCCATGAAAGTAAAATAAACACAATAACCTTTTGTTTAACTGACCTGAAAGGTCCCAATTCTGTCGAGCTCTAGCTCTCTTAGCCGTGTGAGGCCGTAAAGCTTGTGAGATTATTTTCTTGGAATCCGAGATGTATTTACACTTCCAGAACCCAATTCATTCGCTGTTTGGTGGAGTGTATTTTTAGTATCTCTTGATGATGATGGTGATGGTTTCCTGGTAGCCAGATAAAGTTGGGAGTGATATGGAAGCCTTTCCCCAAGCTGCGTTTCCTGTCGCGTTGGTCGGAAGCTGCTTCTTCCTCCAGGTGCTGCTTGAGTGACCGGAGCGCTGGCAGACACGGGCGATTATTTTCAGCGTTTAGTCTGCTGTTTAGTTAGGCTTATTCTCTGGTTTTCAGGGATCTCAAGTAACCAGTTTCTTTGTTTAGAGGAAATTTCTGAGGTAAGCTGGCTTCTTGAAACGGCTTATTGGGCAGCTAAAAAAATAATTTCTCTGCACCGGTGAAACCTCTGCTTTTCCTCTTGGTGAGATTATTCCTAGTCTAATTAGAGATTTCATAGTCTTATGCAATCTATAAAAACACTAGTTAGAAATTATCAAGGAATACATGCAGTCATGTTTAGGGGCTGATTTTTTTTAGTGAAGAAATATTTAAATAAAAATAATTATAAAAGTAATTTTGATTATGTTAATTTTAGTTAAAAAATCTCTTTGTGAAACTGCAGAGTCATCAGACGGTAAATCTCACATGGAATGATGTCTGTTTTTTCCAGTTGAGATGGTCTTTCTGTCACCAAAGTCTAGTGAAATCCTGACTTCGCATTCTGGTGTATCGTGGCTTAATTTTTTTGATTGTAATTATTTGAATATACAGTTGTAATTATTTTTTTTTCTTTGTAAAGGGACTAAAATCAGAGTTTAAAAGCAATTAAATCTTGACATTTCCACTTTTGTGGTCAGTCCTATTTGGAGAAAAGTCCCAGTGCACATGATTTTTTTAAATTTCTTTTTCTTCAAGCTTTTGCCAGCAGCATCTCCCCACTTTCCAGCAAGGCGTAGCGCAGGAGTGCTCTGCACGCCCTCCCTCGTGTTATCAGAGTGTATTCCGAGTCCTGTCAGGAATAATTTAAACATTTTTGAGAAAAAACTACATTCTTTGAAGCGCTCCCCAGCGTCTTGTCTTGCTTTGATATTTTTACTTAAAAGGGTATATAATGAGGCAGTTGCAACTGTAAGTTACTTGAAAAGCAACGTGGCCAGCTATCTTCTGTTGCTGGTTTTACTTCTTATTTTCTGATTTTTGTAGGCTTTCCGTTGTTCAGAGAGTAGCTGGTGGCTTTTGACAGCCTCACACAATATCCTCGTAGCTGAGTTGTGCTGTTACAGTCTGGATGGATGGGCACCACGATGGATAGATAACAGGTTGACTTGGAGGGTAGTGGTTACTGGGTCATAGTCTGCCAGGAGGCTGGTAGCAAGCAGCAGGCTGTTCTTTCCCAGAGGAGGTGATGGAGGGCACTCTTGCTGAGTCTGTAGGGGACACCAAAATGGGGGGCATCAGTGGATACAGTGAGGGCAGGGCTGCGGTCCAGAGGGGATGGAGGAGTAGGCTGACAGGAACCTGAAGAAGTTCAGCAGATATTTGTGGCTGTGCAAAGACCTGCACCCGGGCAGGAGGAGCCCCTGCGGTGAGACCGGATAGGGACTGAGTGGCCAGGGAGCAAAAGCAGAGGCCGTGGGGCTGCGGTGGGCAGCAAGCTGGGCATGAGCCAGCAGCACACTGGGTGACAGGGGAGACCACCACATCCTGGCCTGCATGAACAGGAACATGGCCTGGAGATCAAGGGAAAGGATTATCCTCCCCTTCTCAGCATGTCTACATGCTGCATCCAGTTATGGCCCCCCGATCCCCTCCAGTACAGGAGGAACATCAAAAACCTCCTGTTCAGCAGGGGGCTGCTTGAGACTTTGGTATCTTCAGTAAAATCAGACATCCCTGGGAAGAACGCTCGCTTGCATAGGCTTTATGGTCTGCTTGAACGAGCTTGCAAAACCCAGATGAACTAAGGGGGTGGCAGTGGGGAAGGACATTGAGTCTAAGCTCTGTTTTTTGTGCCACTCTGTGTCTTTCTCCCTGGATCACATACATTTATGGATCCATTGATTAATTGAAGTAAACGGATTGTGTAACAGCATGAAAGCTCAAAAGAGCATCTTAACCTGTTAGGTCTAAGCGGTGTGCTAGCAATCTAAACAACCAGAGTTTTCAGTGGCTGGGTGTTTGGGTGTTTTTTAATATTTTTAGTAGCCATTCCTCTAATCTGTTTTATTTGTAGCCATACTTAGTCAGGAAAGCTGATGTTCAGGAGTGTCAGAGAAAATTAGCTTTTTATTAGCAAGCAGAGGTCTTGTGGGCGAGCGCTGTCTCTTTGCTGGGGCTCTGGAGGAGACAGGCTCTCAGCTGTGCTGAGAGCTGTGGGTTGGCTGTGGGTCTGTGCTGGGGGTGGCACAGAAGACTATGCCCACACTTGGGTTTCCAGTTTTTAGGAAATATTTTGCCTGCTTTGAGTTCTGTTCTCTTGAAAGTCATAGCTGGTGTGGAATTGAAGTTGCCCTGTATTTGGGTTATCGCAGCAACTCCTGTAAGTCTGTGTCTGGTTGTGAGTTAACATTTTCTGGGCAGTCTGTCTGTTGTGTTGGGGCTTTTTTGTTTGTGCACAGAAGTGTAATTGAGAAGTGGTGCAGTTACTCATTTTAAGCTACAATTTGATGGTGAAAAGAAAGATGAGGTGGTATTCTAAGCGCGTTGGATTTCGGTGATGACTGTATTAGTGTGTGGGTATGACAGTAGATGGCTGATACTTTTCTCTGCCTTAGAAATCCTTTTGAGCCAGCTCTGTTCAGCGCTTTATCCACATGTAAAACTACACTGGGGTTAGGAAAGTGTAATTTGTAAAACAATGCACCCGTTTTTTGTTGTTTCAGGTTAGACCATTAGCTGCATCTTAGCCATCCTTAGCACTTCTGACAACCAGCAGACAGCCCAGGCATAGCAGTTTGGATTTGCTTAGCCAAGCAACTTTATATCACACCTGGTGGAGCGTGAAATCATGCAGCAGAGGTTCTTGACGTTAACTCTCTCTAAGTGACTTTGGGGAGCAAGGCTGTGGCAGCTCTGTGGCTGGTGCCTTCTGAGTTTCCCTAGAACACATCAGCGCAGCGGGCAGCTGTCGGCAGTTAGCTTGGGCCAGTGACAGTGTCCATAGCTAACAGGAAGTTTTAGGCCAAAGGAAAAAACAGAGGGTGCAGTGCTAGGAAAGAAGTTGAATCAGTCTCTTGTGTTTGGATACCATCTCTGTTCCAGGGTTAAAAATACCCTGAAGTACCAGCACAGGGTGCAGAACTGTCAGGATATATTAGGAGGAAGACAGGAAATTTCTGTTGTCAGCCAGAGCCGCTGGCTTTTATTAGTACAACTGAATATCATTTCTGCATCATACACGGTGTCGTTAATGATTGCTCATCGCTCAGCATTGTAGTAAAGGCGTTGCTCCAAGGAAAATAGAGTCGTCCTACACCACCATGTAATTGATAATAAAGACATATTGACTTAAAGGAAAACATGTTCCTTGTTATAGGCCGACGTGTTTCTTCTAAAAAGTGCTTTGAGAAAAAGATTTTAGCTTATTTACTGCTGTTTTAATGGGTATTTGGTGTGTCAGTTGGGTTTTATGGCTCCTTTCGGCAACTTTCACAGCTCAGTTGCTTCTTTATATGATCTGTGACCTTGATGGAGGCAACAGAGTGAATTACTGCTCTCTGCTGTTTTTCCTGGGTTTACTAAAACGTGTTCTGGCATTTGGATAATCATCTCCATAATGGAAAGGCTTTTAATGAATTCCTTATCGTGAGCTATCATTAACAGAATGTTTTCCCTGGAAGACCAATATGATGCTTCTCCTACAAACCCTTACGCTCTTTCAGCATTTATCCATATGGAAGCCATATTCTAGCTCTGCCTGGCTGCTGTGTGGAAACTTGGACTTTTTTTTTACCCAGCAGAATTTGTTGGAGCTTCCCCTGAAGGATAGAAAAGCCCAGAGCAGTAGCTTCTCTCACCACCCCATACTTTCCATCGGCAGCCCAGCTCACATATTCTTTTTATTTTATTGTACACAGAGAGCTGGTTCATTTTTTTAGAGAAATGAACAGAGAACTCAGAGAGGAAGGGTTCTGGCTTATATATTCCTCCTGAAAAGCTACTTTTTCTAAACCATGTGCTACTAGCTGTCTGCCTGAAGCTGGTGCTCCAGTAGCTACCTCGTCCTTTTCACAGAGCGTTAGGAGTTGGAAGGGACGTGTTATTCTTAAGCACCACGAGTGCCTTAAGAGTGCCACGAGTGCCTAAGCACCAAGATTCCTTGCCCAGCCTCTGGCCAGCTGGCGACTCCGGTAGAGAAAAACGGGGTGGGGGGAAGGAGCAGTTCTAACGCTGTTCAGCCTCACCCCCATTCACTGCGGGAGGAGGGAGGGAGGAAGTTCTGGTGCCGCAGCGTAGCTGTGCCCAGGCACATTGGGTTGTGTGTCTGGACAAGCTATAGAAGCTGGCTGTTTCTGCTTGGTGTCACGTTGGTAATTCATGGTCGCCAGCTCTGCTTCGTTTGGTGTTGGCTGCATTGTCATCTTCTGGCACATTCTTCCCTGTTGTGTGCAGAGAGAACCCTGTATGTTGACGTCAGTGTGGTGTTGCCATTGAAAACTCTGCTGTTTGCCTACCTCCTGTCCACTCAGGCTGCAGACATGGCTTCCGTGGGTACATACCTGCACTGTGCGTGGGATGGTCCTCAGGGGATTGTTCGGTTCAGCTGAGGGGCTGACAGTAACAGAATCTCACATGCATGTGCACACCCCCTATGTATGTGTATTTGTATGTATATGAGCGTGTATACATGTGTATATACGTTTCCCCTTGCATTCTGGTAGAAATGTGCTGCCACATTCAAATCAAGGTACTACTTCTGTGTGTGTGTATGTGTGCTAGCAGGAGCATCGTTACCTGGCAGCTTTTTTGGACAGAATTCTGAAGTCCCAGTGGTGGATGGGCAGCATTTACAGATGTTGCCATTTATACAGCTCAAGGAATCTGCATTGTGCCTCAAGATGAATAGTTATGAAATCACTTTAATCTGAAGGTTATGCTGCCTGACACAGTGTTCTTACCCTCTCAGTTTGAAAATTGAGTTGCAGAGCACAGAAGCTGTCTTCTGCAGCAGCCTGTGTTCCCAGTCTGTAGTAACAGCCTGTCAGTATTGAACTGGTTCAGGAGCTGTTAAAACTCCGAGAGTTGGGGGGGATACACACGCAATATTTTATTTGTTTCTTTTTACACTTAGCTGAGCTAGATGGTGAACATGCACAGAAGGTCTTGGATATGGAGCACACCCAGCAGATGAAGCTAAAGGAGCGTCAGAAGTTCTTTGAAGAAGCCTTCCAGCAGGACATGGAGCAGTACCTTTCTACAGGATACTTGCAGATAGCAGAGAGGCGAGGCAAGTTTTAAAGTACCTTCTGTGTAATCCCCTACCTCACAACTCGGGGGACATTGTCGAGGGGTCAGAGCCAGCAATGGTTTTACTGCTTACAGCTGACATGTTGTGGTGTCTCAATTCTTCCTTGGTGGAATTGAAACTTCAGATAAGCCCTTTAAACAAACTTTGGGGTCCAGGAGAAATAGACAACTTAGGAATCAGTCAGACACTCTGCTCCTTGTCTGAGGAAATGCAAAGCATTGCAGTCCGTCCGGAGCAGTGCTTCTCTCCGCAGCTGAAGGGCGAATCCATAGCTATAGAGACACAGATGGACGTGGCTGTTTCACACCCTGGGGTTGTCACCTGGCAGGAGGTGCCTCTGAAAAACTGTGTTGTATTTCAAAGCGGTCCCCAGGTGGTGGCTCTCTCAGTTGCCTGTGTAACATACAGAACATGTGATGAGGACATGGGAGATCAGATTAAACTCTCTCCTTATTACGAGATGACTTGGGCCTGGCATCTCCTGACTAGATACACCACGGACTACAGACACTTCCGTGTGGGAGGTATCCATCTGCTGGGCCAAAACACGGGGATCGTAGGGCCAGAAAACAAGCAGGAGATTGCATCACGCGTGTGGCAGGAAAAAAATGTCGAGATTCTGTCCCTGCTCCAAGGCCAGTTCTGCCATTGGTAATGTCAGAGCAGGGAATGCAGGCCAAGATTTCTGTCTCTCTACACGAGTGCTATAAATGCTCGTCTGCAAGATGCTCTGGGTGGGTTGCTAGGGCAGCCTTCAGAGACGTGGAAGTTTTTAATTCCTTTGGTCTAGGAAATAAGTTTGGGTCTCCTACTTAGAGAGAGGAAAAGAATTCTAGAAGTGGGCATTGTCCCTTGCTAGTTAGTACTGCAGACACAGTAGCAGGTAAGTATACCTGACTTTCTGAACTTCATAATGCAGAACCTATGGATATCAAACAAATGTTTTATGAAAGATTTGCTTCTGCAGCAGTGGTAAATTTGTGGGGAAAAAAAAAAAAACAAAACCATAGGATTTTTGATAGGATTTAATCTCAGTTTGCACAAGGCAGCTTTTAATAGTGTAACTATTAAATTTAGAGAAACCTGTAAACTGTTCATTATAGAATTTGCTGTAATATATGCAGCAACTGGATTGAAATACTGAGTACCCCAAACTTACCACTTCTGTTTGCATGATTTATTGTGCAAGGAAACAGCTGCTCATCCAGGGATTTAATTCCCTCGTGAATTGTCGCTATTTTCACATTAATAATGTGAAATCCCCAAGCTGAGAGAAGATACTGGGCATACTGGGTTTTGCATACTACTGTCATTTATTAGACTGGTTGAATGAGGAAGAAGAATGGCTGCTTTCTGTTTACATTACTCCTCATTTCTGTGTCCCTTTGTGTGTCAGTGTACAGGGATCACAGGTTTAAACCTGTTTTTCTCTAAAAAGTTTCTCCTGGAGACAGTCGGGAAGGAGCGTTACAACATGGAAAGTTCCAGTCTTTGCCCCGAGCCCCATCCTAGCATATTTCTGACAAGGCTCCTGCTATAACTATTTCTTCCAGAAATGTCCTGGTTTACAGAATGGTAATGGACATCAGTTTCGCAGTAAAGATTGCAGAGGGTGCTCTTGGGTTTGGGCTGAGATTGCTGCCGAGCAGTCAGCTAATGGGGGCGTGCTCCCTCCCTGCCTAGTTTAATTGTTACTAATGCACATGACTGTAGCAGCTATTGAAGCCTTTACAAGTAATTACTTGAGGTAGCTGACTCTCAGTTTGCTCACTGCACTATTTATTTTTACTACAGAACCAATTGGGAGTATGTCTTCCATGGAGGTCAATGTGGACATGCTGGAGCAGATGGACCTAATGGACATGTCTGACCAAGAAGCACTTGATGTCTTTTTAAACTCGGGAGGCGAAGACAATAACATGCTCTCTCCCATGCTGGGTAAGCTATTAGCAATGACACCGTGCTTCCAGAAATAGCGATACAGCACGGGCTCTGCTCTCGTTTGCGGTGAGGAGATGTGGATGGTGGTATCTCATAATCACGCTTCGCGTGCAGTGACTGCTTTCCATCAGTGGATTTCAGAACAAGACGTTGTGGTAGCAGGGAGCTGGCTGCACTGCTGATTGGTGCTTCTGGACTGTCTCTTTTCCTCTAGTTCCTCAGCTTCCTGTTGGGTCTGTTACCCTGCTGATAGGTGAGGCCTTACGGCCTTTACGGTGCGGTTCTCTCAGTATGAAGTTAGTAGGGGACGTTTCAGCAGACGTCAGAAGTTTGTGGTAATGAGTTTTTAAGACTGCTTTATTAGAATTTGTCCAGAATTGTGACATTTTGAAGTAAATATGGAGCAGTTTATAATGTAAAATCTTTAGGGGAGATACTCAGAGACGTGGTTCAGCCCAGCAGAAAGCATGACAGTGTTCTGGAAGCTTCTGCATAGCGACTGTGATACTGCAGCTCTTTCATGTAGCCTTCTTGCTGCTACTAATGTTAGTTAAATTGGATTAATTTAATCTTAATCTAAATCTGTGTATGTGCTCTGAACAAAACCAGATTTACATTTTGACAAGTTGCAGCATGATGAGGGATCTGCTTAAAGCAGGGCATTAGTAATACCGGATACTTTATCCACCAGGGAAGTGTCTTTTCTTAATTTAAAACTTACTTTACTACTAAAATGCCTTTTCCTGAAAGAGCCAAAATTACTTTTATTGGGGAATGTGATGATGAAACGCCTTTAAATATACTTTTTATTTCTTTTGGAAATGCAGGATGAAAGATTTTTAATAGCAGTACTTCTAGTGAAGGACTGGTATACTTAAATCCTATATTTTTGGATATATAAAGAAAAATTTTAATAACCTGGGGTGGTTTTCTTCCTCCCCCTGTAAAGGTGGTGATTACCTGCTGTGAGTAGGCAAAAAGCTTATGATGAGTAGTCAAGGCACACGTGACTACTAAATGTTTTTGGCATTTACTGCAAAAACATGAGCTGGCTGGATTTGGATAGGTGTCCAGTTCGAAGCTGGTTGTCTGAGCATGTGAGTAATGGCGGCGTCTGGGACTGTTTTTCCCATGCTGGGACACTGGCAGATGTTGGACCAAGCAACTTTGTGTCTTATCAGCAAACATGGTAACTGGATTAGCTAAGGAAGTGTAGGCATTACTAGGTGTGGTTGTTTTTTTTTTTTTTCCGGATAGATGTAAATATCAGTTATTTTGTGCTGCAATGTAAGTATTCCAGCGTGTATGTATAGCTACTATGTACATATATATATTTCTTATGTATATGCTCTGAAGTACAGTGTCCCAGGGCTGTCATGTTCCAGCACTGTAACCCTAATGCAGAGGGTGGGTCGGTTTGCAGCAGGATTTATTCCGCCACAGTGCAGCAGTCCTGTGTCTCCGATGTTATGGTCCCAGAGGCTTCATTTCCCTCGGGATCAGCAGGGATTTCTCTGCCTGCTCTCAGGGCCTCGCTGCCCAGGACCAAGCCATGCACGCGGTAGCCATTGTGCTCAGAGAAACGCGATGCCTTAACGATAGCTCGTCCTGTTGCTGTCAGGGGAGAACTGGGTTGGTCAGGGCAGGATTTGTTTCAGTTTCACTGAGTGCCTCGGAGTTACAGGTAAGTTGTAGTGACTGGTAAAAATGAAAATCTTAATCAGAAGACATTAAACAGTTTTCCAATTTGTCTCGCTATGAACATTGCCAGCTGAAGGGCTTTGGTTATCAGACATGGTGTGATAGCAGGTTGAACTGAAACATTTGCTGTCCTCAGCCACCCCAGAAATCTCCCACCCTGATCCCACGCCTCAGCAGTAGAGTGAGAGCCTCAGAGGCACTCAGAAGCGGCTCAGGACCAGGGGTGTGAATTGGAGAGCAGCTGCAGGGAAGCCAGCAGGCAGCGTTGTGGGTGGGAGGGAGGGGGTTCTCAGGGTGTTCTGCAAACGCAGCAAAAGGGCCTGACCATGGCTCGCGACCCACTGTTGGGCATAGTCACTGTGCTGACGTCTTGCGTCGCTTGCCGAGCCACAGCTTGATCAGGGTTGTTCTTTTTCCAACTCTCAGGGCCTGACTCCAGCACCTACGTGAGTGAGATCAGTCTCCAGGTCCCGAGCCAGTCCGAGCTACGCCAGAAGCTGTCGTCGCTCTCCTCCACCTGCACCGACTCTGCCAGCCAGGAGGCGAGCGAAGGCGAGTCTCCCGTTGTTCAGTCCGACGAAGAGGAAGTTCAGGTGGACACTGCTCTCGCCGCTGTGACCGAAAGAAAAGGCGCTTCAGATGTCAGCGATGAAAGTGACTCTCAAACTATTTGAATCTTACAACCAACCATATCCTTTAAGAATGACTTCTGAATGAACGAACGAACCCGTGAGGGAGGAGCTTGCCTGTGTAACCATTGGCTAACCGAGCAGAACAGCCAGATCTTCTTACTTAGTAATATCGCCTTCTTACGACAGCGCCAGACGTGCGGAGGTTGGTTTTGAAAACACACACACACAGCAGAGAGGAAAATGCCTAAAGCACACACACTCTACCGGTACTCTCGGGGCTCAGGAGGGCAGTGGAGCTGGTGTATATACTATGTATAAGAGAAGTAAAGGGGAGAGAGATCCAAGTCCCTTTGCCCACTAACCTTTAAATGGCCGATTGGAAGTTCTTAGCCTGGGGGTGTAAAACTGAACCCAGATTGTTCCTTGCATGTTCTCAGCTGCTGCCACTGACAATTTAGGATCCAAACCAAACTGAAAAGTTATTTTCTACTCTTTACTACCTACTGTCTGCCTACTGCCTTTGTCTACTAGTGCAGCAGCCTCTACTCTCTCACACTTCTTGTTCAGGACCAACTTAGTTATGATAGGTGTTAAGGAAAAAAAAAAATAAGAGGAGGAGCGATGCATTATCGAAGTGTTAACGCTCCTGGTGGAGCAGGTATCTTAGCATTGTATAAACTTACTCCTCTTTCAAGATAAAATAAAGTATTTCTATCCCAACCATGTCTTTTACTTGATTACCCAAATACTTCATCTGTGGCAGCAAACAGAGGAGACTAATTCAGCAATCAGGGGAAGAAAACCCAAAGGTTATTTATGCTGAGCACCAGTGTGAGTTATTTTCCATGGTAACAGCTGTTTGCCTACAGTGCTGCCAGCTAGGGGAAACAAACCTGAGCACAGGATAAATGAAGCGCTTGTGTTTGGTAAACCTCAGGCCCTATAGTCATTATCAGCTCGCTGCCATTTCCCCTGCAGTCACTGTTCTCTCAGATCCAGGTCAGAACGTGTCTTAACGCCTGTTTCTTGTCGAGTCTCACACTCTGTTTGCAGGGACCTGCTCTCCTTTGAGAAGGCTCCTGGCTCCTGCTCCTCATGCACGGAGGGAAGGAATGTAATCAGAGACAGAGTAAGTAAAAGGACGAGCTGGGATGCAGATCCCTTCCACAGCCCTGCCCCAAGGAAGGAGGCACCTCCCACTGCTCTCCTTAAGGATTCACTCCAGCTCCTCTTACCTTGGCGAGGTGTTTCCTGGCCCCTCTCTGGGACAGGGAGGCTGGACGCTGACCGCCTACGACGAGAGGTTTGCTATTTAAGCAGGCAGCTGTGGAAAGCAATTGGTCTTGAAGGAGAGCTGAACTTTACTCCCTTTCCAGAAGACAGACAAAAATGTCCAAAAAAGTTTTGTTTTTTTATTAAACCTCGTAGTACAAACCTGGAAAGTAAACAAAAAACTGGCAATAAACAACATGAAGTCTTTCCTTACAAGGAAAGAGAGCAGAGCAGCGCTAATAAATTAAATGTCAAACTGTAAGCCATAGTCAGAAGTTTACTGTCAAGAGGGAAAAGTACACAGCAAGGCCATAAAAACCAGACAACCACATTTGAAAACACTTGACTCTGTTTATGTTATTGTTAAATATTCCAAAACAGTTCAGTCTTCTGCAACAACAACCAACAAATTGTATTATAGGACGTTCCTGACAGTCACCACTGGCAAGCTCAGTGCAATATGGGTAGCTACGGTATCGTTGAATTCAATTACGAAACAAAACAGTTTGTGAAAACATTTTCCCTTTTTTATTCCACACATACTGTACACACAACCAGAAAAGGGCAACAGCTACTCCATTATTATTTTTTGTTGTTGTTCAGTGATGTAAGCAGCACTTATAAATGTTACAAGAAAAACCCTGTAAGCATCCAATCCAACCGATGAAGAAAGTGAAACGTAAGGCTTTTCTTCATCTTGTCTCCTCACCACCCCTCCCCCCACCCCAAGAAAAGGCTCAAGTATTTAAAAAAATTTACAGGCATATGTACAAAAGGTGTAATTTTTTTTTTATCTTTTTTCTTTTGTTTTGTTTTGTTACAACATGAAGAGAAAAAAAAAACCCAACAAAACAGACAAGGTGAAAGCAAACGCGTTTTCACATTCAAAAGAAAGATGCAGACCTGCTAGTGGCTCTAAGGGTGATCAATATAATGAAACAACTTCCAAACAAAACTTAATGCTTGACTGTGTAAAGGTGGGGAAAAAAAGAGCAGTGGAATGGAAATGGAATGTTAGAAAGATTGCACGTCTATGACAAAAGAAGCACTTATGGCTTCGATCACTTTTTTCTTTTTTTTTTTCTTTTTTTTTTCTTCTTTTTTTATTTTTTTCTTAAAGGATGCTATTGAAGGGTTTTTGATAAAGTAGCCAACAGCACCAAAAAATAACAGGATGGATTTCCTAATGAAATCAGGCACAGTTTTCCCTCACGTGACTCCTCAAGGCAGGCAGTCTTTTTTTCCTTTTTTTTTTTTTTAATTTTATTTTATTTTTCCCCCTCAAAACAGATGCATAGTGATGTGCTGGTAAAAAGAGAACATACTCCAAATCTCCTCCTTTTGCCTACAGTTAGTTAGGAAACAAAGTCCATCTTCAGCTGCCATAACCTCCCAAAGAAAGTGTGTATTCTCCAATTTAAAAAATTACAAAACTCATCTTGCCGTGACAGAATAAAAGACAGCCAAAGTAAAGCAATTTCTTTCAAGTTTTTGTCTCCTATCCCTTCTCTCTCTAGAAAAATCTGCTCACATGACTGGAGAACAAATTATAAAACACATCCAACTTTATAACCTATTCCAAAAATGGGTTAAAAGCCTTTTTTTTTTCTTTTTTTTTTTTTTCTTCTTCACAGTTACCAAAAAGGCTTTTTCTTCTTTTTCTCAGCCGTAGGGACAATACAAATGAATATTTTATCGGCCCCTTGCCGGTTTTAAAACAGTGAACATACGGCAGTTTAAAAAAATCCGACTGCTGTATCTATCTAGTCCTAAGTACAAAAAAAAAAAAACCCAAAAAAAAATTCAACAGTTTAATGCTAAAACAAAATTAGTTCTCTAAAACCAGAAGAAAATCTTCTTTAGAGCTAGTGCAAAGACAGCTTGTATTCTACAGCAAGTACTCCAAACTATGGTATAATAATTACAAAAAATATATATAAATTGACAAAATGAGAGTGTTGGCATCTTCAGGATTAACTTGAAGCACTTTTGGATGAACTGGAGGATGAAAGCCTAGATGATGGCACGTCAACTGTCGCTCTCTTGCGAGGTCCTCTTTTTGGTGTAGGCTTGCTGATACAGTTCTCTATGCTGCCGTTTTTACCAGATACTTTTCCACAGATTTGATTGACCAGACTGATTATTTGTTCCTGTTTGGGAAGTAGGGAAGAACAAAACACCAGTTAGCATCAGCTCTTCCTCCAGAAGGCACCGAAATGGGGTGGGGGGGAGCAAGGAGAGAGCAGCTGTGCTGTGGGGTTACTGGAGGGGGTCAGAAATGGAAAGCCTCCCTAGAGCTGCTGGAGCTGCGGAAACACGGGACGTAAGGGGTGGAACAATCTCCCAGAGAAATGTATTTACTGTTCTTGGTAACTTCCTGAACCTCTTTGGTGTTTAAGACGCCACACGGGCAGTTTCACTGCTGTTTGAGCTCCTTCGCTCCTGCTTATGTCTATCCCCAGTACTTGGCACCAGGACAGAGCCCACCATCTTGCCCAGATGTCTTTCACCTTTTGGTACACCCATCCCGCCCCCCAGCTCTCTGTGCTTCACAGCAGGAACTGCGGAGAAGCCCGGCTCAGAAATGTCCTTGTGCCAACTCGTGAATCCTCCCACCGCTTTGCTCTCCCCAGCTCTGGCAAACAACGCACCCCCCTCCCAGCCCTGCCTGGGTAGTGAAGAAGTGGAGCTGCCTCGAGGGGTGCTGGGTGTCACACTGTGCCGCGGTGCGGTGCTGGCCCACAACCCAGGCACAGGCTGAAGTGACACCTCTGTGCCTGTGATGGGTCATCGCCACCCCGGCTCGAAGCCGTTGCTGGACCAACCTCTCCCATCTACATGTTTGCCTTAACAAAGGCTCAGAGGCTGCACTGGACTAAGTCAGCCTGAATTTCCATCCCCCGTGGTCTTCCTAAAGCACACGGTTATCCAACGGTAACTCGGGGTCTGCCATGCCCCAAGGCGCTGCACGGCTTCTGTCCTGTCATCTGCACTCGCGCGGGTCGTGTTCCCGCTGTTCCTTTTACTTAGCCGGTAATAAAGCGCCTTCTTCTCCCCCTCCCCAAACCCCCCCCCGCAGCGAAGCACAACTTCGGAGCTCGCGGCGGGACCGGGCGGAGCTACATCCGCACCCGGGCAGAGCGCTAGCGTACAGACCTCATCGTAACGGTACATCATTTTCAGTCCCCGACACGACTTCTGTTTCTCCACGTGCCGCAGGGCACACTCCAAGCAGAAGACGACGTTTTCATTCTCCTGTACAACCTGCATAAAAAATTGGGAGGGGAGAGGGAGGTGCAGTAAGATCCCAGCTGTAGCCACACCGTTACCGTGTGAGCGAGCAAGACTGCGGGTTAGCAGGAGGAGGTGGTAAACAAGCAGCTTCACACACTGTGAAAGGATTCTGAATGTGTAGGAAGGAGTAGGAGTAGGAGTAGTACCTATCCCTTCCCCGTGCTAACAGTGGCAATGCTTAGAAAACCTCAGTAGTAATGAGGGCCAACTCCACATAGGGATACAGGCATGAAGTGCTACTGGCCCCTGGAGGTCCCCTGAAGGCAGCTGTTACCATGAGTAGAGAAATGCCCATTTGAGTCAGGGTGACATCAGAGGCTTAGCCACAGGATTCCTCAGCTGCCTCCCTTCAGCAGAGCTCACAGCTGCTCCGCTGGCTGCCTGCCAAGCATGGACAGTGCCAAACCTGGTGGCCAAGTTGACGTTTTGTGCCTTAGAACTGTTAAGGAGTGACAAAGACAAAAGAAATCCTTCCCCCGCGACCCTTCCTCCGGAGCAAACGGGCTGGAATGAGGAGGTTTAGGTTGGTTGGTCGGGGCTTTTCTATATAAGCTCATTTTGGTGTCACTGCAGACCAGTCCTCCTCAAACATGTCTTTGGCTGCTCAGTGGTCTGAAGGTCTGTATGAACCCAGCGTGTTCTGTCCTGTCGTGGGGAACCATCAACATCGTAAGGAAAACCACCCAAAAGGTGTGGAAGGCGGAGTGATGTGGCGTCGCACACACCACGTTCTGTTTGAGTATCTGAGCGTGGAATGAAGTGGTACAGGGGGTTGTAGGAGGGGCTCTGGGTGTTCCTTAAGGAACTGATGGGCTTTCAGGCGTTCTGTGTGCAGGTAAACGCCTCTGAAGGCCCACAGGTGACTGAAGAGAGGGTGAGTTCAGGGGCACGACTTGTGTTGTGGCAGCAGGGGCTGGCAAACGGCACCTTGGCTCAACAGCCAGGACATACATGTAGCTGCATGTCCCAGACTTGGGGTGCACGTGCGAGTCACTAGCTCATCCCAAGAGCTGCTCTGTCATGAGTTACTACTGCTAGCAACCTGTGGGTATCCATTACCACACCTAGAGCAATGCAGCCACACTATGGCCATCCAAGAGCAGCCAAGTGGCTTTTCCTTTCTGCACTGGGAACGGGAAGCGAGCTGACACCGATGGTTGTCTTCTGCCACCACTGCCTATGGTGATAAATGTTCTGACGCAAACCAACCCAACCCAACCCCTCTGCGTGGACTCGAGGACACTGCGGTCCTGGGCTGTCTCTCAAATGCTTCTGAACATTCAAGCAGGGGCCGGGAGGGCAGCGCCCCAGCGGAGCCGAAGGCCGGTACTCACCATGGAGAGGTAGCACAGGTGCTGGCAGATCTGACATCTCCTCTCCGACGTTTCTAACTGCAACCACTTTCGAGGCTTTTTCTTGCCATCCATCCCCGTGCTGCTGCTGTCATGGCTGCCATAGCGCGCTGACGAATGGAGACCCGCCTCGTAAAGCTGCCGCCGCTGCCTCAGCTCCGTGTCCCTGCGAACATTTGAAGCAATCAGACACCGGCACCACCTCGCACCACCACAAAGCCAAATACAGTCACCCACAATCATCACCGAAACTTTAGGCGCACACAGCAAAGCCCTGAGTGGTGTTGGAGGTTGGTGCCATTCCCTACGCATGGTGAGAGGCCAGCCAGCACCACCCAAACGCTGCCTAACCACAGAAGCTATCTCTGGATTGTAACAGCGACCACTGTATCAAGCCAGTGGTTCTCAAACTGCTCCAAAGAGAACTGGGGACTGCCGAGTGCTTCCTGGAGGTCGATGGGTGCTCGGGGCCGTGTGGAGAGTCGGGAGATGTGGCTAATGGGACTGTCATTCCTGAAGTTGCCAAAAGCCACCTTGAGGAGGAGGAGCCGTTGCTGTCGGCAGTAACAGAGCCACCTTCACCAGGAGGCAGAGACGAACCACGGGCCTGCTGCCGGGAGGTGCTTCAGGCAGGAAAGGGGGAGCAGGGAAAGTGATTGCACCAGAGACGAGGATCTTGCTGGACACCCGGGGGGAAAGAAGGAGATGTCGATTGAAAGTAAAGACTGAGGCCTCCAGCCACCCTTCACCCACGGCGTCTGCAAGGTGGACAAGCCTCCCTATGCTGAACTGCACAGCATCTGGGTAGCAGGTCGGGTTGGAGCCGAGTGGAAGACAGCAAGTGTGGAGGGAGCAGAGCAGATGGAAAGGGAGGATAAACAAGCTCCCACCAGGCACAGCTGAAGATGGGTGGAGAGCCAAGCTAAGCAAATGGCATGGGCAAACTGAGCAACCAAGGCAGGTCAGGAATGGAGGCAGCAAAAGACACAAGACAAACAAGCAAAACGAAACAAAGGAGAAAAAAACATGGTACAGTGTTCCACTCTGGTGGTTTGGGGCGTTTTCAGGTTTTGCTGTTTGGGATTTTGTTTTACATAAGCAGCCACAGGAAGGACCGATATCCTCCAGAGAACTCCAGAGAATTCCAACCTAAGCGTAAGAACAAGTTTGAGAACCACTCTGATAGAGGTCGATGTGGCGGTCTAACAGCAAGCACCAACATTCCTGTTTCACCTTTCACACTTCTGGACTTTTCCTCTTCAAGGGGAAAAAAAAAAAAAAGAAAAAAAAAAGAAAGAAAAAAGTGCACTTGGAAGTGATTTATCTCACGGGGGAACCAGCTGCAGGTAAAGCAGTCAGTGCACCTCTTTGTATTTCTTTCTGAACACTAAAACAACACATGGGCTGTTTTCCCCCTCAATATGTCACTGGAAATTTTCCAAATGAACATGCTAGTTAGTTAAATACAGTTTGTAGATTCCATTCATCAAAACTTTCTTGACATCTCGAGTACCAGTTGTCACAAACTTGAAAGATAGGTAGCAACTACATGGTAGGGAACAAAAGAGAAGATCATTACACAGGAAGCCAGGCAACATTATATTTTCTTTTTTTACCTATCTTACAAGAAACCTTAAAAACATTTTCCATTAATACTGTGGAGAAAAAGGAGTTTTTCCTTTAGAGAAAAAGGGTTTCTTTTCTTTAAAATATTCAAGCTCTAATACAAGATGCGTTGGCACCTGTGCACAGGCTGCTCGCTTACTCCTGTTTAAGTCAAGACAACCTTCTGTACACCAAGTGCCTTCTACCAACGCAGCGTAACAATCCCCATGCTGGAGACAAGGGTTCCTGGCACACAGCCCGTGGCACCCACGGGCCCACGATGACTACTGATGCCAAGAGGCTGAAAAACTGGAGAACCGCTTGGCACCACAGTGCTCACCTGGCGCATCGGGAAGTCTTGACTCTCAGCACCAAGAACCCCCAAAATCAAGACCCAAGGCAAACTGTAGTGTCAGTGTTTTGGTGGTGCCCAAAGCAGGAACACCCTCACCACAGGCACATCAGACACAACCAAGGAAGCTGCTTCTTCCCGTGTGGCTGTCTCCGGGTACGTTTGCTGGGCTTTTCCTTGGTTAAGTAGGTGCAAGACATGCGTCTGAAACGGTTACTTACGTCATCCACCTCTGGAGCCTGTCAATGAAAACAAAACAGGTACATGAGGCCCCTGTTCATTACCTGAGCTCTCCAAGAAGTGACGATATCGTACTCAGAGTCGGTCCGTTTTCCTTTTTTGCTTCTGCCGTTGCAATCTGATAAAGCAGCTTCTCCATTGAAAATGGTTTGGCTATACGTCGTCTCTTCATCTCCTGGGACAGAAATTGACAAATTAGCTCTGAAGCACATTTAAAACCAAACAGTTCCTTAGAATTAATTCCACGTAGTGAAAAGCAGCCTATTCAAACAACCAAAAGGAGGAGCTTTCTGGAGCCCAAACTAAACAAAGTACTTCTGTTCCTAACTTAGATCCTACACCTCCACGTTGATGTGAATGCCCGTTATGACCACTCCATCCTTTCAACGGACAGCCAGGTGCCCCAGCGTGGTGCTGAGCTCAGTCCTCCCACTGAAGGGGCTGTGACAGGATTTTCTGCAGGAGCTGTAGGTGAACCTGTTCCACAGGCCTGAACTCAGAAACCCGAACCAAGCACACGCTACTGGACAGCGACAGCCGACTGCTCTCCTGGAGAACACCCCGGTGCCTGCTGCATCTTACATTTTGCTGGTCAAAGTTGGTAGGAGAGAACCAAACAGTGCCCCCAACATGTGAGATGCTAAGAAATCAAGCTGCAGGCTATTTTCTTCATTGTGCTACCGTGAAATGTAATGTAACGGAGAGAAAAGACAAAGACAGGCGAAGCACAATGCAGGTACCCCAGCGTCACCCCATTTCAGGTGCACCCTTTTCTGAAAGAAGGAAATTAAACTTCACCAGTGAAAAAGATACTGTCAAGAAAAAGACACCGAGATGCCAAGAAAACAGGAGAACTAAAAGGAAGGCTGCCCAGGCACATGTTAGCATGTACTTTGCTGAAGAGGAGGAACCAACAGACACCTCACAATTCCCTCCCTAGAAATTCCTGTTTCCTGGGGAGGCCGAGCGGAGTGACCCAACAGTAGGCTATGAGTAAGACCTCATCCTCTGGCCTGCCCGAAGCCTAGCGCGGCTGGTGCTTTGCATCTCTGGAAACATCAAAAAGACAACTAGCAAACCAGGCAGATGCCAGGGGAAAGAGACAACAGGCAAAAGAGGGGGTTCAGTTCGGCTCACTTCTGCCTGTTACCGGTTCTTCTCAGCGCAAGCTCTGAGAGCGACGTCTGTCACTGCTGTCACTACAAACCGACTGACTTGGGTAGCTTAAACCCTTTCAGGAATTTCTACACAGGCAAATCTCCCAAGTCACCATGCAAGCTGGAAACTTCTAGAGTTCTCCCAAGATCCGAAGGGGTATCTCTTGGTTTCTGTAGAATCAGAGTTTTCAGATGACATCAGCACTGGAGCACAACGGGAAGGTGAATTTTAGTCAGGAGTTGAGCTGAACACATACTTGGCACAAACAAAACCAAAGATTCGTCTCTGGCTTTCCTCCAGCCAACTGTGTAACCCTAATTACATGCTCTTGGCATTTCTGTTATCAGAACCACTGCGTCATAAAATTCATCCTTTTTAATAGCATCCATTGCATGCACTGAGGTGATCTATCAGTCATAAAGAGGACTAGTGACCTTTGCTGACCAAACAGCCTTCCAAAGAGGGTCATGCACAGGGAAGGCGTTCTTCAGCCGGTGCTGCCAGAGCCTGCCTGGGCTCAGGGCAGCTCCTCTTTGAGAGTGGGATGAGAAGCTTTTGTGGGATTAGCTCTCTGCATGGTGCGAGGCTGCAGGAGAACAGTCTCTCCAAGCCAGATCCAAAGCCTGCACAGGCGACACGGCCACGGTGGGTGGCTGCAAGAAAAAGCGAGGTGTGGGCTGGTGGCTTAGGACCTCCTGAGCCCGAGACGGGTCTGTGCGGCTTCCAGCACATCTCGCTGGGCCTGGGCGTTTATCCCGACCTCGGAATCCGCGTATGGATTTCACTTCCACACCGTACTGAGCTACACAGGTTTTAGAAGAGACTTGGTTTGCTTTTGACTTCCTGCCTCGTCATTGCTGTTAACAACAGGTTTTTCAGTGCCAGGAGACACAGCGAACATCAATATTATAATTACCACCAACCTGCCTCTAGTGATACCGTCTTCCTACCGTATACATGTCTCGGTCATTAGAGTAGTCCTCTCACTTTTAATGCAGAGGCTAATTTATACCTTTAGAGATCAGCCTCTGCTGTGCTTTCTCGAGTTCCTCCATATTCCTTTTGCAACTAGGGACTCGGTATTGCACAAGCGTTCAAGCCAAGGCCAGGCCAAGCACTACCCAGCTCCACAGCGCGGTTCCTGCTTCGCCCTCTGTTCTCTGCTTGCAATCCCTTACATGCACGGCTGGTTTATTTATTTATTTATTTATTGAATCCCTCCGGAGCTCTTGGCTGGCAGCTCCACATGAGGCCAAAAGCCTATTTTTCAGCACCAAAAGCTCGTTCAGAGCCCATCATTGTGTCTGTCAAACGAGGATTATTTTTTACTCCCGAGTCATTTAAAATTTATCAGCCCATTTTCTCACTCGGTATCACGAAATCTTTCCGTTACATCTCACAGCTTTAATTTCTTCTGTCATTACCATGAATTTCCTCGGCATAAAGGATTCGTTTTACTATTCACTTCCCTTCCAGGCTATTTAGGGATATGCTGAACTGCACTGGTCTCAGCACAAACTCCCGAGGAACACAGACAGAGACCCCTCTGTGATACAAACTGACCATTTGTTCCCACCCTCCGCTCCTCTTTCAATCAGTTACGGTTTTGGTGAGTGGTCTTTCCCCCTCAACCCTCAGCAGGTGAATTTCTTTAAGAGCTTTTGCTGAGGAAGTTTATGAAAAGCCTTCCAAGAAGCACTCACAGCCTCTGTCAACAGGGTCTCTCTGGCCATGCAACCATCCCAAAGTTTGGAGGCCGGGGGCCGTGACCTTGCTGTGAAGGCCATGTTGATTGCCCCAGTCTCAACTCTTTCCTACATTCGCTTTTAGTTTTGGCCTTTAGCAGTTGTTCTTCAAAATCTCTCTTTGGTCTGCACCCGTGTGCACTCACAGGCCTCTTGCTAGAGCCATGGATTTATTTGCTTTTTCATCTTTTGGACAGAAAGGGGGTTTTTCAGTCTCGTTTCAAACAGACTCCTTTCTCCTGGTGTTCAGCCAGGCCAAGTTTAGGGGGGTTTTGCCTTTTGAACTTTCTTTTTTTGCCAGGCACTGTGCACGTGTTTGAGCCCCTGACGCGGGCGGCACCTTTAAACGATTTCCATGCCGCATGCGAACACAGACCCCTTTCTTCTGCATTCTCAATTTAACAAGCTTCCTTGGTATTACACGAGGCTGCCTTTTGAAATGAAACACCACAGCAGTGGATATTTTGCTTTTTACTGCTCTTTCAAGGTTCTTAATCTCTGCTCACCATCAGAGCGCGGCTGTTTGATAGCGATGTTTTGAACTGGGCTCCACCACGGCTGAGAAGCGAGGCGACACTTTCTTCTGTGTGGATTTCCTGACTAGCGGCTCCCTGAAACCATTTTGGTTCTGGCATCCCCCTCCAACACAACCCCTATCCTAGCTAGGGGCAGGTGACCAGCATGTCCCATTACCATCCTATGTCCTGTCCTCACAGCTTCTCTTACCTCCTTTGGTACTACACACCTTCCAGGAGGGCAAAGTAGGAAAAGCAGAGGTGTGGGCGATACAGCCGACAGACCAAATATCCACAGGCCATGTATGTGAACAGCCAGTGGCTTTCCTTGGGAGCAGGCTGGCCTGGTCCTGCAGCCACACCACCGCCAGTGTCTGGAAGACACCAGGTACACTTCTGGAGCACCTCTTCCCACCTGGTTTCAGCTGAAAGCAACCCTGTCAGCTCTGCAACAGGAACTGTGTGGTGTTTTAAAGGCAGGTTCCTCACCCAACAGAAGCTTGGGGGATACGTATAAAGACCCTGACAGCGTCCTGGCTGGACAGTCTGGAGCACGGTGCTGATACCATGCTTCCCCATTCAGGATGGGAAGCTGTGGGCACAGGGATTGTCGCAGATGACGGAGTCAAACCTGGTTGACATGGCTGTAAGCTCTCTCCCGTGTCAAGTGGTGTTGCTCCAGCTGGATGACTAACACCCATTTCCCTATGTACTACCACCTCCTGTATTACAGTACCAGCTGAGTCTCCTCTTTCCACCGGGTTTCTGATAGGCCCTATGGCACCAAAGCCCTCCTTTAAAACCAGACATTCCTTATTTCCAAACCTCTAGGCCAGAGTGCCCTCAGCCACTCCTATCTTCTGGTTTTCTGTTTCCTAAATGGGTTTTAACAGACTTACTCAAGGATACAGAGTTACCCCACTGCCATTCCAAACACAAATTCTTTCACCGGCCTTGCAAAACTTCTCCTCATACTTTGTTTGCCATTTTAAGAGCTGTTTGCATGTTTTCTAAAAGCTAGCAACCTGCTTCCACATATGGTTTAGGTGAAACCCGTCTGTCCCTCTACACCAGCTTTCCACAACCTCTTTTATTCCGCCAATGACCCCAACTCCTTAGAAACTGAAATCAAAGCAATTTCAGATGCATAATTTCATTTTTCCATATATTAAAGGAGATTGAGCAGTCATTCAATACAGAAATGAAACAACATTGTTTAGGAATATAAAGAGAGTCACTATAAAAAAATCCAGGTCACAGTATCACAGAGGGAAAACAGAGTTAATGCATCAAAGAGCTGAAAACGGTCAGTATTGCTGTCGAGCACGGACAGGCAGGAAGGTGTAGCTGTTTGTCAGAGAGTTCATTAACAGTCCAAAAGGGGAATCCTGCTCGTCACACAGAATGTCTCGCAACCTCTGAGGAGCACAATCCCAGCCAGCCTTTGGAAACGGCAACGGGGCCTTGTCAAAGTGAAGGAAGCAAGGAAGAATTTCCAAAATTTAAGGGAGGTGAGACCAGAGGACAGTTTGAGGAAAGGAGAGGGTGGAATTAAAAACCAAACCAGAAGAACAATGCAGTAGGTGTTTCCAGAGTTATTTTGATATAAAGACGTATCTGTGGTTCTTGTGGAGTTTGTGAGAGCTGTGACTTCAATTTCCAAGGTAGGTTATCACTGACTGGAATTTGCTGGATTTTCAGTCAGCTCATATTTACCCAGTGCAAAGCTCTTGAAAATTAACCGAAAGAAACTGTTCTTCAGAATCTGAGGCACCAAGAAGAGCTTTTTAATTGCTGCATAGTGATTTCTGTCTCTTACAGGAGTGGCATTTTCACAGTATCAAAACAAGTGTTCAGTAGAGCAATAAATACAGCGTACGGAGTTAATATAATGGTGTACCTTCAGACAGAAAAAGGTTAGCTCGGGGTTCTCATTCCTTACCTACACACATATGCAGTCCCCCACCTTCCCCCAAAATAAATCTGTAATAAAATAACCTTTTATTTCAAACTAAGTTAATATACAGTTAGTATAACCAGGCTGGAAGAATGCCATTAACCCTAAAGAACCAAAACCTAATGCTGAACATATTACATTTAATTACTTACTGACCACTTGGTCTCAAGCTGTAAATGAGAATTCACTAGTGGCTAAGCTATAAAACACTACCAAAATAGCATCTGTAGCCCACAGTCTATTTGAGGAGGGTGGGGGCAGAATTGGTGACATCTGTTCTTTGTCCCAGAACAGAGAAAACTGGTCCAGATCATGAGGACTGCGTGACTAACCTGTCTTGTTTCTGCGGACAGCCTGCCTCCGCCGTGTGGAAAGGGAAGGGGGAGGAAGTTTGGTTTATTTACAGCTTAGTATCAGAGGGGCTGGTCAGCAAACCTATTAAGGATTTTCAAGTCAATTAAAATTGAAATTGCCCTGATCAACAGCTTTTCCTGAATGAAGGGGCAGAGCAAGGCAAGCAGTACAGCTGGCAGTATTAGCTGACTCTGCCTATCCTCGGAGCTAACAAGCACAGTTATTCAGATATATGCACCTGAGAGTCTAATGGTTCTAGAAAACATCACTTAAAAAAATTAGCGAGCATAATACAATATATTATCAGCAGCTCTGAAGGGAATTTTGAAAAGCTTCCTCACATAGTGGTCTGCAGGCGCAACAATCTTCTGAATTTTTCAAATATACAGAAGTTTTTAGCTATCAGTTATTGCCTCAGCTGCTTTTCTGGAAACACTGGGTCGTCCTATGCCTCTCAGAACCGTTTCCTTTTCTCCTCATTTAACAGCCCACAAAGACAGGTGCAGTTGCACTAGTCTCCCAACACTACCAGTCCCGGAACGCGTGGTGTGCTGTGGTGGTAGGTAGATGGCAGCAGGGCTGTGAATCCATCCACGGGAGGTCCCTTTCCCTTTCCTCAGCTTACCTTGGCTGTTTTAAACCCCATGCTTGTCCACTGGGTGGTAGCAAAGTGCACGGTTTCAGACACGCTGTAGCCACAACACACTTTAGACACAAAGGATCCAGGAAAACAGACAACAAACTGCCCGCTCTGCTGTACAGTACGGTGCACCCTGATCCCCTCCTTACACAGGATCTCTGGGGAGATCTAGAAAGACATAAAAGCAAAGCAGACAAGATAAATCAGAACTTTCTTTCGCCGTTGGCTGCCGCGAGCCGCCGCACACTACGGGAGAAAAGCTGAGCTCTGCCGACAGCTCAGCTCCGCTCGCTTCTCCTCTCCCCTTCTGCTCCAGGCCTGGAGGGACAGTTTCAGAAGGGGATCTTCCAAACCCAACAGTTTAACTTTCACCTGCCAAAGGATCTCAGGAACAAAGCCTCAGGACAAAACTAGCCACCACTACGTAAAGTAACACGGGCCCTTCGGGTTTCCATTTAGGTCTTGACATCGAACCCACCTTCCCACCATGCCTCCGTTAGAGGCGATTCATGTGGGGAGCTGGGGAAGCTGTCTCAGCTGGGGGTCCCAGGTTTACACTTCAATGCACTAAATCCAAATTGTTCTAAATAAATGAGGGAGCCAAAAAGCCTTTGTAAACCTTCGACGTATTAGGCTACTCATACCCACGCCGGCATCAGAAAATGCCAATCATGGCAGATTAATTGATTACAAAACACTCCCTCTGCGAGGTTAAATGCATTACAGACAGTATTAAAAATGGACATTTACTGCACTGGTTTTACTACAACATTTTATCACGTGGGCCATTTTAGAAAAATGCCATATGGGTAAACGCTGGAAGCAGAAAGCAGCCAGACTTCAGCAACAGGCTCTGCATCACTGGAGTGCAAGACAACACCAAAATAAATCCCCGCCGACCAGCCCTGTGATGAGCCTTGGGTGCTCACAGGGGAACGCCCCTCCCGGCGCTAACCTACCATTACGTTACTTTCAAGCATTTCCAGCCCTGGAGTGCCATTGGCTTGCAGCAGGGTATGTACCACATCATCAAGTTTGTTCTCCTCCGCAGCAGGAATGCAATACCTGGTGTTTTGTCAGAGGGAAAAAGAAAGATTTACTGGGGAGTAAACACCAGTCCACAGCTACACAGTGAAAGGCCATTCAGAGCAGGACAGGGATTAAAAGAAAGAAATTAAACACGGGCTTTTCCCATGCAGTCTGTTTTGGTAGAACACTGAGGAGCCACGGAACGCTGTTCATTTAGACGCAGCCCGGTGGTGCTCACTGGATGCCAAAGGACACGAAATCCCCAAAACAGAAACATGAGTTCTGACGAATCAGAGGACTGAAATCAGCAACAGGATGATGTTCTTTTAGCAGCAGCAAAGCAGCTAATTATGGGCAGACGTTTGCATCTCCTAAGATGTTCTGTTACCTTTATCATAAATTGGTGCAAATTAACTTCCTACCTGTGCATCAACCCAAGAATCTTCTTATTTAATTAAGATTTCTGTTTGTAGCAATCAAGAAACCACAAATCACCTTTACTGTTCGTGCACAAAGTAACCCAAGACCTTCTTGCCTTCCTTACTAAACAAACCCCAAATCCCTCCTCCTCCTTGCAACAGAAGAATGACCTAAGAGCAGCCAAAGCAGCAGGAGAGACCTAAAACTCCGCTGGGCTGTGCATCCTCCTCTCCTTTAGAAGCTGAGGAAGCAGCTGTCCTCTCCGTGTTCAGTGTCAACAGAAGTGACAAGCAGTAACAGGGGAGTCTCAGGCCTCAGCTTCACACATTCCAAGAACTGCTGTTTTTCTGGATGGAGGGAGGTGATAGAGTGACAATTGGCTGCTATTCTTGCTTGCACCCTGACAGGATGGTCTATGTCCACACAACGGCTGCCCACCAACACAGCGCAAACCCAGGGGATCCCAAACCTGCCTTGGGTCACTGTATCTGTGACATTGCTTTATTTAGATTTTTTTATGCCCAGGCAAATAAAAGCCGTCTCCAGATTTATCATGACTCACTCCACGCACTTTAAGCAATGAGACCTCAGCCTGGAGCCCGTCTGCCCCCACACCAGGCACTCACACATGCATTTTTTTCAAACTTGGCAACAAGGGAAGAATCTGGAAAGATTTTCCAGAAAGATTTTCATGAAAGGCTGCAGCTTCCTTGTCATCCATCTGATCTCTTCACTGATTTCAGAAAGCGTTCCACTGGCCTTACAGACCTTGTCAGGGTATTTGCTTCTAATGTGTGCCAATATTAACTTCCTATGTGACACACAGAGCTATCCCTCTTGATTAGTCTGTGGGAGGCTGCACTTCCTAGGATCTGAACATCTCGTTACTGCTCACTGCACTGATGATGCCTTTGATTTGCCTTTTTTGATCTTCGAGCCGAGAACCAGAAGAGATGACATCTACTCGCACCGCTAACCGTAGCCACAAGAAGAGCTCTAATGAGCTGGTTGTCCAGGTGTACATAGCCCAGCTCCTCACACACACTGAGGACGATTAGGACTTTGCTAAGAAATCCCAGGGTTGTTACAGAGAGGTGAAGTGGAAGAAGCCCATCTCGAGAAGGATCGAGTCCCTGGCAATTTGAGATGCGTGCCGTGCATCAGTCGCTTCGCGGTACCTGCACTGCTAGCAGCGACAGCTGCGCGTGTGCGAAGCAGTACTCTAGGCACACTGGCACCACGGATTTGAAATGGTGATGAAAACATTTTAAATTCAAATTGAGAACACAGCAGAGTCTTTCCTTTTAGGATCAGAAAGTAGAGCTGGACCAGATGAAAGATTCGAGCGCGCCGTCTCCCGCGGGATGGGCCCAAGTAAAACACACAGACAGGAAGGATGTGTGAAGAGGAGGAGGGGCTGCAGAGATTACTGGCAGGACTGAGGCACGTGCTGCTACTTCACTCACTCAGAGTTCTTTGTGTACCTACAAAAATGTGGAGTGAGCAGCCAGCACGGATTTCAGAGTGTCTTGGGCAGAACAAGATTTTCTGCTTTTAATGGGCACCGAGGATTCTTCCTGAATAAACAGGTTAGGTCACTGCCCTCTGCCCTGCATGAAAATTGAGTTCTCCCATGCTTCCTCTTCAGGAGGTGAATCTGAGAGATTTACCTGAAGAGGAGGTAAATCTCTCAGTGACCTGAGCAGCCTACAGGTAACTGAGACACCAAGATTTTAGCATCACAGGGATCTGTCCTTGGAAGAGAACAATTCCAGGTGCTGGATGGACTTGGCAAGACAGAGCAGAGCTTTGGTGCCCAGTCAGCTGCTTCATTATCACTGAAACAGCCACTGAATGCAATGCTGTCAGGGCTACTCCAGATCCTATATCAGACCTAGAGTTATTAAATTAATCTTTTCCTCTTTTTCAGTAAAGTTCAGTACTTTACCACAATATTAAAAACTGTAATGAGCTAATAACGCATAACAGCCCAACACTTCAGCCTGGCAGCCTTGCCCAGGAAAAGCTTTTACAGACAAAGGAGTTTCATTTCTTCCTTCTTATCAGTTATTCCTGCTTGCTACCTGTGTTTCTTCAAGGCAACCATCATGAGTACATCTGAAGCAATGTAGTTACGTGTGTAACAAACCCATCAAGAAAAGGTAAATGCCTTCTTTGGTCTTACTCTGCTCAGCTTGGAAAAACAGAAAGAGAAGTCTTCCCTAAAACTGGCTGGCTGCACTCGAGCCTTTTCAATCCCAAAAGGCACATGTTTTGACATGCACAGTACGAAGAGTGGCCTCAGAACTTAATTATGGCATTCCTGAACATCTTCTGTCTGGAATTTACTGTCATTTAAGACTAGATGAATGTCACAGAGAGAAACAGACTCACCTAAGGTTGAAGACAATGTACCTTGCTTGGCAATTTGTTCTGATAGTATATTATTATGAAATATTAGATTCCCAATTTGCAGAAAAGGGGAAAGAAACATGAACTGCTCATGACAGAAAGAGACAAACTCCTGTGTCTACAGCATAATTCAGTGTTGATCGTTACACTTTGGTATGACCACACACGTTTCACAAACTTGTAATATTTAGAGAGCAAAGCTCCTGCTTAAATGGTTTCCTCTGATATTTCAAATCCTTTTTTCTGGGCCATGAGCCTTCCAAACAACAGCTGGGTCAGCCCTGCTGACACCAGCACCAGCTGAGAAACACGGGAGGTGAAGGTAAGGGCTGAAGTACACACTGCTGGTGCCACCACGCAGATTCCCAGAGGCGTCAGGTCCTGCAGGCCTTCTCCCACCACCACTTCACCCAAGGAGCCCAAGGCTTCTGTAGCTCAGGGTAATGTAACCCATCACCTGCAGTGGTGTGTGTGCACTGAATTCAGGATTCACCGCGTTCCAAACCATCAGTAAGCTGGGTGTTAAGTATATCTGCATGAAGTGTCTACAAATACAAAATGTAGCTCAAAGCTAGCTGGTGATGGCCACCCTGAGACACCAGAATGACGTGTGTCATCACATTAAATATGATTAGCATATGCTAATGACAAGTAATTCTTTAGAGAGAAAATACTAGGGACCCGGCGCACAGAGAGTTCCGGACTCTGCATGAAGTAAGAAAGCAGTGCCTGTTTAGTCAGAGCATGGAGTCAATCGTTTTGTAAGTGACAATATGGAGCTACCCTGACACGTGCGTGTCTGTCAGCCTGAGGGAAAGCCCACCTCAACAAGCTGTCATGTAGCTTCCATGTCATGAAAACTTTCTGTAGGTTAATCCCTATGCCAAGCAGAAACAGTTCATTACTAAGTAACTCAGGATAGAGCGTAGAAGATGAAGGGAAAGATTTCTTCCAGGAAAGAGTGTTTCACCACTTCAGTTTATACTGTGTTTTCCCCTTAAATCTGTACTCACACACACCCCCCCCGAAACCTTCTAGGCGAGATTCATTCATGCACAAGGTGCTACTACACAAGCTGCTGTTAACACCAGACTACAGGTGGCCGCTGCGGAGAAGGCAACCAAACCAAACCAAACCAAACCAAACCAAACCAAACCACTGGAATACTTACCAAATGCAATCAGCACCAGTGTGTAAGTAGTCAATGTATGGAAGGTGATTTTGGTCTCGAGACCAGCATGAGGTAGAAAAGACCATGCCAATATTTAGCCAAGGAATTGTCACTCCTAAAACAAAGAGACTGGAAGTGAGTTTTGAGTAACTGCAGTTTCTAATTAAAAGACAGTTCCAGAGGGCATTTCAGTTGGAAATCTTGTTCTACCCATGAACTGACCCTTAATTTTTAACTCTTCCTACCACAGTGAATAATTCACAGAGAATAATTTAACAAATTCAGCATTTTCTACTAGCAAAATATCTACCAGCCAGTTACAGTGCCCTTGAACATGTTTTATAACAGCTGCAAAGATTTGTTGTTCTTTAGAGAATTTACCAATGCCCCCAATTCAAGCTCAGTGCCATCCATCAGAGGAGGTTACTGCACTGGTAAGCTGCATCCTGTTTGCATCCAGACTGGCTTGTTCAGGCTCAACACTTACACACCAGCCTGAACTAATGTTCAGCTGATGTTCCCAGGAGTAAATTGCAATGGCACATATGCAGGTGGAACGCTTGGGACAATCCATCTTGAAAACCCACATGCTGCTCTGCCCAGCGATCCAAGCTGGGTTTGCAAGCAAGGAAGGTGCCTGGCTCTGTCCTTCATCACCCTAACATAAAGGAAGAACACTGTGGTGCTGGTAATAACAGAAAGGGGTACTGCAAGTACAACTGGTTGCTCCCAGGTACAAAGACTCAACTAAGTTGAGTTAGTTCTTTATCTGCACACCTGCTGTCATTGCTTTAAATGCCACCCACTACGTATAACTGCGCATCTGCCCAGTCAGGTGGTGACCACAGGGCCCAGAAAGAAGGCGGCTTTGGCAACTACACCACCACACATAGAGGACACTTATGCCTGCTGGAGACATAAAAAAAGGGACTTGCTTACCAGGCACAGCACCAAGATGTCGCAGGATGGATCCTGTATTATTAGGAAGGACTGTGAGGTTCCACCCATGCCTGTTTGAGGGGGGACAAAGGGGCACATGTCAGTGCACATCCCCGGTGCCAGCATCCCCAGCGCCGAGCTGCCCTGCCAGCCTCACGCCCCCACCTCCCCTCAGCACAGCGGGGCAGCTGGCACGAGGCGACAGAGCGGGCGGATTTACTGATCTTACCTTGAAAATGGTTCAGATTTTCCCACGGGAAAGCCGCTCCCGTGGGTGTTGGTATCTACTTTTCCACAATGCACCGCTACGTGGCAATCTTTCTGTTCCACTATCCGCCAGTACTCTTGCTGTAGTAGGAGAAAGAGGTAATGTGTTTGTAATGCACTAAACAAGGTGTCTCACTCAAGTACAAATCCCAGAAATTAAGAGGCCTTTCATGACCTCAGTGTAATTTGACATAAAACACTGCTTGAAAATAAGAATATAAATACTTAAAAGTAACAGTGAATTGAGAAGACAGATTTTAGACCCTCTGGGCTTCTGTCCTTTAGCACATAACAGATTAAGACTTCTTTCTCTCCCTCAGTTCATCAACACCTTTATTAAAAATGTCAGAAAATTTTAAAAGGAAGAATCAGTACCATGTCTACTTAACCTTTTAATCTTCTCCTACTCCAGAGAGCCTTAAACTGCTTATGACAACACCTGAATGTCAACTATACTGGACCCCCATACTCAATCCCTGACATACAAACTTTTATTGCCCCTTGCGTTGGCCTCACCTCCACTTCAGTTACTGTAGGCTCCTTTGTGAAGCACATGTTCATGATGTTTCTTGCTGTTCGGTAGAAGGTTGTTAAAGAAACAGACCTACCCTGTGGAAAAAGAAAATAAGATTAAAAGTGAAAAAAAGTGCCTCCATTCCCCTAGGTCTCGCTCTTCCTTACGTGCTCAATCCCAGATCACAGAGAGGGGAAAAGAAGACAATGTCTCCACAATACATGCAGGTCTAAAGCTCATTTCTTATCTGAGGGAAAATGCCTCAAAAGAAAAGGAATTTCATTACATTCAATCCCCAATTCAACCATCTAGAAGGCTGAGTGAATGTTCCCAGAAGGCCATATACACTTTGTCCAGCACAAGGCTTTGTGCCTGGTAAGTACTGAAGATGGACACAGCCCAGGTTTCTACGGCAGGATGCGAAGGGCCCAGCAGGTAACCCTACCTTTACAATCAAATCCAATAGGTGATCAAAGGACCACTTTCTTTACATACAGAGAAACAGGTGAAAAACAACTTAGGCAATTCCCAGAAACATTCAGCAACAAACTAGCATGGTTGTGTTCCATGGAAGGGGGTCACCAAAAGGAGAGTTTACCAAGATTACCACAATCACCTGCCTACAGAAACTAGTTATGCTCAATTCAGTACAAGCCGTTCAAGAGCAAGGAACCAGGGCCTGTTATTACACAGCTGAGAAGTGAAAACTGCCATGAAATTGCCAAGTTGAGCATGCTCTTTCTTGGAACTGCTGCAGGAGCTGTAAGGGAAGAGGACCTGATGTGGTTTTCTGCTTAAGCTATACCTCAGTTTCTGGATACCTTCCTCCACACACACCAGATGCTCTGGGAAGCATCCTCTGAAGGCCTTGAAGGCACAACCGTCAGAACCTGCTTACTCCCTGCAGTCCAGACATACTGGTATGAACCTCTGCAAATATGAAGTTCAAAACATCTTTGTCCCTTCACCAGATCCTTCCTCCTCCTCTCCTTCCTCCGACATCCTGCTCACCGACTGCCCAGCCGCGCAACCAGAGAATTGAAAACTCCACATAAACGAACATGTCGTTACCCGGGCTGTTACCTTTCTGGTTTTTCAATTATGAAACAGATATGCCAAACCACCTCAGTCTTTTCTTGTGTTTAATTTATTTAAGAACTACACCCTAGAGTAAACTAGAAACAACTACACAAGCAGCTTTCCCCCCCCGAGGTCAAGTCTATCACTTTGCCATGCTCCTGCGGTTAGAACATTGTCACTTTTTTAATTGAATGCAGCATAATTGGCTGTAACAAAAAAGTTTGTGAAATGCCCAGGGCCTGGGGCCCTCTGATTCCCATAAACTTCAGAGATGGATGCTCTGCAATACAATAAGCAATTTCCTTCATATTTTAATGCCCTCGTGAATCATTTATTGAGGCAGCCCTTTACAACAAGACCTCTCATAAAACGCAGGGCCCGCTCCAACAGCCCTTACGCTTCGGCACAGCCACGGCTGCTCGCAGAGCAACATGCACGCTGTGCCGCGGCCTCCTCGTCCCCGAGACAGGGACTTGTCTTCCACCATTAATGATGTCTCTTAATTTCTCAGGCGTGCCGGGAGCACCAAAAATAAGAAAAGGAAGAGGGAAAAAACGGATTATTTGGCCCTTGGCAATCACATACAGCCATTTCTTCCTCTGTCTCAAGAGCTGGGTAGCTTCAAGGTCTCCTAAAAGTTGTGACACAGATTAAATGGCTGAGGGGGGTTTGTTGCCTGCATATGTTGTTTGGTTGGCTGTGGGGATTTTTAATCTCTGGGATCTCATAAAATTTTTCTAATGCCAACTCAGAAAATAATTTAAAATGCTGTAATGGAGCATTTTAACCAGAATACAAAATCAATTGCTGAAGAGTAAAATACCCGTTTTCAACGCCCTCAAAAATATTTCAACAGCTCAACAACTATCCTGGGAGCTTCAAGCTACTGAGCAGAGTTTGTTGCTGCAACAATGTGGTGGGGAAAGGTTTAAAGAACAGAATTTCCTAGTTCCTCTCCTGATTCTTCTCCCTGGCCTTTGCATCAGCTATGAGAGCCAATCCAGAGCATCACCACCAGCACCAACCCTGGAGGGAAGGCACAAGAGAAGGACGTCACAACACTACAAGTGTTAAAGGCATTAAAGACACCACAAATATGAGAAGATGGCAGAGATGTCACAACAGACACAGATGGAAGGAAGGACTCCTGCAAAGCAAGAGTCCAAAAATGCCAGGTCCTCAGCTGAAGAGAGCTCAGCATGGACTTTCTGGGACAGCTGAGGGCAGACACAACTTGCGTTGGCAATGTCTTCTGCGTGTCCCTCTAACCAGTTTGCTAACAAGGCTCCAGCTTTTTCAAAGTATTTTCAGAGCTAAAACTGGAGAAAGAAGAGTGAAAATGTTTCAGCAGATCCTTCTTTGATGGCAGCAGTTTACTTCACGCACTTACAAACGCCGGCATTCTATCGGCTGTGGAGAGAAGCCGCCCGTTTTGGAGTGCAGAGAGCAAGCGCGGCGGCCTGCAGCGGACAGTTTAAAGCACAGCAGGTTTTACAGCCTGCGAAGGAGCAACACAGAAAATAATTTGGGAGCGCTGGCAGAAAGTCAGCCAAACACAAAGGAGATTTACTCCAACCTCGACACGCGATACGGTGGGAACTGCTCCTGGAGGACAGGATGTCTCTTTCAAAAACCACGTTTCAGCCCAAGCACGTGCTGACTGCAGAAATTGCTGTGCAAAATCATAAATGTATGGCCTCTTCGTGGTCTGAAGCATAGACTTCACGGCCTAAGCTGGACTACTGCCATGTGATTGAGATGTTCTCCTCCAGGCCTCAATCTACTGACTTGGGTGTTTATCTAAGGGGTAGGGGTGGGGGTTTTTGTTTGGTTTGTTTGGACAACTCTGTTAAACAAATTCCAAATTCTGCTAGAAACATGTCGAGCACTCTGACCCTCCAGGGACACAAGCACAGAAAGTTACCATCATTCAAGAAAAACAGAGAACACCACTGTAAAAGGCTCGTTCCATGAAATGCCATGAGGTACCCTCTGCTTAGAGCCAAGCGCCAGCACCACCTCATCTCAGTCTTACTAAAAACCCTAGTGAGAAACTACAGTTGTTTGTCTTGTGGGCTACTCTGGTGCATCAAGATTGTTGCATAATCCCTTATTTCTAGGTCTTGAGGTTTGCTCCAAGTGAAATATCTGGTTCTCACACATCAGTCCTTCTACAGGGCTTTCCCCCAAGTGCTGTAAAAATGAAGTCATGCACCTCTACATGCACTCAGACTGACCAGGCATCCCACCAGGCACACCACAGCTGGGATCCCTCCAGAAACCCACCTGTTTCCCTGTTTTCTCCCTGGTCTACCACCCACAACAGCAGTCCCCAGTCTCCGAACCACCGCAGAGAGTGGGATGGGATTCAAACCAGCAAGCTCCAGTGGCCAGGAAGCTGCTGGCACCATGGCAAACAACCCATGATGTTCCCTGAGGAGCTCCATGTGTGGCAGCTGCTTTGGGGAGAGCACTGGTGTGCAGGCTCAGTGGTGCTTATTTCTAAGAACAAAAGTATTCCTACTGGGTATTGCTGGACTCATACTGGGGCTGATGCTGTCAGCGATTTTTTGGGGGCAGCAGAAGTAATCTGGGAGCAATCAGTCTTCTGGGATAAAGGCCTAGGGCTCAGCAGACTCAGGCTGGTCATACTGGCTGTGCTCCTTTTTTTACTTTCCAGGTCTGATTAGGATACTTATCACAAATCCCAATCTTGCTTTTCCAAGTTACTCTGTATCTTCTAAACCTTAACTTGGAACTCGAACTGGAGAAGACAGAGGCATTTCCCCACTAAACTGGGAGGTTGCTCATACAGCACTCAAGGTCAATCGTATCAAATTTTTTATTTAGCATCATTAAGCACAGGATATTAAGCACCAAAATGCCACTTCACTGTTCACAAATGCTGCTGTCATTAGATAAGCTGCCCTCCAACAGCAGCATGGCAAAGAGATTGCTTTTCAAAGGTGGGATTGAGGCCCGAGTCCCCGAGTAAAAGAATTTTTGGGCTGACAAATCATAATAGGCTGCAAAAGAAACCTGAAGCAAGCTTTTAAAGATCAAGTCATGAGCTCACGTGGTCCCTAAACAGCTTAACAATAAGCCACTCTGGGCTATCTGGTTTCATTTCCTGGTGATGGAAGCGAGACTGGAAGGGGAAGAACAGTGTATTCCTTTATGGGCACAGACACCCAACACTGTATTTCTCTCAGAGCACAGCTACACAATCCAACACAACTCAAAACTGCGCTGCAAGTGCCAAGTCCTGCTCCAGAGCAGGACACAGCCAAATAAAACACAGTGAAAGAGGCAGCATTCCTTCATAGATGGATGTACTTGGTACGTGGAGGGCTCAAGTGCCCACATGACCGTTAGTGCTGAGCAAAATCTGGCATCGTGGATGAAAACACTGTTTGCATTTCAATTTGCCCTTTCTAATGGTAGTAGTATTTCTGACTATGTTAGTTCTGATGTGGATTGCTACTTCACTCATCAGGAGACTTGCAAGAAGCGGGAACAAGCAAGCAGAACATTACTTTAAATACCACTAGGAAATCAAAACAAAAACTGTGTCTGCAAGGATAATAGGGCAGAGATATCGGGGGAACTCTCACAAGGGGAGCAGAGCCTGGTGCATCTCCTGACGACATGAACACCTTTGAGCTTTTCCAGACATCCCACAAGAGTCAGGTGGATCAAGATAAAACCACCAGCCCCCCCCACCCCCCCCGCTGCTACAGCAGCTGGCTGCGCTGCTGCCTCAGGGTGGCACCGCAGCCCATCGGCTCCCCCCAGCTGGCTGGCTTGGCACCTCACCACCACCCAGATGACAGCATCTTCAGCTGTGCAGAACAAAATCAGCAGAGCAGAGCCTGCCTCATTACCTTGTATATACACTTGTGTAAGTCGCTAAGAACTCCCTCCTCTTCCTCCTCGTCCTCCTTTGTGGTCTCCTTTTCCTGAGCGAAGAGCCGCCGCCTGCCTGTCTTCAGTGGGACGTCGACCTCTTTTAATTTGTTGCGGAAGCCATTTTTGTGAACGACGCCATTGATGAGTCCGTTTTTGGGCTCAAAGCGGGGCAAGGAATGGAACTTGTAGGCATTCTCCAAATGTCCCTCCAAAGGTCCTTTCCTCTTCTCCAAGATTTCCTTTTCCAGCAAGACCTCCTTCTCCAGTTTCTTGTGCTCCTCGGGGGAGAGGGAGTCATAGGAGAGCAAGTACTGGCAGTAGGCTTCTTGCAGCTTGGCCAGCCTGTCCTGTGCAGTTTTGGGGATGCGCAGCATGTCTGCCAGCTTGTTCCATTTCTTGAGGTCAGTCACTTGCTGCATCCCCCCCATCTCGTTGATCAGCTGGACGAAGCAGGCCAGGTCGAGCTCGCAGCCTCCTGGAATCCACATGTGCCAGGCAGCAGAGGAGGGGAAAGGGAAACATAGGAGCAGGTTAGGAAAGCTGCGGGTGGTTTGGGTTAAGTGTGCTACCAGGCTGGGCACATAGAGCTCCAGTCACCTGGGTACCAGAGCATAATTGTCCCTATCTCATACATCTCCTGCTAAAGACAGGCACGTGTCCCTGTTTTGCTGGCTTAATTAATTCAGCAGATCATATTTTGCTATTTGCAACAACCTTCCCCCCATGGCTACATTTGTTCTCCTCATGTTTCATTACCTTTTCAGAGCACCCTCAGCTATGTCATGACATGCATCCTGCTCCTGCCTGTTACCCAACCCAGCGGCCGGGTAAGAGTTGCCCGGCTCCTTGAAAGCCCACTCACCACTCCCACCCTCCCCTGACCTGCCACCAGCCCCAAGTCAGGTTTATACCAGGAAGAAGCAAAACAAGTGTCAAGATGGGTACCGGCAATCAAAACCACAAGCACCTATCCTTTCTGGAAGTGACACATCAGTTACCTAATGTGCAAAGAACTTTGCAAAGAGCACTTAGAAGTAGTACAGTAACAGAAGTCATTTACCTACAGGTAGAAAAATCCTTTAAAAAAAAAAGAAGAAAGAAGAAAGAAGAAAGAAGAAAGAAGAAAGAAGAAAGAAGAAAGAAGAAAGAAGAAAGAAGAAAGAAGAAAGAAGAAAGAAGAAAGAAGAAAGAAGAAAGAAGAAAGAAGAAAGAAGAAAGAAAGAAGAAAGAAGAAAAGAAAAAAGAAAAAAATAAAAAGAAAAAAGAAAAAAAAGAAAAAAAGAAAAAAGAAAAAAGAAAAAAGAAAAAAGAAAAGAGAAAAAAGAAAAAAGAGGAAAAAAAAAAAAAGGGAGGTGGGGTTGTTGGGGATTGGTGCCTGAAACAGCCTAAAAAAGTTCCAGACACATTATCCTTAAAGTCTGAGGCCATCCATATTTCATACTCCACTGTGGTTTTGTATCTTGTAAGATGACTAGCACATTTCACACTCCAGTCAAAAAATAAAAATGGAGGACTATAGAAACTGAAGCACAAAAGGCAGCCAAATGGATGAGGAACAATAAAAGAAACATCATAAATACTCTCAAAGCACAGAAATAAATCACCAACAGAAAGAGTGAAGAAATGACCAAAGACCACCTACAATTCAACAGGGCACTGCTGAAGGAAAAAAGAGAATTAATACAAAATTCGTGTCGACAACGCTGACACCCCATTGTCTCTCCTTCCCTGTTTCCTTTGAGAAAAGTAAAAAATCATTATGCTGTGGCCGTTTCAGAGCACTTGGAAATGCTGTTACACAACAGAGGAGCACAAGGAGCAGCATTATGGTAAATATTTACTGTCAGATGCACAGCTACAGCATCCTAAGGGCCACTCCTGTCATCCTGCCTGCTAGCGCAAGCAGCATGACTTTCTTCAAACTACCCTGTGCTGCACCTCAGGTGCTTCAGAGCTGGTCCCAATTTTCTTTCTTCCTTAGGCTTTCCCTTCTTCCACCACCTGTGCCAACCCAGTGTGGTGTGAGGCTCAGCAGTGCAAACCAGCGTGTAACATTCTGGGGTAACGGTTGCAACCAAGGCAGCGTGGTGCCTGAGGCTGCTGGCTAGTGCTGCCTGCTCAGCACTGGGCAAAGGCATGAAAAAGGGGAAAGAAAGGCTGCAGCCAAAACCAAGGAGAAGACTTTGAGGAGTAAGACAAGGGTGGAAGCATGGCCATGGGGCAGCAGATTTATCCAATTTAATAATGTATTTTATGAGAAGTCAAAACGGTTAAGGTCTTGAAGCCGAGCAAAGGCCAACATCGTTGGAAAACGTGATCTAAATTTCAAAGGTTTTCCTTCTACCCTCTTTAATCTTCCCCATGAAACAACTTTCAGGCTGGCCTCTATTACAGCCTGTTACTTTTTTGGTCTAGTGGTTTATATACACAGTTCACAAATAAGCTGAAGGCATAATTCAAGATTGCTTTCCATCCCAATAGATTCAGCGACCTACATAAAGCTGAGCACCATACTCCTAACTTTGAAGCAAGCGGGGTCCAGGTTTAACGTTGTATGTGTTCTCCAGGGGGACAAACAGCACACATCCAGCTTAAGGTCCTAGTTTCAACACTGTTTATGAGCTATTTAGGAAATGTGATTTTCTCCTGCCTCATGGAATGATCACTCAATAATCACTCTGCAATATTAGAGGTCGGGTAGCACATCATTCAAGCAGAGCCTTGTGTATCTGGAAGATGCTCCACAGGCCCAACTACAGCTAAGGCTTAAAAATGGTCTCAATTATCGTTCCATTTCACACAGTCATAACTTTTGGAAGCATTTCTATCTCAGGCTGATGTTTTCTTGGAACAACTTAAGCACGTTGCTTAAACCTTCCTTGAAAGGCTGAAAGGAGTTGGGGGGGTGGGGAAAAGAGGGGAAAAGTTTATACAACATTTAAAAACCTCTGTAGCAAAATGGCTTAAATAGGAGACCTCACACCTGTCATGCAGAAATAGCATCTGACATTTTGTTGTCTTAAAAATATTCCTAACTTTGGGAAATTAATTGCCTGGTGAGCAAAGTCATTTTAAAATAAAAAGAGAAAAGTCTTCAGGTACATGTTGAATACTCTGGAGCTACACAAGTCATTGGCAAAACTCCCACTTACTTCACTGGGAGCGATTTGGGCCTGGAAAGAGGGATATGTACGTATGTTCACTTAGAGAAGTGGGCATTTATCACCACAGATTATTTTAGAGCTTTCCTGCTGGAACCAACAGATTCCTCATCTTTGTACACTGATGAACTCCAGCTTCTTCTCTCAGATTTGTTTTTAATGTTTAAACACAAGACAGGTAGGAGGTTAGCTGCAGAAAAGATACGTAGGATGCAACTTTTGCAGGAGATCCCCATTTGCTCCAGCTGTATAGCATCCAGCAAAACAGAGCCCTTCCCTATTAATTAGGCTCTTAGGTGCTTAAATAATACAAATAATTAACAGTAATGCCATCTTAATGCCGAGATAAGGTATTTCATTAAAAAGTTAACATTGTGCTAGGAGCATTAATCGAGCTGTCTTGCACATTTTCTCCTCTCTCCTTCCAATGTAAATTTAATTCATTATTCTTCTCTATTAGCATACAACCATTGCATACATTAGGCATACAAAATGTTCACTTATTGCTGCTTGAGTGATTTTAATTTTCAGATTTCCTTGAATGTTTTTGCACGGCTACTGCTACAGAGCGGCAACCCTCGTTCCTCCTCCTTAAAGTCTGTCATTCCTCTGTTGTGCCCTGCACTGCTTCACCGTAAAACCTGGCATCTCTTGGGGTGGTTTTGTGCATTTTACTCACTTACCATATGTGGGATATAATAAAGTTTGAAAATTGGAGAGAGGGGGAAGCATTGTCAATGATCTGAACAGTAAAGTGTGTCCTGTAATCCAACTGGCGCTGCTGCTAGCTGCCTCTGGTCGGACAATGCCTCAAAGGCGAGTCTAGCCTCAAACGCAGCACACGGGTCCTCTGAGCTCTGACTCAAAACACTTCAAAACCAAAGGGGAGGGCTAACAAAAATTAAAAACATGAGTTTCTTACTGTGCCATGGCTGCAAAGGCAGCAGAGATAGAGGTGGCTCACTGCACAGTTCATTTGTATGCTGCTGTTGTCATGTTTTTACAAACTATTGTCACATTTTTGTCACGTGTCATATCTGACAGCAGACCACAAACCAAGAATTCTGTTAAATAAGTGATTCTCACTCAGGCATTAGCCCTGGCAGACACCTGCTGGGAGAAATAATGAAACCTCCATTTTGCAATCAACCACATTTTACTGCCTATTCTTGACACTTAATGGTTGTTAAATGTCAGCAGGTCACTGCAAATTTGTGATTTTAAGTGTCTGAGTACCCAAATAGAAGTCAGTTCCGAGATATTTTCTTTCCTCCTTGGTTAAATGCTTTTAAAAGAGGGGGGAAGGAGTATTTGCATTCAAGCTTGGCAGCATCGCAACCCTGTTTGGAAAACATCGCTGAAAAGGTCCGAAAAATATTCCGAGCCAACAGGTAAACCGAGGCTATCAATATCCATAGCTGTACTGCCTACAAAAATAAACAGCAAGGAAAGCAGAATATCCTGAAATCTGGAAAACAAGACCCCCACATAGCTTTTTGTTTCCCTCTGGGTGAAATAAAGAGCTGGCAGGAGGAAGGTGGTGATATAAAGTCTCCCGGGGAAGGTCTCCGACAGTCCACCTGGATTGTGCCTGATGGATGGATAAAGAGAGAGATCCAGTGCTCTGCAGTGTTAATTGGACAGGAGTTCAGGTAAGCATAAAGGCAAACTGAGCATAAAGTCACACAAGGACGCTGACAAGCAGCGGCAAAAGGCCAATGAAACCACAGCCCTTACCTATGAGTGGGAGTTCGTCCATGGTAATGCCCTGAGATTTGAGGTGCTTCTTGATACAGGCCAGCCGCTGCACGTTGGGTCCCCAGCGCCTGCCTAGCTTGTGTATGTGCTGAATCTGTGTCACAAACCGCATTTCATCATTTAGCTTGCACTCAGGTCTCCAGTCTGGAGGAGGAATCACCCTGCACATCCCATACTTCTCTACCTGAGCTCGGACTGACTCAATGTATATCAGTGGGTCATGGAATTCCTTGGTGGAGGGCCTAAGGATGGGAATCTCCCCCAGCATCCCCCACCCAGACTTACTACTGCCCTTTTCGTGCTTTCCCATTGAGTCTTGTGGCTTGTGCAAGGACTCCGCTTGAGAGGTAGAACGATTTTCACAGGAGGCATTTTCAGTTTTGCCATGTGCTTGTTTCCCTGGCGTACTCTTTCCAGCAGTGGCTCTTTTCGGCCTATTTCTTTCCAAACTCTTCTCTGGCACTTCCTTTTTAAGGTGTCCATTCAGCAAAGGCTTTTCTACGGCTGCCTTTTTGCTGGCAGCTTCTGCCAAGTTGACGGCCCCTTTCATTCTCTTGGTGGGCGACTGTATTTTGTCTATGTGATTCATCTCTTCCAGCCTCCTTTTCGAATTGCGCAGCCCCTCCCTTAACTGTCTCCCCACCTCCTTAGTGCATGTCTTTTGGTTCAACTTGCCATTGACTTTTACACCATTAACAGCGGTATTGTTAGACTTGGATGCTCCAAGGGATAGCACCTGTTTGCGGGTTTTTGCATTGCTACTTTCTATTTTCCCTGAGATTGTGTGGTTGACAGGTGAACTGGGTTTGTGGTGATTTAGTTTGGTTTCCTTGACCAGTTCTTTCTTGGCTTTGGTGTATGTGACAGTTCCCTTTGTCACTGTTGCAGTGTACTTCACAGTTTTGGACGGTGAAGGTCTGACTTCTCTCATCTTTTTGGCACTGGCTGCATTTGCACTCGGAGATGACATTCGAGTGATCCCGTTGACTTTAGAAACCTGCAATGCCCGGAGTGTTGCAGAGGGAGCAGAAGGAAGGAAACAGAAAACAGAAAAGTAAATTAATAATGGTACCGCTCAGCCACATCGTCCCAGCTGCTGGACCACCATCCTCTGCAGTCCTGACTCCTGGCCCCTTTGCACCATCTTCATATCATGGCTTTCACCCAGGCAAGAGGAGGTACTGGGCATTTATAACAAACAAATAAAACAGAACTTAGTTTTTAAAAGAAAATAAGAAAAAAAGAAAAAGAACCAAAAAAAAGTCGCCAGAAGCCAATCTTGCTTTTGGAGGATATGAAGCCTCTGGCATTAACAAGGGTCAGGCCCCTTACTTGCACTCTACCCTGCTCCTTGTCAATCAGGAAGTCTGTTATGGTATCACAAAACACAGGTAGTCTGACTTAGGAACTACTGCTTTCCTTATCACCTTCTCTGGCCCTGAGGAATTCTCTGTCCCACCCAACTTCCCTTAAAGACTGTGCACACATTTTACTAGTGCTTAGCAGACAATCTAGCCAGCATATACAGTCTACTGTAACCACAAAAAGAAGAAAAGAAAAAAGCAAGAGACAACAAAGAACCCCACCCACATACTGCGACTAAAACCAGCCTCCCATCTATACATACACACAGAGAGAAATATATATATATATTGAACACATTATGCACCCAACAGATCAGGATGGCCAGGAAGGATCCAGTCTGTCATGTGTATTAAATCTTGGGAGGCATTTTGTTGCTGAATTAATAGGATTGAAATAAAAATATATTCAGTATAATTTTTTTTTTAAGTTTGATATCTGGGCAGTTTTGCTGACACACATTTTATTACATCATATTGTCACTGCAACTTAGAATTGCTGGACTCCACTGTTTTATCTTAGACACCTAAACCTGACTACAAAACTAAAATTTATATTTTAATGATAAGACAGTTTAAGCACTGAAAGCAACCCCTGGCACCAAAGGGAACTGTGACAGCTCAGCATTGCCAAAGCTAAGCTCCACTACTAAGAAAATTTAAGTTTAAAGCTCAAACAAATTTCAGCATTTAAACAAATGTAAACATTGTTTTCTCACCTCCCTGAACTACCATTAGTCCAGAAAAACACATCCAAAAATCAGGAACGTGGGTAGAAGTGCTCAAAGTAAAAACACACAGGACAATCACCCCACCTCAGTGCTCAGGCAACCACCACCATCCCCAAGGGATTTCAAAACAGCTGCCCTCCTAGTAAGCATGACAGCCTCTCTCAAATAAATGCAACAACTGGAGTCACTTACAACATTGGGATAAATTGTTATAAAATAAGGATCAAATAGAGACTGAAAAGAGCATGCTATGGTCTTTGCATGAACTGACTTGGGGAAGAGGACCTGGAACCTGGAAATTCTGCACACACACACGTCTGCATACACATGCATTTAGTGTGTGCATTTTATCCTCTGTGCTCCAGAAGTGGCAGCAGGAATAACAGCCTTTTAAAACCCATCCATATTCCTGTGCTTCCAAGGGAGAAGCACTTTAAAAATCCAGTTAACCGATGACATGAGTTTTTACCCTGAGCTTTCCAAAGATGTATGAGATATCATCTGGAAAGCAAACACTTGCTAACAGAAACACATTTGTCCATTTCCCTTGAAATTTAGGCAGCACTCTGCATTTGAAAAGGAAGCCTGGGTTTGGTTTTTACAGAGCTTTTTCACACCACAGAGCAGACACAGAGTAGAGAGCTGCCGAGACATTGCCTCCTGCCTGCAGCAGTCAGAACAAGCTTTGAACATCTCTGGCTTTGTAAACAGCCAGGAACATCGATGGCAGATTTCATCTAGACAAACAGAGCAGAACTGATGGAGAACTGGGAAGGGAAGGTAATCTGGGTGGCAGTGATCATGAAATGAGGTTTCAATTCTCAGATGCAACAATAGTAGGGAAAGGACAACAGACACAACCACAACCCAACAAACAGAAAGAAGACATACCTGCAAAAAACCCACACACAAGAACTTCCCTCTCAGAGGAAGGGCACAAAGCACAGGCCGTAACACCAGATCACAAAGTTCTCTAATGGCTGGAAAATGAGATCTCTAAAAATCACAGTAAGAAGCTGAGCGAGTGCAACTACACGGAACAGCAACAGCATGCACGGGCAAGATCAGAAAGGCAAAGGAGCTAAAGAAGCTTCAGTTAGCAAGGGACATAAAAACTAGCACACAAAAGCCTTTTAAACACCTTAAAAGCACAAAGACAAGGAAGAACTGCAGAAATCAACCACCAGGTGAGGAAGAAAAACAAATGCAACGCTCTGGGTGAAGTGTTTGTACTTCGTCTAAACCTTCACCCAAAGCACCGCTGACTGGATACTTACCAGATCAAAACCAACCAACTTCAGCACAAGAGCCAGCAGCACTTTTGCTCTAGCTTTGAACTCCAGCTGGTTCTGAACCCTAGCTAGTTCAGCTGGAGAACCCCAGCATGCTAAACTGCACCCAGATGACCTATAGAGCATGGCTCTTCGAGAGGTGGAGGGCAGGCAGAGTCTACCTCACTTCAAACCCTAAAATCATTCTGGAACAAACCATCGAACAGTTAATTCATAACCACATAAATGATAAGATAATGTTAAAACAACAACAACAACAAACTACAAACAGAAAAACCACCCCACCCATAGTTTTGCCAAAATTGCACATCAAACTAAGTTCATCATCTTCTGACACACGCCTGGCTGAGCAAGCAAAGCTTCTGCTTCAGTTGGGCTCCCGTCACTTCCTCACATGATGTTCCATCAAACAACCTCCTGAGACACATTCTAGACATAATTATTCTAAAGTGGCTTCACAAGGGATTAAAGAAAGTTGTCCTCAAGGAATGTTATTTTTGTCATAGTTTGCTGCCATCCTGGGAAGGTATTTCAGGTGACACTCTGCAGGGACTTGTCTTGGCCTTGGTTCTACCAAGTACTTCTCATGAGTAACTTGGATTATCACAAAATTTGCCAGTGACACGTGCCTGGAAGGGACTCCATTGACAAGGTAAAAAAATCAAAGGCAATCTTGAAGAACTTATTTCAGAACACTTCACAGAATCACACTACCACAGAATGTCAGGAGTTGGAAGGAACCTCGAAAGATCATCTAGTCCAAACCCCTGCAAGAGCAATAAAACAAGGTGCTATTTTTAGGAAGCACAAATCAAATACATGCAAGGGAGGAATAACATTTTGGAACCATGACGAGCTGCAAAACACAAAAACACACAAATCTCTTTGAGACCTATAACTAAAAATGCCAAAAGCAAGGCATGGGAGCACAGCATCAGACCCACACTAGGAGATATAGAAAAAAAAGACAGTGGAGCAAGTCTAAAAGAACACTAAATGCTCAGGTAGATGTGAACAGGACCTTTGCTGAAAAGCCAAGGGAGCTGCGCTTGTTTAGTCTGAAAGAGATGACTATGGGACAACTCTGTAATGCATAAGGAGCTCCTCTGAAAAGAGGGAGTAAATGTTCTTTCCATGTTCAATGGGAAAAGAAGGGAGAAAAAAAAACCCTTTAACTGTCTACAAAGATGATCTGAGGCATAACTAGGAGAACTTTCTAATGAGTAGAAAAGGAAAATGAGAGAAGAAGCTGTCAATGGATGTTGTGATATCTCGTCTATGGGAGGTTTTCCAGAATGTTCAAGAAGGTCATGGCTATATTGCCATGCTGTCAGATACAGTCAAGACAACACCTCAGAGAGAGCATTCAGGCTGTTTAGTCACATTGTCACTCCAGCTTTCCTATGAGTATTCTTTTTTTTAAAGAAGTTGTGACCAGAAGTCTGAAGGGCCATCCAGGACACTCCTTCAGGAAGGTGTGGTGCCACAGGGCCTGAGAGCAAAACACAGTAATGGAGAAAGCGCTCCTGAGAAGGGCAGAGTCCTCACCGCTCCTCCTCTTCAAACAAAAAAAGAAAAACCCCATGCTATTAGCACCATCAAATTTAGGCCAGAATTAAAACTGCCAAGATACAAACCTCTGGAAAACCGAATTAATTAAGAAAACAGCAACATCTCACAACCAGAGTTGTTAGAATACCTCCATGCTATGAAAGCTTGATCTCTCAGGGCCACATCTTGAACGGAACAGGTACATAAGCTTTGGCTATCTAGCCTCCAATCCTAAGTTATAGGCACGCTATTTTGAGCTTTTTATTCAGACTTAGTGACTTTATTTCAATGACAAACGGGTCCTGAAGTAGAGCACACTGGGCTTTGAGAATTTATTTCTGACTGTTAATGAAGGAGAGACCTCAAAAGAAACAAACACTGCTGAAAACTTCAGGACCATGATCTTTCTAGAGTAGACACAACAAGATGGTTTTCAAGTGCTTCTCACTCTTCCCTCCCCAAACGCCCACAGGAATGTTAAGTGCTATCAGAAAGGATAGCATAATGTTTAAGATACAGCAATATTATATAGACCAGAACAGACCACGCTTCAAACACGAATAGGCTGCAAACAAACATCTTCCAGCTGGAAACAAGTGGAACAAACAACGTGGTCACAGCCCACCATCAAAGCAACAGGTGGATTCAGGATTTCACATTGACAAATGTGAAATTCTGGCTGGTCAGTCAACACCTACACGTTCCTGGTCTGTACTTGTCTCTGAGGACCCACCAGACGATTGGAACCAAAAGAAACAAGAAATTGTGGTAGGCATTTTCTTACCTTTCTACTGTTGATATGTCTCCCCCCAAACCAAACATACACACACAGAGTCAGCCTAAAAAATTGGCCACACTGCCAGGTGCGCAGGTTCACCAAATGGGGGTCTATGCCACAGCTCCATCCCGAGGCAGTGCTTACACTGAGCGCATAAGAAAGAAGTCAATTTAATTCAAATAGTAACAAAGTGATTGACATCAGCCTTACATGACTCACAGTCTTCAGCTAAAGGTGAAACTAGGGATACGAATAACTTCATCTTTGCTTTTCAGCTACCTTCTCGGCTCTGCTGACATTTATTTGTCTTCAGACCACTTTTCTCCACTTTACTGAACACTTGCCTTGCAGTAAAAGATGTTTAAAAACAGATTTTAAATTTTGCTGTCTTTTAAGAAGCAAATGGGACCAGCACATAAGTCTTGAGGCAATTTGTTTGTTGGATTTGAACTGGTCTACATACACACCTATGCACAGCACCTGGGCTCCATCCTCCAGACACATTCACACATACACACAAAATAAAGCCAACAAACAACTTGTTAGGTAACAACCACAGTGATAACAGCAACATTAGCAATGCCAACAGCGGTTCTGGTCCCAAACACATTCGAGTTATACAACTGATCCCGAATTCATTCATAAAAATACTGCCGCGTCGACGTGAATTTTGCGGAGCTAAATTACCATATTAGGCCAAGAGAGGGCCCCGTTGAACTGCATTTCCTCTGCCCACAACCCCTCTGAAGTAGGGGATTTGGGAAGATAGCAAGGGAGGGAGGAAGAAAGAGAGAGGGAACACGTGACAAGTGCAAGTGCACGCCAGGAAAGGAAAGAAAGAACGAGAGGAAAGAAGAAAAATCCCTGGTACTTTTCTCAGGATCTACCTTTATTTTCTGTAAGACTGAGCAAAGCAAAAACACACACATAAACAAACCACATAAGTGCACGTGAACAAGGAGCAAAAGCACACTGGAAAGAGGAAGAACATGTGGCTGGCACCCTGGGAAAAGAATTCTCCTTTTGGAAAATACTGAAAACATCAACAAAGACTCCGGACGAGGGCATGAAATTTAGCAATGTCACATAACTGGCAAGTCTAGGGTTTTTCACAAAACAAAGCCCTTCTGTCAGGCAAAATGCATAACCCACCTTTAGTTGCAGCCACATTTTCATTACATTGGTAAAAAGGTACTTATGTTACTGTGAGTTGTCTCCATTTTGCATAGCACAATTGAAATCATCTAACACTCTACAAAGCAAAACCCACTTTGGGTGGATAAAATTCTTCTACACCTGCCTTCTTCCTCCTCAGAACTGCCTTCCCAAGTGATGGCCACTGACTTCCACAAGAGTTTTAACCATTCATCCTTCAATAATAAAGGATTTCACAAAAGTATCCCAGTTGAGTTAAAACCATGAAATGCATCCTTACACTCTGGAAAACATGTTCAAGGTGAAGAGCTCATGGCAGAGCATGTCACAACACGGACCACAGGATGCCGGTAGTCACAAAAAAGCAAGCCAAAAGGATGCAAAAGAAGGTAGGCATTCAAGTGAAAATTGCCATAGGGGAGTAAAGAATCGAAGAATTACAGATGTACAGAGAAATATAGTCTAGATAGCCTTCAGGATCTCATATTTGATTTAGAAGGCAATACAAATCCAGTGGAGGCATTTCAGGAGAAGCTAAACACCACTGAAGCACAAGGCATGGAAGATTTCCTCAGCAAGACCACCACTGTTTCACTTGTTGCCATTCTTAATTTCCAAGCCTATGGCTGAGGGGTGCCATTTAAGGTCTTGACAGCCCTACAAGATGGCAACTCTAGCTCAAATGAAGTCCAGGCCAGCCTACTTAGAAGAAAAACCTTTAGATGTCATCAAATAAAGACTGTCTCTAATTGCCCTGTTGAGAATTAACTGCTGCAAAAGGCGCAAGTACAGCAAGCTCTCTACTGCATTGCCCTAGCGCAGGTACCCTGCTAACCCAGCCCCATACTGTACAAGAACACTGAAAAGGGATTTTGAAAGTCTTTTATAAAAAAAAATTATTTGATAGTTGCTATTTTAGGAGTCCTTTGATCCAGTCCTCAAAAATAGATGGAGATGCATCTTGCCCAAATGCCAGTCACAAACACCAGAGGATTAGTCTGCTAAACTTCCTCACCCCAAATACAAGTCAGACTGAGACGAGCATCTTGCTGATTTTTTATTGCTAGTTTTCAACCAAGTAACATGAAAGTCTGAATTTCTCCCCACTGGCATGCCCACTGTGAAGGAGGCAATATCCAACAGCACCTTCTTCATGCGTTGGGCAAAACATTTTTCCTAGACTCCAAGATTTACATGGCCCACAGGCAATGCAAGAGACTTGAGCATAAGGTCAGCTTCTCTACAATGCCAGCGAGCCTCCAAGATAACCCAGGCAGACCAGCTGTACACAAAAGGAGATCATTCTTCCACGTGCTGCCAGCCTTGGCACCACCAGCAGAGAGGCCAACCAAGAGTGCCAGTCAGAAAGCTTTAATAAATAGCAATGTGAACTTTACTATTCCGTATGTATACACCGGATAATGTAAAGACAGGGTTGTAAAGCATGCTTCATCACACTGACCTCCCATGTATGTATCACTTTTCTTTTTTCCTTCTTTCTCTCTTTCTCTTTCTCTCTCTCTCACTGAAAATTAACTCCCTGCTGTCTCCAGAGCATGCTCTTAAGGACTGCCCATGTTCACTCAATGCCAGGCAGTGGAAAACAGAGCTAGCACCTTAAAAGTCTGTGTTTCCCATGTGTCCACAGTAGAGTGCAATTCATTACCTGTTTCCTTAAGTCCTGAGCCGATCTATGAAGTGTGTGGTGGTTGTTAGCAGTGAGCCCTTTCGTGGAGGAGCCAGTGTTTGTAGTAGGGTGGTGATTAGCAGCAGCCTGGTCTTTTCGGCTCTCAGCCTTATGTTCGCTGTTCCTCTCCTTCCCTGGTGTGGCCTCTTTGCTTTTGTGTTTCTGAGCAGGTTCTTTCTCCTTCGATGATTTGCTGGACCCATTGAAAACTGAGAAGAGAGAAAAATAAGACTATTAAGGAAGAAAAAAAAAAAAAAAAAGAAAAAAACCCACATACAAGACCAGACTCTTCATTCAAAACAACCCAAGTTTGTCTGCTGTCGGTGTTGGATATTTTAGTGTCTTCTTACATCTGAAGTGAAATCAATACAGAAACAGAAGCACTATTTTGCATATTTCTTTATATGAACAGATTTACTAAAGCATTTCCTTTGCTTGTTACCACACATTATCTTCAATATCCAAATTAAAACTTACAAGGTATATTACTGTTTTGATTGACCTAAATTTAGACTTATCAGTTTGATTTTTATTTATGACAGTTTTAATTAACTTTTCACTGTAGCAGCGAAGGAATTCTAAACATAACCTAAACAGAAAAGGGATTTATTTTTACATTAATGTAAAAGAAAGGAAACGTTCCATGAAAAAGCGTGTTTTGTTTTCATCAATATCCAAACTGCTGAATCAAAGTGACAGCAGTTTGCCTACAGCAGGCAAGCTGCAAATAGAGAAAGTTACTTCTGCAAAGGAAGGAAAATACTAAAACTGGTTTGGAGCACGTTGTATACAGCAATGCTAGAATCTACACTGAGCACCCCCTGCTGAAGTGAAGGGATAAGAAAGCACAGAACAGAAACAGCATTTTTTGTGCAATAAATAATATGCAAACACGTACAAGTCTATCTCAGCAAGTTTTGTTCCTGTCCCTCTGCTGTATTTATTAAAGAACAGTCCCCACTTTTTTGTTGTCAGAGTACATGAAATGCCAAATTTCAAAAGCAAAACACAGTTCCCTGTTTGTTTATCAAAAGTGTGGTGAATTTATGCCAGTGTTGCCCCCTCTTTGGTGAAGCACCTGACAGAGGTCTGTGAAGCTTGGGATCCAACACCCACAGTAGCAAGTGCCCTCCTGCCTTCTCCTCTCGCCTCGTCTTGGCTTTTTTCTGCCATAGTTTAGGAAAGGATGCAAATAAAATTCATAAATACTTAGTATCATGAAGGTACCTAAAAGTCATATTCATTACACATAACAAACACTGTTCAGGAATATTAACTAAATTATTGTTGTCCTGTGCAATAAAAGCCTTCTTTTGTCCCTAAACACAATATGATTATGATACATACATTTTTACCTAAATTATGAAGCTTAGCTGTCTCTACATATGTCCTGTAGGAGTAGTACAGTAGTAGTAGCAGCAGCAATAGAAGAAATAATAAACAACCAACAATCCTTCTGGGCAGAAGAGGGGCATCTAAGCTGCTTTCAAGTAGATATCTACCTCCAAACCTTCCCACCACATCTCCAAAACTTGCCTCCAGCATATCTGACAAATTTGTCATCCAGGTCACTTACCACATCCAGACAGTCACAGTGTTGAAGCAGACTATGCTAACAAAAAATAATAATAAAAGCCAATTGCTCTTCCTCCTCTCTTCCACCCCTCTTGCACAAACTGAGTAAGAAGGTGAGAAAAGCCATCAGCAGTGAAGACACCGCCAATTCCCCTGTGGCTCAATCACTCTTGAGCTCAGGAGCAACCGGCGCTGCCCCAGCCAGTCAACGATTTCTCCCTGATTCCAGCAGAAGTCACGTAAGCTCCATGTCTCGTTTCCAGTGATGGAACGGGTAATAATTGCCAGCCCTTCTCAGGGAGTTCACAACAATACATTTATCCTCTTCTGTAAGGAGTTCTCACATCAGCTGGAAGGTGCTACAGATGCACGGAAAACGACTATTTATTTCTAATAAGACACAGCACAAACAACTGATGGCAGCTTCGTTACTATCTATTTTATCACTGCAAAGGAGATTTTTCCTTTGGAGGGAACAAATAGTATATACTGATCTGCTCATAGGGAAGGATTAAGTCAGAGAGATTAGTTTTCTGTGTGTAGTTGCCACTTTATAAACCAAAAATTACTAAAACAGAAAACACAGCCAAAAAGCCAAATTGTGCGCTTTTATGGTTCACCAAAAAAAACCCCAACCCAGTGAACATGAGACAAGGTATATTTTATATGCAACAGCTCATTAATTTTAAGTGTCGTGGGAACCCTGCCAGTTTTACCCTCTGAGTAATTATCTTTTGTCTTAATTTGTAAGATTCTTGAAAGGGGGAAGAGAGAAATGGGAGAGAAAAAAATGTTCAGTCTCACAGGAAAAGCTTAAAAAGCTTAAAGCCTGAAAACACGATAAAAAGGGAGAGACGTCGATGCAGAACAGTTGTGGCCAAGCTGTCTCTGGTTAAACAGTAGATGGTATCAGTTTCTATAAAAACCAGCATTTGTTTCTTCCATCACCAAGAATATTGTTATGTCCAGACAGACAGGTATAAAACCTTTCTGTGATAATAAGTTCTGCAAAATTCCCAAATGTATTATGTCAACATATATCAAAACATTAACTTCATTAATTACAAAACACGATGAGAAGCTAAGTATTCAAGGAGAGGGGAAGTCTCCTGGACTATGGTTTTGCTACATACGAGTGAAAATACAGAATTTATTTAGGGTTAGAGAGTGCAATACAGGATTAAACTCTGTCCCTAACAGCTAGTAAGACAGTTCAGTGAAAATATAAAATCAAGAGGAAACACCAAAAAGCCCTACAAGAAATCTCACTGTTGAAGATTAATTGGTAATAAGACAGAAACACCCACTTCTCAAAGGAAAGTAAACAATAAACACCCCCTTCAAACCCCCCAAAATACCCCCTAAAAAAACCTTCTACATTAAATATTACTGAGATCACATCTGATTTAATTACTCATTTCTTTCATGTCTTCTTTTGCAGCAAGTTTTGTCCTCCTCCATTTCTGCCAGCTCTCCAGTATTTCTGAGGCATCCAGAAAAAGCATAGGTGTAGCTTATGCTTTAACTAAGCCCAGCTACAATCTCTCATCCTAGAGATAAGGGGGAGCAGGGCACTGGCTACAGTGTGTGCTGGAGTTTGTTCTTTACCTCATGAGAAAGTGGTCAGTAAAGGTTTCACTCTTGAAGCAGTAATTTCACTAAAAATCAGAAAGCCCAACCCCACGAGTGGCGAAGCTCACATCATGCAAGCAGAAATCTTGTAAGCTTGAATTATGATCATTTTACACTACCTTAACTAGCTCTATGTTTCCAGAACAGCTTTTACTTTAAAGGCAAGAGCACTACCAACAAATAATTAAAACTGCAAATAAATTATTAGTGTCCTGACACTTCAAATGGAATAAATGGATACCCTTTTATCTGTATCTATCTGAATGCCTGTTCTCAAAATGCCACGTCCTCCAAAGCAATTATTATTATTATTAAACTGAAACAATAAGAGTCCCTGAGTGAAATACTTGTGGGTCTTCTGGCTACCAGTGATCAAATGCAAGGAATCTGAATCACTACATTCAAAACTTGTGAGCGCTGGGGAGTTTTAACTCCCTGACATAATTTATGGCAGCAGAGTAAAACCTTATGGCAGGTGTGATCCCCATGGATGCATGACAGCGCTCTCTGCATCAGGGGAACTGGGCCCTGGACACCAATATTCACTGAGGATCCCATACAGGGACTTCAAATCCGTGACACAGAATCCCTACCTAAAGCATCTCAAATTGGGCATGTGCTAGGTGCAGTTAGAAAAATGGCTTTTTTTTTTTTATCAAGTAAAACCACAGATGTGCTCAATTACTACAGATTAACCAAGCATTTACTACAGGAATTGACACTGTAGTGAGCTATAAACATTTATTGTGTTTTCAGCAATTTTCTGAGGTATTCCAACAAATTAATTTTCACACAAATATTTTATAGGATACATCCAGCCAACCATTCAGAAGCCAATTTATAACATGTACAACCATCAGGCTTCCACTGCGTAAGCAGCAGAATTATTGGGATGGTTTCAGCCAACAGCTGACGCCATGGGCAAAGCTCTCCTTCCCAAGCCCTCCTGGAGATTATTCCTGCACCAGATATGTTTTATACTTGACATAGCAGGGCAGCCCATTGCAGGGAGAGCAGAGTACTGCTGTGTGAACCCTTTTTGCTTTATGGCAGTGTCTAGAAGATGAAAGCATGGACTGTACATGTACAGATACGCCGCATGCTGCAGAGTTCATGCCACGTAAAGCAAGTGATTGCACATTCATAAAAGTATCCAAAACAAAGAAGGAAGATAAGAGTGAAAGGGAGAAGTTTTGTTTTTAGAAGGAGAAAAGGGAGCCTTGCCAATGTTGTGAACCTGAGCCAGCTATTCCAATGCAAACCTCATGTTGTTACATAGATCATGTTTGGGAAGAGATGTAATATTAATCAACTTTCTGGCATTAAGTATCCCTTACTGTACAAAAACATTCTTCCTCTGGCCTAATTCAGTTTTAAGTCACTGTGAAAACATTTATGTGGCTCTCAAACTGCCTTAAAGGACCCAGGCAATAATTCTTGTCCTCTCCCAGAGGAACTAAAACAATGATCTGCTTCCATAAACCAGAGTATTTTAATACTGCCAACTGTTTTCCTTAAGTATTGGGTATATTCAGACTTCTATAAGCCACTGCCAGAGGTATAAAGTGTCTTCTGGATCCCCACAACATGATCTACCTGCATGGGGTCAGCAGCAAAGGCGTACTTGAGGAGAAAAGGACACCACAACATCATATGAAGCTGTGTGGTACAGATGTCTCAGCATTTCCCTAGCCCTAACCCAAAGCCATACAATTTGTCAGTGGACAACTCCATAACAAAATTTCCACAGCTGTACGCTAACAGAAGTCAAATGGAACCATGGCAGATAACACCAAATTTCTTTTTGACACTATCAATTACACAGCACAAAACCCTACACACATGGGAATATATTGGGCCATTGAGAGGAGAGTTATTGGTGTGAGACACCATGCCACCATTTGCAAAGACTCAATACCAAGTGTCTCATCTTAGCACAAATTCATTACTCTCACCTAACCATCATGATACAAGCAGCACTGAAAGGGTCACTCGCTAAGCAGCAAGTCCATACAAGAAGTGTCTATCTGTTATCACAAGTCTCTCACCAGGATAACAATTCGATTTTTTGAGCAACTTCCAGCTCCCCTTATTCTTCTCCACAGGTCATACATCTAGCTACTGAAAATCCACAAATCTCCAAATGTGTTGTGCCTGATTTGAATATTTAAATATGCAAATTACTGCAAAACGGGTAATTTTCATGTTACATATTTTTGCGGAAAAATTAAATGTGCAAAAATGTTTATTGCAACAATTACTGGTTCCATGGTATTTCAACAAAAGGCTGTAAATCATCAAAATAATTGCCTAGCCATTAACTATTGTAGCACTCTGCCTGAAATTTTCTCATTCTGCATTTTAGCTGGATGTAGAAAATACTTTTCTTCTAAATGTTTATACCTCTTCACGATTAATTTCACTGAGAAAGATGCATGAGCATAAGACTCCATCTTACGTACCCACCCACAAATACTGGATTTAGTTAAAACCCAAAACTAAATAAGGAATTGCAATCACAAATTAGAATTTCTCATCACGCTCTCAAATGGTAATGTATGTAAAAGATATGCCATTTAAGCCCGAGATGTACAAACACTGCACTGAACTATATCCTGAAATAAGAAGAAAAAAAAAAACCAAAACCACCAACCATCTACAATCTTTTCCCGCATCATCTTTGTTACTACACATGTAAGGAAATTACTCTGCTAAATTATCCATTGCAAATTGAGAAGCACAACATTCTTCTATGTTTCTGGTAGGCGAGGAAGACGGCGCTAAAGCAGAGTATAGTATTTCCAGCGATGCTGCTTACTACGCGCTACTTGCCAGATCTGTTTTGAAATTTGAGCCTTGGGGAAAAAAAAAGGCGTCCAAACTATTTTCTCCCCTGCTCATTTCAGGCCAAAGGCATGCAGAGCAGTTTTTATCTGACCACGTTAACAAAACATGGCACAGACCAATAATCCTTGTCTGATACGCTGAAGCCGGTTTGCTCCAGCTAAGGAAACAAGACTGTTCTTCAGAGGGAAATGTGGTTACACATAATGATCACAGAACCATAGAATGGTTCGGGCTGGAAGGGACCTTAAAGATCATCAAGTTCCAACTCCCCTGCCATGGGCAGGGACTCCTCCCACTAAACCAGGCTGCTCAAGGCCACATCCAATCTGGCCTTGAACACCTCCTGGGAGGATCCAACCCAGCCTTGAATGATGGCGAACTCCATTTTCCTACACATAAATTAGTACTTAATTATTACACTCAGGTGTCCAAAGACAAACAAAACATTCCCATGTATGCTGGCCAGATGTGCACGTCTCTCCACCTTTGAACTGCTGTGCTGGTATGTGAAATACAAAGTCCTGCAATCACCCTTCTGGAGGAAGCTAGCCAACTGGTATTGGAGGAACTGTAACCTGCTGCAAGCACTTTCAGAGTTGTCTACGCAACTGTATCTGTGTACGCTGGTCCTCCTGAGGCCCTTTTCCACTCCACAAGCCCTTTCAAGTTGAGTAAGGCCTACCCCCTTCTGCTCTTGTGATGGGACTGATAATTCCCTAATTGCATCTTCCAGCTCCTTACCCCAGCCTGCCTAACAAAACACTTGGCACCTGCAAATATTTTCCTTCAGGAGCCTGAAAACCTTCAATTGTGTCACAGAATGAAATCAAAGTCATGAGGAATTCAAAGAATTAGTCTTAAAGAAACCCAGACCTTAACCCTACCCTGTTACCTACATCTTGGAGTAATTTAGACTCAGTACCTCCCTGTCCTCTAGGGAGAGGAGTACAGCTCAATTGTGGAGAACTTGCTTTCCCTGCATGTCAGCCCACAGCAGCTGATGTCTGACACCCATCTCCCTTTGAATAATGTCAATTTTCTAACAGATCAGTGTCTCTCCATCTCCTTTTCTGTGGTAGTGGTGGCAAGATTCCCTGTCATCCAGGCTGCGGGTTGAAAGGCTTCTTCCCACACCTGGCAGCTACACTCAAGAAAAACATATTGTTTAAGCCAATGCTCCTGTCTGGCTTCTTCCACCGAATTCCTCATGCTCAAAGCCATGTAATAGCCCCAGACAGACTGATGGACATCTGAGATGCATACAAAATGCAAGCTGGAAAATAAGCATGTCCGTCTGAGCAGCACGCAGGCGTCCTGTAGCTGGGCAGTCCGGATCTAAACAGCGGGAATTACAGGGATTGCACACTTGCACTCCAAAGGGTCAGCAACAGGGTTGCTATTACAACACATCTGAACCCGTGCTCTATCTGCTGCAATATGCAGCACCACACCATGCCTTATTTTCCATCTGTCAATCTTAAAGTTCTTACTCAAAAGGTCTGAAGTTAAGAGAGAATGTGCTTTAAAAAGATCCTTGACTGAAACAGCAAGAGGGATTTCTCTATTCCAACTAAATGTTCATATGGTTTTTAGCTGGGAAAATATCCTTTTGCAGTCTATAGAGACCAGAAATTTGGTTTAAACTTTACTCTAAATTCTAACTCAATTAAATTTATTCTGATTAGGATCAAAATGCCACATAAAGTTTCAGAAAGCTTCTAAAATCTCCCCTCCTCCAAAGACATACATAATTAAAGGCACGACCCTCTGCTAATTTTATTGCTGAACTTTTCAGAGAAGTTATCCATGGTATTTTGCACAAGAGGTCAGACTAGATGGCCTCCTGGGGTCCTTTCTGACCTGAATTAATATAGGACACGTACTGGAAAATCAGACCTTAATCCATAAGCAAGTGAGAACCACTCACACGTTTTACTCTACGTTACAAGAGAATAGTTCCCTTGCAAGCACAAGCTAGAAGTCTCCTCTCAGTGAGAGCTGCTCACTGTAAGCTTAGGATTGCTGAGAAAGACAATAAGGGTTACACACAGAACAGCCCACGCAGCGTGTGAGATAGCTACCCAGAGCTAACACTAGTTTTTAGCTAGGGCACAAAGCACCACCAATGACATCCAGGCTTTTATCTGCTGCTAACCTATCTCAACATCTTTCAGACCCAGCCTAATCAGCTGAAGTCTGGCAACAATATGATACCAATTTTTAAGAGCATGGCTTTACCATTTTCACTTGTGGCAACCACAGCTGTATCTTAGAAAATGGTTTAACCACAAAACTACCACTGCCTGCACTAAGATGCTGCAGGAAGACTTGCACATGGCTACATGTCCTTCTCCACACCTCCATGAACGTGGGGGACAAACACGACTTCTGCCAGTTTACTTGGCTCTTCAACAAATGGTTACACCTGGGCCACATCAGAGGTACCAAGAAGGGAGGACGAAAAGGCACCAGTGAAGTGTTGATGCTTTCAATATATCTATGCAAAGAGCAAGGCTGGAAAGCGACAGATCGGTTGAGTTAATTACTCCAGTTTGTGCAGCAAGCTATGCTGCGTGCCATACGTGCTTCTTACTCATACTTACACATTTTTCACTGAGTAACTGTCCAAGACGTGGCTCAACAGGCTAAGCTATAACAAATACTTTGGTGTGCAACCCTAATAATGCCCCGTATCGGCACCAGGAGAGGATACTGACAAATGACTTCACCCAGGAAAGTTGTTCTGGCCCCATTTTAGTAGGAAGCAATCATTTGACACTGTCTAATGACATTAATCAAGCTCTGAACCTTTGTTGTTGCATGTCATAGCAAATGCTTAGCATTTTCAGGTCCAAAGTGCTTGACTACACATTGTATATTAAAAACAAAAGACTTTAATTCATTAAAAATAGACTCTCACGCTAGATTAAGTTCATTTGCTGTACCCGTCCCTGGTCTGCCTTTGTGTGTGGTCTCATTTAAAACAGACACACATGAACCAGAACCTACTTTATTCACGGGAAACAAAAATACTATTGGCTGTCAACCAAAATAACAGACACTGAAAAATGGGAATACCCCTGGGTAAGAAAATTTTAATTAAAAAAAGAAGAAAAAAAGAAATTACAGTGAAGAAGCAGCAGCTGCCTTCTCTGGGAATTCCTGTTTCATCACCTTTGTCAAAACATCTCACATTGTCTCCTATGTATTTTATAAAGGTCTTTTGCAGATCTATTAAAGCAGCAGCTTCATTTATGCTCACTCTGATCTATATTGATAAAGATTATGAAGCCATTAGATGGCTCATTAAGTTTGCCTTTACTTACCCCCAATTAAGATTTCAGGTGTCTCTGGTTTTGAGCTAATTTCCAAGTGGCTGCCATCTGGGACATTCTCAAGGAACACGATCGGCTCCTTTTGTAATGATATATCACATTTAAAACTCTAAGGCAGCATTTCTGTTACATGCAATCTCATTTTCCACACGTAGACTTTTGTGCCTGTTATTTCAGGGGTTTATTTAGAAGGTCTTGCTCACAGCTGACAGTTGCAATGCTATTAGGCATAATGTCCCCTTACACTTCTCCACATATGGTTCACAAACAGAAAGAATTTGAGCTTGATCCCACGTTGGAGAACATGCTGAATTTGGCTGGGACAGAGTTAATTTTCTCCATAGCAGCTGGAATGGGGCTGTGGTTTGGATCTGTGCTGAGAACAGTGTTGATAACACAGGGCTGGTTTTGTTACTGCTGAGCAGTGCTTGCACAGACCCCAGAGCTTTTCTGCTCCTCACCCCACCCCACCGCACCAGCAAGGAGACTGGGGGTGCACAAGGAGCTGGCAGGGGACAATGCCAGGACAGCTGACCCCACTGACCAAAGGGCTGTTCCATACCGTATGGTGTTGTGCTCAGCAAATAAAGCTGGGGAAGAAGAAGGAAGGGGGAGGATGTTTGGAGTGATGGCATTTGTCTTTCCAAGTAACGGTTTCATGTGATGGAGCCCTGCCTTCCTGCAGTTGGCTGAACACCTGCCTGCTCATGGGAAGACAGAAGACATGGGAAGACAATTCCTTGTTTTGCTTTGCTTGAGTGGCTTTACCTATCAAACTGTCCTTGGCTCAACCCACGAGTTTTCTCACTTTTACTATTCCAATTGTCTTCCCTCATCCCAACGTGGTGGGAGTGAGCAAGCTGCTGTGCGGTGCTCAGTTGCTGGCTGGGGTTACGCCGCAACAGGTGTGCAATAAAAACCAGATTCAGACATGAAAAATAATTTTGTTACATGTAACAATGGCATCCCTTTTGAAAAGCAGAGATGAGGACCAGCACAGTGAAGTAACTGGGATCTTTTCTTCATGCAGAATAGCATGGAAGAACAGCAGGCTCAGGTCTGTAGAGAGACCTCTCCTTTCCATCCTCCTAGTAAGAGGAGAGCGGAATGGACTACCAGAAGGAAAGAATTTCATGGTGAACTAATACTCAGAAAAGGGGCAGGAGAGCACAGGCTCCATTCTGAATTTATATGAGGTAGAGAGGACACAGTTGTGATGATACAAGACCTCTTGCTGGAGAGGGAACCACATCACACAGGACTGTGGCAGGGGAACATTACAGCAGGTTCAGAAAATGTTCAGTGTGGCTTTTAGGTCTTTCATTTTGCACTAGGTGATGTTGTAACACACAGAGATCCTTTTATAAAGATATGGCACAGACACATCGTGACAGCAATACTGTGTTAGAAACACAGCTTGTGCTGATTTGCAAAGAAATAACTGACTTAAAAGAGCTTCTTCCATAAGATCTTTCCATCAACAGTAAGAATGCAGGATCTTAACCTACTGCAATTGTTGTATCAATATTGCAAGTGAAAAATTAAGTGTTGACCCTGTCAAGTGCTTTTATAACACTTGCGAATGCTTGTATTTAACTCTTGTAAAATAAAATCATTCTAGAGTAAACATCAGTCTCAAAAAAAACCCACAGAGTAACAGTGTATGTGTATGTGTGGATATACAATATATGTATATGTATATGTGTATGCATATATATATGATTACAGCCCTGCAGCTACAGTTCTGCCACAGAGTTCAGATTGTCTAGAGAAACAGATTAAAGCAGAAGATCTACATCTTATCCCATTTTCCCATTATGGCCTCTGTCCTTTTTCACTCCAATCCAGAAGAATGGGCAAGGATTAAGCATGCAAGCTCATAAATTTAATTACAAGGCAGTTGCAGAACAGCACTATTTAGGACCTACCTTGCCCATTTGGTACATGTTTATGCGTTTTTCCTTTCCTGGGAGTTGACTGGCATGATGATGAAGCATTATTTGTGGCTGTTTTTGCATACTCTGTCTCCTCCTCCTCCTCCTCCTCTTCCTCATCATCCTGAGAGCTTCCAAAATATACCATGTTGCTGGGCAGGGCTGGAGAACCTGGTCATTATAAAGAAATGGGTTATTAGCATCATTACATTCACTTACTACACTAACCACATTGATCACAACCTACTTTAGTGTTATGCACAGAAAGGGAAGAGGGAGACTCAGAGCTGGAAGGTCACACTGGTGCGTGACTAACTAGAGGGGTTTTATTTATTAATTTTTACCAACAGGAGATGTATGTGCTTGAAAAGCAGGGCTTTCCCCCTCCAAGCACATTCTATTCTTTCTTTAGACAAGCAAACAAGTCTTGTACAAGCTCTAATTAATAGCTTTATGTATTCAGAAAAGGACTAATGCACATGCTTAAATTCAAATGCGTGCTTAAGTGCTCTACTGAAGTCTTAACGCGCAAGCTAGAAGCTTACAGCTTTTCCAAACAGAAGAAAAAAAGAGCAGTTACAAACCAATCTGCACCCCAGTAATATTTTCAGGTTATAATTACAATAAAATATTAGTATTTAAACTTCACAGTGCTTTGCAGACCTCTACAGTATTATACACAATGCTCTGCAGTATTCTGGTTCAGTTTTAAATAAAGGGGAAAACCGAAGCACTGGGACGCTTAAATTTGCCTAGCAGGTCCCTGGCAAAGGAGAGGAAAGAGCAAAGGTCTCCTGATTCCCTGGGTGCTCCTCTTGGGGATGTTGCTTCCCACATCTTGCTTACTTCCTACAATGCTCCCCCCAAGCCTCCTTGTTTGCACAAGGGTAGGATGCAGCAGGCAGCTCAGTGAAAGAGAAGTGAGGATTCAAAGGCTTAACAACAATTCAGGACTGCAATTTAAATGCAGCTACTGCATACAATTTCTTTAACGTGTGCCATGCAGCAGGTTTCCCTGCACTGCATCAGGACACATAACATGGCTGTAGCAAACTAACAGCTATTTTAGAATGTGCAAATACTGCTGACAACAGACGCCTTCCCCCATACCAGATAGAGTTTCTGCTTTGAAGTAAGTCTCCTGTCTATTCCCTGGAGGAAGAGGTGTCCTGGGAGCCTTCTACATGTTCACAAAAAGATTTTTTTTTTTTTTTGTGAAGAAGGGGAAAA
>VXBZ01007420.1:52535-76600 GCA_013399135.1 Heliornis fulica | reverse complement strand
AAGGACAAAGAACTCTGGGCTCCAGACCAACACCACAAGGTAACAGTGACTTGGCTGGTGCTTCCTTAGGAAACACTTCTGGCTTTAAGCTCTTCAGAACAGCAATTTCACATTTTGTTTGGTTTTGAGATGTTGGTGTTGCCATTGCCAACAAGTAACTAAAGCTTATTTTTGGGTTGCATGTTCTCTGCTCCCAGCAGGCTTGTACAAAATATTCTTAACTACAAAATTACACTTTAATGAATGGAACCTAAATATGGCACAAAAATTGGGGTAGGCTGGTTCTGAACTGAACTATCCTTCCCAAAGGAACTGGTTTTGGTTGGGACGGAGTTAATTTTCTTCACAGCAGTTTGTATAGACCTGTGGTTTGGGTTTGTGACCAAAATACTGTTGGTAACACAGGGATGCTGCTTTAGGTACTGCTGAGCAGTGCTCACACATCAAAGCATTTTCTGTTCCTGTTCCTCATGCTGCCCAACCAGTGAGCAAGCTGGGGGGTGCATAAGAAGTTGGGTGGGAAGGGACACAGCCAGGACAGCTGACCCCAACTGACCCAAGGGGTATCCTGCACTATACGGTGTGGTGCTCAGCAATAAAAGCTATGGGGGAGAAGGAGGAACAGGGGTTTTCAGAGTAGTGACACTTGTCTTCCCACGTCACCATTATGTGTGATGGAGCCCTGGCTTCCTGGAGGCGGCTGAACACCTGCCTGCCCATGGAGAGTGCGGAATGAATTCCTTGTCTTGCTCTGTGTGTGCAGCTTTTACTTTACCAACTGAACTGTCCTTACCTCAACACATGAGTTTTCTCACTTTTACCCTCTCAATTCTCCCCCAGCCCACTGCAGGGAAGCAAGTGAGCAGCTGTGTGGGCCTCAGCTCTCACCTGCAAAGACCTTTGCTCTTGGTCTCTAGAAGGGCCCCTTTGGGACTGTGGCTGCCTTGGGGAGAAGCAGAGAGAAACTCCCTGCCAGCACCCTGTTCTGAAGATTTTTCTCTCCCCCCTGAAACAGCATACATATTAACTCATCCAACCTAGCCATAAATGTATGAACACATATGGTTATCCTATGGAAAAGCCTTTTGCATGCCTCACTTTCGTGTTTATATAGACTAATGATCAAATTAAGACTGTTGACATATTTCAAGGCACGGGAGTCTAGCAACTTACAGAAACAAAAACTTTGGCATTTTTTTTATGCCCAGAACTTTTTGGCACACTCTAAGCAATCAACTATAGTAGGTAAGAGGTGCTGAGAGGCACATTAATTCTTCTGCTTGGACGGGAGCTCTAAGTCTCAACAGCAACTGCCTGAAAAATAGTCTTTCTTCCATCTAGGTACCCAAGTCTGTAATTCAGAAGTTTTTAGCTCTACAAGTCTGTACTGAGCATCAGTCCTAATCAGGACCCAAAGCATGGCACCATCAATGCATTAATGCATTGACAAATGAGGGCAGTAAAAGAAACTTACTGTTAGGAACCCTCTGGAATCTATTATAATTAGAGAAATAGTCAGAATTTAATCCTTCTGAGACACCAAAATAGGATACCAGATATGCAATCTATTCTCTAAGCCTTATCTTTCCTAGAGTTCCACATCCCTGAGCTTTTTTGTCAGCTTTCAACAGCAACCAGAAAAAAATTATCATCTGCTATGAAAATGTCTTTATTACAATAACAATTTTTCTTTTCATTTTAAAACACAGAATAAAATACAGTACTGTGTCATTCTACTTAGAAAGAAAGGAGGGTCTAATGCAAGTGCAAGAACAGATAAAAACTTCACATAACTCCTGGTATTCAATCTCTCAGTGCATAAATCTTTGGTCGGAATGACATTTTTAATTCTTTCCAATTGAGAACTATGAACAACAATGGTTAAACTGCATTCCTGGGACAGCTGGGGCTGCTTGGGAAGTACATTTCCAGAGAAATTAGGCTAGCAATGTCCAATAACACAGAAAGAGTCCTGCTAGCCCTCACTTTACTAAGTGCTCTGCAATATGAGACCTCGGAGAAAAGCTGGCGTTCAGTCTGGGTCACCTCCTCCCCCCCGTAGCTATTTCCTACGTATTTATTAAAGTTGACTTGCAAAACAGAAAGAAAGGGAAAAAGGCTGGACTCATGCATTTTTGTTCTATTTGATTGCTGTTATGGATGGAAAGCACTGAAAGAAATCTAAAAGCTTTTGAGTTTTCTTGTTTACTTTTTATATCAGAACGATTTTTATCATCATCTTTTATAATCAGGTTTCAGTTCTGGAATAGCTTCAAATACTGGGAGTTTGTTCACATCTATGGGTTGAGCTGGTTAAAACCATTTTCACTCTAGGTCTGTGTAGCTAAACACACCCAAAAGGCTGAGAAAACACTAGTTTAAATAACTGCAACAGGCTGCTCAAGATACAGATACTCTAAATTCCCTTTATGCACTAGACTGAAGGAAAGACAAGGCTGTAAGTACACTTTGATTTCATTCAAGCTAAAAGAATGACAGTTATGTTGATTAGGCAACACCTAATGTGTGTGAGAGCAGCTGATGTGCACTGGCAGTTTACACCAAGCAAAGAGCTAAGAGAACCCCCCAAAACTCCTCTGATGGAAATAAAACTGAGACTTCCCATGACTGAAGAACTAGTGAAGCCCACATGAGTGAAGCTGCACTGTTGGGAGTGGAAGCTAAGCAGTAACTCGCCTTCTTTATTATAATAAAGATTCCAGTCCTAAATATCCCTTGTCACCTCTAAAACCAGACAGGGAAGTGTCCAGGATGCCATAGCTTACCTCTACATTTGTTACCCAAAGCTGCTAATTTATATAAACAATACTAAAGGGTGTTATCACAGCCACAAATGTCTCAGATCATTGGAGATGCTGAGATTTTTTTCCCAGCTGTATCGGTTGGTCTAACAAAATATATTGTCCTTCCTCATAAATCTGGCCTGTCTTCATCTCAAGTTAAGAACCTGGTGGTTTTCCTTACAGACAGAACTCATGAAGCACAGTTGCTCTCAGGTTTCTCCATGTATCACAGATATTTATCATGAAAATGGTGTATGACAGCAAGATGATAACCCCACCCACCCCAAAATGGCATGAAAACAAGGAAGACTGGAGGTTCACCAGATGTCAGCATACACACTCACAGCCACCAAACACACAGTTGTAGGTGCTTACTTGGGGTTTTTTGAATTTATGACACATGATTCTACACATTTTTGTCTTTGCCTGGACACACTTGACAACAGAAACCCACGAGGCAGCTGTGCCAGTTCACCCTTGCACACATTTTGCCAGCCAGACAGCAAGAGTAAAGCTAAACAATCAGCCCTCTTCTCCCTTTTGCCCTTCCCAGCAACAAGGAAAGATTCTCACAGTCTACCCAGGACAAACTAAATGTCATCACTAGAATTTAATTACTGACAGCAAAAGAGAAGAGCTGCAGTGCTCCGGTATGTGGGCAACATCTGTGTCCAGGAGGTGGTACATGCCAGGTCTCACACTCCAGGATAACCCACCCCCACTGTTTCCATCCCCAAGAAAACAGCAGAAAATAATCTGCAGAGGAGTTACGAGAGCCTGTGGCTGTATTGAATTTTACAAGTCTCCTTCTGTGCTGGGAGCCCCCGAGTTGTGCAGGCAGCTGCTACCACGGGCGCTGCAGCGGATGAAGGGGAATAAGGAGGGGAGCGACCCTCTGGTGCCTGGGGAAAGCGCAGGAGATGCGGCTTGCATTAAGACACCCGCCCCACCTCACACCCAATCAGCAGGTGTCAGACAAAAAAAACATGCTTATTCAGCAAATCTGGCAGTAATCTAGAATAGAGAATTTTGCTTCCCACCACTTCTTTCAAAGACATTTCATAAAAGAAACCATGTCTAGATTGTCTGTGGCCATGTGGACATTTTTCTTGGCACCAAAAATGGTCTGGAGAGCATCTGCCCCAATCTGGCCTCTTGTTCTTACGCCTGTGCCACCACCTTGACTGTGGCAGTATAATATTTTTGTGAGACCATGTGGTGAATTGGACCAGGGAACCGATTCAGATTGAAATCCTAGGCTAAGGAAATTAAAGTCCATTAATAAATGCTGTAACTGTAATGTAATGTTACAAGCTCTCGAGTAAAGATTTGGAAAATTTCTGTACACACTTTTTCTTATTGAATGTGCAGCTTAATATATCACTTTCTGTTATTAAACAAAACATAAAACACAGTATGTTTCCAATCTCTTGTAGTAGCTGCACGTTACATTCTGTCCTGGTGATGTCTAGGTACACACACTTCCTAAAGGTCTTTCTCTTCTCCCTCCCTGACAGCTGGTTTGGTTTGCATCAGTATCTACATAAAAGCACGTGCTATCATCAGGTATTGGATGAAGCAATCACAACGCGCTGGAAAGAGAAACCATGGCTGAAAGAAAGGGGATGCAGCAGCAGCGTAGAAGAAGAGACGGGCTCAGATGTGCTGGGGCTGGAGAAAGAGGTAAGAGGTGAGAGATAAGTTAGGAGATGGATTCAGAAGATGCTGAAACATTACTGGCATTAAATATTAACACACACAGTACAGGGGGAAGGACGCCTTCCATTGAGCAGATTTAACAGGAGCATCTGCCTGACCGTGCTGTCCACTTGCTGCCCCGATCTGGACACGTGTCGTTCACCTTTTCCCGCTTAACAAGTCGCTGCTAACCCACAGCAAAGAACAGGAAAGCCATGGCCAAGGCCAGGCAGCAACTTGGAGGGAACTTTCCAGCCCTCTCTCCCTCCTCCACATCACTGTGGGAAGGCAAAGTCACCGAAGCTGGCCCTCAGCAGGAGACTTGAAAGGCTAACAAATTGTCCTGGCTGACTAAGGGGCTACAAGCCCCGCTGAAAGCTTGGACAGCTAACAAATCCCCAGGTACCCCCTCCCCAACAGTATCAGAGGAGGAGTTACTGCTCCTGTGACCAGATACTGCTGTGCAGAGCAAATTTTGAGAAAATCATTAATGGTGATTTTTCTTCTTTAAATACCCTCATCACAGTTACAATGAGCTGTGAATTATTACAAAAGGGGAGGACACTCAGCTCTTTAAAAAATGAGGTTTAAGTATGTTTGGCGAGTGTTTCCATCAGTATCTGCAGTTTCATTACTGAATTTCTCTCTTGAGTATTTTTGTCTTCCCTCCTATTGTGAGAGCAACACAAAAGAAAACCTAACTGTATAGGAAAGACAATTACCACAACTATACACAGTGTTGCCTAATGCATATGAAAGGACGACAAATGTGTTTTATGTCCTCTGCTATAATAATTTGATGCTTATACAACAATAAGTACAAAGTAAAATACGATTTTTTTGAAGTCATGGTGCTGCTTTTAGCGGGTTTCTCAGAAAGATGCTACTCCTTGCACGTGCAAAATTCAAGTTTGCTACTAAGAGTACGCAGAATTGGTGCTTATGCAACCTGTACTTACAGATGCACTGACCTCAGCAGCAAGTGCCTGATTAACAGAATAAACGATACTCTTTTTCAGCCATTTTATTGGACTAATGAGGTCATTAAATTTCTTTATTCGACAAATGTGTAATTTTCCCTCCTAAATTACGGTATGTTTTGTTTCTCATTAACTTATATTAACTTTTGTCTTGGACCAGCCAAACATATTAAAAAACCCTCTGAATTTGGATCTGAGGAGTAGAATCAGAAGTATGGAAAGTGCATGCGCTTTGCCAAAAGCACTATTTCATTACTCTTCAGAATTAGCTGGCAGTGCTGCTGCAATATTTACTGAAGCACAAACCAAATGTTTTCATCTGGACAGGATTCAAACCCTGGTATGTTACAACCACAACAAAAATCCTCTCAATCCAAGAGCCTTCTCTGTAATTTGGGCTGTGGTTTCTGCAAAATTGGAGGATTCTTCTGCATGAATTATTTACACCAACTCCCCCTCTAGCACCACTCTTTTTCTTTCCCCCACCCCCTCCATCCCCAGCCCCGGCTTCTTACAATTAAACATAACCCAGATGTGCTCTGGAAAAATCCTAAAACAATTTCAGACATCAGAATGATTTAAGCACAAGGCAGGTCAAGGTATGTGGGACTCCAGCCTGTGCTGATAAACATGTGGCATGCCAAACCCTATAACAAGACACATCCCAAAGCTTTGGCTTCTCCTCTGACACATGGCCCCGTTTTGGGGCTGTCTGCAGGTGGAAAAACCTTGCCTCCCAAATGCTCCCCGTGTACTGGCATCTCCATGCTTAAAATTTAGGGCCTGCTCCTCATTTATTACACGTCCTACTTAGTATGTTTTGGCAGGACAGCACCACGTCCCTGAAGTGCAAATAAATGTAATTTATGCCTGCACTTTATGGTCGTTTTACTGAGAGAGGCTAGAAGTGAATGAACTGCATAAACTCTATAGGAAAGAGCAACTGTGTCTCACTCCTCTGACTCCACCTGCAGGAACAGGCCCAGAGGGAGCTCCCTGGTGCCTGAGCAAGAGGGAGGAAAAGGCCATCCCTGTACAGAAACAAAGCAGACCTCAAACACACTGATGCTCAAAACGTCCCTTGCTCTGCCATCGTACAAATCACACGACGCTTCATGTTATGGGTAATGTCTCAGGTAGTGCAATGATGCAAATCTCGTTTTGTTCTCAGCCCATTCTTCAAAGCCTAGGGCTAAAACCAAAAAGCCAAGAGTAAATTATTTCCTTATTAGGAAAATGGAGTAAGGGTGGGGAAATTTGTGAACCTTCAGGAAAAAGCATAAAAATATAAGGTTCCCTTTCAAAATTCCAGACACCAGAGTAACAGACTACTGATTATTCAAAAAGCAAGTGCAGTACTTCTCACTTCCACAGTTTGTATCTGACAATCTCAAAGCAATTTGCCTCCACTGATCTGGCTAGATTCAGAGGCCAAACCACAACAACAACAACCCTTCCCACATACACTTCAACCCCCAACTTCACGTTCTTCTTCACTATGAGCACGGAAAGCCTGAAAATCCCAAGCCATCATGCTGCTACACAGCTACATCAAAGCTACAAGGCTGCGTTTCATACCCAAGGGATCCGGGTCCCATCCCTAAACAAGATAAGCCTTTTTGGGGAGCACTGAACCTACGTCAGGTTCACAGGTTACAGATGCAGGTGCACAGGTTTCTGGTTGGGAGGAAGGGCAGGATCTGCCTTTGCCAGAATACTGTGTTGCACATGCTGGTACTGAAGACTCTGGACACCAAAGCTTTGAAGCACCATCAACGCCATTGGAGCACTCAGATTCTATGCTGGCAGCTCATCCACAATCAGTGCCCAATCATGCCAGTACCGACACACACAGCCAAATACCTCTCAGTGTAGAGAAAAGCTAAGCAGCTCACGAAGGGGCTCAGAGAGACTCTGTGGCAAATATGAAGGCTGAACTCAAGATTAGTCTCCAGTTTAACGAGTTAACTTCATCCCGTGTCTTTTTGCAGGGGTAGATACTGCAACCATTAAAAGGGATCCTGAAATGGGAAGACCAGCTGCAGTACTGCACACACACACTACTCCTCTTTGCACCCAGCTGCTCCTGAAGTTTCATAAATCTCCTAGTAGGAACAAATTGAGGTGGAGATGCACTCTCCACTGCATGCCTGGAGGGATGGCCCTCCAGTAGCACTCCCATCCCCTGTGAAGGAATAATGCCACAGTATCTGTTGTCAGGCTCTCTCTGCCTACTTCATACACGTGCTTTTTGCCACTTCTCCCTGTCAATGCTGACTTAATGCTAAACCACTGTGGGAGTGAGTTACAAACCTCAAGTAGAATATTGCACAGGCAAACAATATGGTTGTATGTATGAGATATACCTGTTCTTTTACACTTCAATGTCACCCCTAACTTTAAAAAAAGAACTTCAAATTGTGAGACTGTAACTGCAAAACACAAACTCATCTTTATTAAATGGGTTGTGTGGTTAATTTTCTACACTCCAAAGTTTATTCTTGTGTTTTCGATCCATCCTAAAATCTCAGCCTCAAATGTCAGATGACTTAACAACAAAATCGATAATGGTATTTTAAACAAATTATCATAAATCTTAATATCTTAGTATTGTTTTGGAATTATGGAAACTAGACTGCAAAGCATCTCAGGTTTTTGGGCAGTGTCAGAGTTTCATTGCTTTGCTTCCAGCCTAATCTAGCTGCAGTGCTATTTAACGTGCTGACTTGGATCTGGCGAGCATGTCTTCGCGGTGGCAATGTGCTCCCTTGGAAGGCTGGGAGTTCAAGATTGTGACTGATGATGTTCAAGATTGTGATTGATGATGTTCAAGATTGTGATTGATGATGTCTGACACTGCAGCTTCATAAAGGCTAGTACCTACTGACACTGGTTTGCCAGACAAGTGTACCTTCTACCTTATTAAAAGCTATGCAGATTAATGGTCATTTTCTATCATGCCCACATTTAGTTTCTGGTTTTGGGGCATCTCATATTGTAAGGACAATCTCTGTATGTACCTACCAGTGTAGACACCACAATGCCTCTTGCTAAGACACAAGAGAGAAGAGACTGGGATCAAAGGCCCCTGAACCTACCAAGGTGTTTAAAAGAAAAAGCCTGCAGGAAAAAAAAAAATTAAAAGAGAAAAAAAAGACAAAGCAAACTGCAAGAGGACTGTGGCACTGAGATTTAGAAGTTACTGAAGTTTGGACAAACATGCTATAGTAAAATTTTCTATTTTGGATGTACCCAATTGTACCAAATCATCATATTGTGAAGTCACTGCAGTACTCAAAAGAAAACCAACAGGCACAGATTTTGCAGAACATTTTTAGAAGAGGCTGAAAACTCGATTTGTGAGATCTCAATTAAACCATCCTTATTTAGGAATCCCTGAAATTCTCTAGCATGTCACTCCCAGAGGCATGGCTTAATTAGAAAATTGATCATGGGAAAACTTCTTAAAATGTAGGCTCCTAATCACAGCCTTCTTGTTATCACCTTTTGCCAAAGATCCGCTGCTCGCAGGGAATTGTTTTTTCTTCCCTCCTTAGCCCTATGCTATTTCACTCACAATATTTCTAACCTGTAAATAATTACAGAGAGTAAAGGTAACTTAAATGCACTGTAACAGAAGCTAGTAAGAAAAATTTGATCAGAGGCAGAAAATACAGCAAAAGTGAAAGCTGCTGTACAACCACGTGGAGATGACAGGCTTGCAGCTCCGGTGCTGAAAGATACTAATTATGCCTCTGGCAAAGGGCATATTGGCTTCTTCAAAGAAGCTATTTAAAGATAAGAATGCTGCAGACAAACACTTCAGAGATATCTGTGCTATTCCCTTCCTTCTTGTGTTGGAAATTCTAGGTCAAATTTTGGGGGGGCTGGGGGAGGGAGGATTTTAAAATAATAGAAGGCAGGGAAGCCTTGCCAAGTCTGGTCAGTGAGATGTATTCCAGGGTGCTCAGATATTCATCAGCTGTTACAGCTTTTTTATTCTGCTCCGCTTACCTTTTAAGAAGTAATTAGTACATTGTATTATCAAATCAAGGGTTCAAAAAACAAACTAATTAAAAATATATCTAAAGCCCCTAGCATTCCGGATAATGAAACCAAGCAGGTCATCTTGGTTAAATTACCCCTGTTTGAAATTAGAGGATGCTTAAAAAACCAGACAGTGAATCTAAGTGATATGAAATACTAGATTTTCTGACACATGTCCAAGGTAAATGGGACTTCTTCTCTTAAGTATTGCACCTTAGACACGTCAAGGGCCTTTCTTCCACACTGTCACATCATAGTACTGCTCCACTACTCAGAGAATTCAGCTGCTGCCAGTTAAAATAAGCTCCTGGAGTACTGAAGAGTCAACCTGTGGTGGTGATTGGATTTTTAATTTCGCCACTTAAAAACAGAGAATGAAAGCACACACTGACATGGCGCGAAAAATTCACACTGAGCTTTCTGACAATGCTGCTGGGCATGGTGGGACCAGGACAGAGGCATGTCCACAGAACTGTTTTCCCACCAGTCCTGGAGAAGACTTCCCTATCAAAGAAAGGTTTTGATCATGAATACAGGGACTGTATCAGAGTATTTTGAAGGACTAGAACCCAAGACAGACCCAACCTAACAGAAAAAAAACAAAAACACACAAACACTGATATCTTACCATCCCAGACCTAATCACTACTACCCTCACTACTAAATAATTTTCAAAGTGCTGAACTTCCACCCTGTGACTGTGCTCTTATTTCCATGTAATTGCAAGTCTAGTTTCCTTGTGAGAGTGCTCCAGCCAGGGCTAGACAGACATCTCTGGACAGAGGTCAGAACAACCACATCTCTCACCAGGCAAGCAATTTTGAATCCCTCAACACTCCAATAAATGACAGCATAGAGGTTCAAAATGAAAACAAAACCCTTCAAAAAAAAAAACCAAACAAAAAAATCGTAAGTCTTCCCTATGCAGTGATTAAGTAAGCTGCCAGCTCTTCCCTCTCCAAGGTTCCCCACCAGAACAGCAGAACCAAACTAAGCCTGACAGTGCCCTGGAAGGTCACTTTTGGGATCTTTCTGGCATTACTAGCAACAGGCTAGTACCCAAGCTCCCTGCAAGCATATTAAGAACCAGCTTCCCCCCCCTTTTTTTTTTTTTTTTGCACTGGGCACATCAAAATAGAATCACCTGGAGATAAACCTCCCAATGGACCAAATAGGCACAGTCTCAGGCAGCCAGGACATCCTGAAGGATACAGCAGGTCAGACACTGAAGCCAGAACCATGCTAATACCACTCTCAGCAACCTCACTTCTCCCTCCAAGTCACACCCCCTCTCCTCCTCCAGAAATGCATCCAGGTAGCTGATGTCCAATATGTATGTGGTCATCCCCTCCCCATTTTTACTGGCTCTTTCCAGGTTTTATACAGGGGTAATGGAACAATAAGCTTGTGGATGTGATGAAACAGAAAGCTGACAGCTTCCCCTTTCTGCCTTTCTTCTTCAGCCTGTTTAAGCAGACCAAGCACATGCCATGTGTGGCACTCAGACCAGATTCTCCCTTGTGGTTTTCAGTGTAATTGTAATGGGGATCTCGCTGTCTGAACGCATGTGTCGTCTGAAATATTTGAGTACTCCTGCGTACTGAAGGAATTAGGAATGAATTGCAAGCTCTTAATTGACAGTACAAAACATCAATTATTCTGCAGATGAATAACAAAGAAGAAAATTACAGGTGCAAGAGTTAAACAGCCACTGATTAAAATAAAATTAAAAAAAAAAAAATCCACACACGAAAAACCCCAACAAACTTTCTGAATGAAGCCCTGGAATAGGACAAAAGCATCCTACTTCCCATTTGCATTCTTACAGCAGAATGCAGGGACAGTAGGAAATAAAAATGGAGATAAAGTCACATCCCCACACAGGTTGCCTTTCTTTAAGTGCAAGTGCCTTCAAAGCTATAAATAACACATGCTTAGTTAGCAAGCAGTGGAAACAAGTGTGTGAATGCAGCCATGTGTGCTCACACACACACACACCCCTGAATTTTCCCACCAACAACTGTGGCAGTTGGCCCAGATCACAGCAGTGACATGCTGCCAACAGACTGATCAACCTCACAGCAGACTAAATTAGAAATACATTTCCACAGATTAAATTTCAGAGGACTGTGATGCCACTTGAAACTCCATTAGATTCTGCTCCTCACAATCCTTTAAACAAACACAAAAGCCAACAAACCACCCCTCTCCAACCCCTCCACCCACCCGCTTCACCAGAACTCCCAACAGGATGGAGGTTCCGTACTGGACCAGCGTCAAAAAAAAAGATATATTAACCACTGCTCTAAAGCTACCACTAGCCTAAAATCTCACAGAGGAGAGGAAGAGGAGAGGGCAGGGGGTGAATCAAATCACACTTCATTAAGGTGAGAAAGCCTAAGCAGGAAGTTATGGGTAGTGTTGACCAGTACTGCTCACAGATGCAACAGAGACCTCAGAACTAGAAAAGGGAACTCAAACACAAGCTTTGAATGATTCAAGCCACTAGGTAAGATTTTGTAGAAAAGCCTTAGCTGTAACAACCACAGACACTTTCAGCAGGTAATGGGACAAAAACCAGCAAAAGACATTGTTCCAGCACATAAAGGATGGAGCAGCGACCAGCTAAAGGGACAGGGCAGACACCTGCATAAAGAGAAAGATACCAGGAGAGGTAACACCACAACCATGGGGAGATGAAACTAAAGGATGCTATCTTCAGTCCATCCCTTGGGACACAGGGCCATGAAAGTCCCTTGAAAAATGACCACTGAGGTAAGAACTCCTCCATTAGCCTAACATGACAGTCAGAGGTACCTCAGGCTAAGGTTCCCAAGTCTGACATGCAGGCTCGCAGACACACACCAGTGATCCCAGACACACACCACAGAGTTCCTGCCAGGCTCAGGCACCTGCTTCTGTGAGATAATTTGGGTGTCTATCTCACTGCACAACCTCAGATGCCTCCTCTGCACCTGGTTTGCAGAGTGGAGGAGCTCACCTGGTTTAACTATCACCATGGGAACAATCTGGCTCCCCGGGGCAGCTAAAAAGAAGTGCGAGCCCTCCACCATCAGATGAAAAGCCCCACTCAGGTTGAACAATAAAGGACAGTAAGTAGAGAAGCAGAATTTCCTACCCATATTTCTCCTCTTGTAGGAACAAGTACTCAGGCAAGTTAAGCACTTCTTCAGTTTATAGTCAGACAAAACAAAGGAGGACAGGGAGGACTTGAGAGAGCTAGACAAAACCCCATTCAGGATAACAGAGTGCTAAGCATAAAAGAAACTCCCTTTTTCACTATTACCAGCCTCATTTTACGGTCTTTACAACCATGAACTGGAATGCTCCTGCTGCAGATACAGTCAAATTGCTGAGAGTTGAAATGCACACAATATATTCGAGTGTAGCACCAGTACGTTCGTCTAGTGGCTACTCAGCGTGTGGTGCTATGGCTCTGCTCTTTGAATCATACTGCGTGGTGTCCCCCGCAGGCTACTTCAAAACTCCTACCTCGAAGGCAGAGGAACGTGAGAAAATCTTCTGTCTTGGGCTTCCTTTTGGAGAGGTCAGAAATCTGAGTGGCGGGAGGGGGTAACAACGGCTCCACTATCTTAATTGGAGTTGTGCTGGGGCTGTTGGGCTGGGACTGAGCAAACTTCCTTTGTGCTTGCAGCCTTGGCCTGTGGAAACAAGAGTGTAACAGAAGCACGTTAGTCAGCACTTGCAGGACAGACATCAGCACATCAAAATTCACAATTTAAAAAAAAAAAAGAGAGAGATACCTGAATCTCCCTCTCACCAATGTCATATTCCTACATTTTATTTGCTTTACCCTTTGGTATCCTTCTGCAACTATTTGGAAAACCAGAAAGGGAACATCTTGCCTATAAAATCTGCGACTGCTATTTCATATGTTCCAAGTATTTTCTTGCACATCATACAAGTTTACCATGCACTTATTTGGAAACTAATCTGTGTTTTGCACCGCGAAAATGTCTTTTTTTTTTGTTAAGTGTTGGTGTTCTTTGCTTCTTGTTTTTAATTAATTTACAAATGAGGTTTATTTTAGTCCCATTAAGGTTTTAATTTATTCCAATCTGTTATAATCTTATTTACATGCTAAAATACATATTAATAGATAAGGTATCTATGTTAGTGCTCAGTGCAGCAAAGCTAAATCAAAATCTTCAGAGCAAGATATTTTGGAGAGGAAAATGTCAGATAACAGCCATTAGACTACTGTTCCCTTGGCCACAGCCTGTGAGATAGTCAGCAAGGAGGTCCGAGGTGAGGTTAAGTCACATTTGTGACAAAACTGTAAGAATAAGGACATGCATGGAGGGAATTTAACTCAGTCCTGGCCTCGGGTAACAGACTGACACTTTCTTGTAAGTTTTAGAGCCTGCCTGGGTAGGGCTGCAGGAAATGAAAGGATGCAGGTGGTTTTGGCAGTCAGGCTGCAAATTATTTCAAGCCTATCTGAAGGCTCTGATTAACTGCTAGGTGGCAATGAATATGATTTTCTTTAATACGTCTAGAACGCAAATTGGTATTAGGGAAAGCGCTTTGGGGCAGGAGAGATACCCGGAGGGGGTCTCTCAGGAAACCTGGCTCGGCTCAGCATTTAAGAACATGCTAATTTCTCACTTAAGCAACTGGGATTCTAATTATGATCTTTATTACAGCTTCAAAACGGAGAGAAGCCACTGAAAGAACTTAAAACCTCATTGAGAAAGGATGCAATTTTATGTCATTTTCTTCTTTAATAGCAGAGTATTTACATAATGTCAAACTGAAACACATATCAAGTAACACTAAGGGACAAGCCAGGTCTCGTCTCTCTGCAGCAGCCTTGACTGTTATGACTTAAGGAAAGCACAGTGAGCATTCAGTGTGGATGAAACACGTAATTGCCAAACATCATCTTGTTCATGGATATCAAACTTAAATAGTTGGGTAAAAAATAAGTCGGTTACTGTATTTTAAACTTCTGCAATTTTGTGACTAAAATAGGAAAATAAAAAAAAAGAAAAAAGAAAAATCCCAGCAGTGATTGTATACGTATATATACACATTTCCTAATGACAGGGGAGAACAAAAATACCATTCAGCATTTTCCTCTGTAAGCTCTGTATGAAATTGTCCATGTCCTCACTATCCATCCCCCTCCCCCCTCCCTCAACTCCCCAAACAACAAAACCCGCCACCAATTCTTACAGCTTATTTTCCTCTCCTTAATGACAAATACAATATGGTGGTTATAATTTTTTTTTCCTCACAGTGCTTACAATTTGTGAACTGGAACTAAAAGGCTATCTAACACATATACTTCCTCATATATATGAGGAATTATCTTTCTGGAATGAAGGTCTTCTATAGCTCTGGCTGTATATCCCCAAAATTACTCAGATTGCTTTGTAAAGCTCTGTTTCTTCAAGCAGAGGGACGATGCTCACGCAGGATGAATGGGATTTTAATTTCAACCAACTACATCCCTATCATCAAAACCACACATGTGGCCAGAGAAAAACACTTTCTGTTGGCTTCTATTCTCCACAAAAAGTACTCTCTCTCTCACAAAACAACAGACTATAAATGTTAGCAAGCCACCCTGCCTACTACTCACCTCCATGATGAATTTTTTTCCTTCTCAATGTGCTTTCTTAGCGTAGGTGTTAAAATATAGGCTATTCACTCACTGCACCACTAAAACTACCTGCTCAGATCTCATCTGATTTTAGATAAGCAGCAGGGAGGACTCCACAATGACCACCACCCCAAAAAGTAAAGGTTAAGCCTGTTTCATGGTTCAAAATTAACCCTTTGCAGCAAGGATCAGCCATGGCTGTTTGCAGCATCCTTATTATCTGTCCCTAGAGTACTGAAAGAGGATTAGAGAATGACTTGTAGGTTCAGCAAAGACATAGAATTAGTAAATTCAAAGTACTTCTGCTTCAGTCTGTCTTTGAAAATACACTAGCTGACCTTCCCCTGTACCCAGCACAAACAACTGCCTGCTCTTTAGCTTGCCCATTCTGCAGCCTGACCCACCAGCATCACCAGCTCTTCACTGCACACCATGGTCCGGGTGGGATCTTCCCTTCTGTAAGGACAGTGAAAATGCAGGGCCTTCCCTCTAACCCGTCATCAGGCTATGACTGTGAACTTGTGCTGCTTCCTGTGGAGACTTGTTGCTATATGGTCAGATGTGTCCGAGAGATTTCTCTTCTCACACCTCTGATGATGTTTGCTGTACCTCCTCCTGCTTGCTGCGAACTCAGCAGTGCCCCAAAACTAGGCTGCTCCTTATGAAATATCCATTTTTTTATTAAAACCCTGAACAGTTACAGGGCATGAGCATCACCAACTCAATTTATGAATGCTAGTAAATGAAAGCGCCCTCTCGAGACTGCAGCACACTTTTAGGCTTCTACAATAACTACTGTTCTTTGCACGAAGAGGCATGTGCTCTATGGGCACTTCAATGCCCAAGGGTGAACAGGGCAGTCAGAAACAAGCTATTCTGTAACTACAAGTTCTGATCAGGCACCAACATCAGGAAACAAATGCCAAGCTTGTCAGCAGCCTTTGCTCCCGATCATGTAGAGATGACCAGCTTCACAGGTGAGCTGGCAGAGGAAAAACATATCTATATTGTTGCCCACGCTGTCTAAACCGTTCGTTGTGAAGGAGTGCATGCACCTTTATGACCTCCTATGTCCTCATGAAAGGTTCCAGAAGCATAAACCCAGTTATTTTGGGTATGGTTTCACATTATGTATAATCCAATGTAAGCGTGAAGCTGCTGCCAAGAAAGGAGGTACCTCCCCTCTCCACAGTTACATCAGATCAAGCGTATCAGCCCATCGTACTCACATACCACTTCCAAGCAAGGCAGAATGGGTAAGAAAGTGACAAAAGTGCTCAGAAAGAGGTTTTCTGTGTGATAAATATACAGCAACACCACTGTGGCTTTGCTCCTTGCTTGTTAATGTTAAGGATTTCTGCTGGAATGACCTATTCAGCGTGCATTTGGCAACAGGAGACAGATTGGTACGAGTGGCAAAGGGATCAACAAAAATCCTGCCTGCATCCTCCAAATAAATTGCTTGCTCTGTGCTCATCAAAACGGTATGCACTGCGTAAGACGTGCAAATATGCAAACAGAAAAACCATTGCAAGAAGGCAAAGGATGAGGGAAGAACTCACAGTATTACCACTTCTACATACCACACAAATACCCAACACGCAGTCTGAAATATCAAGACTTTAACATTATTTTCAGAGAGAGGGAATTTTTATTTTCTTCTACTGCTTTTGAGAGACTTTAAACACCTACCTATGACAAATTAAAACAGCCCCAGCCTAAGGAAAATCACCTGCTTTAACACACTTCTGATGAACTGGCTGAGACAGCAAATGACGCCTAGAAACCAAAACTCCACAGTAAAAATATCCCGACTATACAAACTCACACTAGGCTGGAAAACATTTCTCTCCAATGCAAAACATCCTTTCTGAAGCCTTTCTAGACTGGAATTTATTTTTGTTTGAATATTATAAGCAAAATGCATTCTTCAGAACCAAAACACCACAGGTTTGTTTTAGCTAAAAATACCTCAGAAATGTCGTTTAAAATAGAATACCCTGGCACCATTCCTTCAGACTCTACAAAAGGACACGTTTAGAAAGAAAAGACCTACTATACAAAGGCAGTCTTTTCTTTGCAAAGCAAAGCTCAGGTTAGTAATACCAGTCTGTGGTAAATTTAGTAAATGTTAATACTCCACAGAACAGCACATGCTGCGTTAGCTGCAAACCAGGTATTAAATTATCGGTATGTAAGATTTAGTTGTACACCAGTATGAAGATCTAACAATTTCCAGTTTATTACCCTGTAGCTCCTAAGTGAAAACAAAGCATAAGAATTATAAAACACAAAGGATAACATGCACAACTGAGTTGATAATATATAGGAATTTGTAGTAATCTATTTGTAATAAAATTCCAGTGTTGAGAGGTTGTTCTTATATTGAAGCACCTTAACTGGGAAGATTTGCAAAACATCCTCTGATGTCCAGGAGGTCTGTAGGTTTTCATAAAACCTCCTGCTTGCGATTTGGTCTCACCGCTTTTCACTTACTCCTTGACCTGCATTTTTGCCTTCATTCTGCTGCCTGATATTTGTCCTTCATCTTCATAATGGCATGACTACAGTTAGATTTCCAAGCTCCAGAGGAATTGTAGCTTAAGTAGTTGCTTTCAGTGCCATCGTTTTGTGATTAAATAGTCTGCAAGCTAAAGTGAAGGCATCTACACCTCTTTCTTTCCAAAAGCAGTCAACAGTGTTTTGTTACTTTGCTTCTGTCGCTTCTCCTAAGAAACTGCAATGTAAGTATTTGTAGATATTTACTTTTATCACGTTACAGTTTCTACTAACTAGCAGTGATGACTTGGTGATAGTTTTCACCAAGCACTGCGTAGGTATATGGGAAAACAAGACCTGCCTGCTGCTTGATCTAAAGCTAGCTGCTGAGGAACCATCCTCTATCAAACACATCTTTAAACAGGGAATCTTTGGGTTTCTCCTTACTGCTCAGTTAGGCTTTGCCATTCCTGGATCTCTTTCTGTATTACCCCCTCAATCTCAGCAGCATGAATTCAGAGCACAATGTATACTGGTTTTCTACCCATTCAGGGGTTTGTCCTCACAGGGACACAACAGAGCTAAGTTCTGTGGGACCTTTCCTGTATTGCTGGATCAACCTGACCATCCTGTATGGCTGCACACAGCCACAGCAGAGCATTACAGTGTCCCTGCCAGCCACTAGCAGTGAGGACTCTGGCATGGACAGGCACTCTACCTCACCGATTTTTGCTTTTATGCTGACCACTCTGTTTTCTTCTCTGCATGTACCTGAGCTATTTCTTCACTATGACACTTTGCTGGCTTGGCAAAATAGTTATCTCTGAGTTTTATTTGTCCCTACCCAGGCTAGGGCCAGGTTTGAAGGGCACCATCTTTTGTTCTCATTGGAGATGACAGACAACACACACATTTGGTTTAACTGTGCTGTATGTGACATTTGGTCTGGCACACAACGAGCCTGTAAGCAAAGATTTGTTTGGTTTTTGCAGCTTCATTTATTAAGGTAAACGTATCTGCAAGTGAGAGGCTGAAGATCTGTTCTGGTCTCAATTAAAAAAAAAAGTAATTTAGGCTTTAATAGTCAGGCATCTAGTGCAGAACACATTATTATCAAGTGTGTAATTTCCAGCTCAAACAAAATCAATCATAAGACAGGCATTTCTAGTCAAACCCAAGGTGAGCATCCAAAACTTGGTGCTGGAGCTATCATTCTTTGTAAGACCAGGAAATACTCACCACTATCTCAAGTGCCAGCAGAATACACGGCTAAGCTCTACCCCACTCCCAAGAATAAGCCCAAGCCACTCACTCTAAATAGCAGCCTTTGAGAAGACAACAGCAGGGCTCCAGAATCCAGACCAACAAGACATCCATATCAACACTGCCAAAACTGCCCCTCCTCTCCCCAAATATGAGGGTAAACATGACTTGGATAAGCAAAAAAAAAAAAAGTTTGGGGTGTGGGGTGGTGGTGAAGGCAGCAGGAAGCTGGGCACACTGCCCTCAGAACACAGGGAGATCTTACTGGCTCTCCTTGAAGTACACCTGGGTGTACACGTTGGCACTGGTAGCTCCAGGCAGTGTTCCTGTCTGTATGTGTTCACATACCACGGCAATCACCCTGTCCCAAGTTACAAGGTCAGGTGGATCAACAGCATCACACCAAGAGCAGAAAGCAAGCATATGAAAGGAGTTCTTTGAACTGCCTTTTCTCTCCCACCTCCCTGAGTTTATGGGGTGGTATTTTCTGCCCATTTCAATGTCTCAGCTTGGTCGCTATCGCCATCAAGTTTGCAGTAGTGGAAATCCTCATCTGTGTCTCCACATCTGTTTGCAGCAGGAAAAGACTAGAGGGTAAGACACCTGGTTGCTCCCATCTATGCAGACACCACGTGCAGGTAACAAGGGCCAAAGCACATGGTCACCTTGAGACAGGGCTGCTTCAAAGAAATTTGCAAGACCATATAATCCAAGACTCAGACCAGATTTATATTACTCAGCAAGAGTATAATTTGTAATCCTCACATCTGCTTAGAAGAACCTGGGTTGTCAGTAAATAAAACATTCCAATAAGGTTGAATGCAACACTTCTCACGAGTTATTTTTACTGACCTCTTTACTGACTCAGTCTTTTTTTTTATATATTCTGTGGTCCAAAAATTTAAAATTCGGCTCACATTAGTAACAATTACAAACCAGCCTTAAATTCTTGAGTGAACAAATTACAGCAAAATATCGAGCCCATCCACCCAGTCCTTGATGGTTCAGCATAACAGGGCACTTTTACATAAATAGCACTTCTTGCTCTAAAACTTTAACTACAATGAATGGATGCACATTTTCCTTTGGGGTTTTGTTTGGTTGTGCTTCTTTTAGATGAGAAAGAGTTGGTTTCTGAGACACACACCCCTCCCCTTCTGCAAACAATGGAAAGGTGCTTAGGAATGACATTTAATGAATAATAATTGAGCTATCCCATATATTTAATGACTAGTTCAAAGCACAGCAGCAACTTAAACTTGTCTGCAGAGAACTACTTGAGTCTGAATTAATTCTGGAGCCACTTCTTTTTCTTGACTGTGCTCACCAATGACAAGAAGGCGTTTGCAGTTTCCAGAACTGCCTCACTTCATGCGGTTTATCAGAGATACTTATACCCACTAAGTGAAACTGCTGGCTGTTAAAACAACGTATTGGACAGCCTTGGGCAAAGCAGGAGGTCTTAAAAGCTGCTGGACACTGTTCATCACCCACAACCACACTAACCACTGAGGAACCAGACACCTCCAGACACCACGTACGAGACTCGCATGCACTCGACCTCACAAACACGAGCAGCCACACCACCACTGGGATGCAGACCTTGCCTGCTAGGCTGAGAACCATACTAGATATAGAAGATCTTGTAGAAAAATAACACTGCATTCAGATTTCAGCTATGGATCCTGGAGTTTCAGTGATCTACATAACCTTCAAAGGGATGAATCACGGTGAGTGTTGATGTCCTGCATTTTTGCCCTGAAGCACCTGTGGTGGCCAGGGAATAGTGATGCTGCCCTGAGAGTGCGGCAGGATTTCTCAGTGTGAATTTGAGTCTCCTCCATTGACATCAACATACACAAAAGCAAGAAACACCACAAAAGAGCAAGTGTAATTTGTGAAACTTGCAGCTCTTTTCCAGGAGCATGCATCTCCTCTCACCCTACTGCTACAACTGGCTTTAATTGCACCTGATGTGGTCCTACAATAGTATTGTGGGAACTACAATAAGTCTACACTTATTGTACACAATTTGCATCAGTGCAGCACTGAACACAAGTTAGCAAGCTCTCTTGTCAAGTTCAGACGAAAACAATACCTTGAGTTACCAAGGCACCAGTGTAGCAAAATACAATTACAAAATCACATACCCATACACAACCATATTAATCAATGAATCCAGCCTAGCTTTCAGCAGCTGCAGAAACACTAATTGGATTTAAGTCCATTCATTAGCAACAAATAGCTTAACACTTCCACCCATCCCACGTGCTGGTGGCTACAGGAAGTGCACGAGGGTTTATTGGATGCTGCCCAGGGAGAAGGAGCAGTGGAAGCATGACCAAATGGGGATAGGGCAGCTGAATGAAGCTCCCAAGAAGCTGTTCTCCTACAGTTATCTGCCTCTGTTATCCAATCACACTGCAGTAACTGCAGCACAGACTGTCCATAAATCCAGGTCCAAAGGCTTATTCCTCTATAAGCGTAGGATCTGGACAATCTGTTTCAGCTCCGTTAATCCCACTTTCTCCAGGGTTGTCCACTTGAGATTGGACAGGAATTTTTTTTCCTCTGTATGGACATGTGGTGAGCTGTACATGGCAATAGATGGCAGAAGAGATCCTTCTGAATACTGGAGACAGGTGGTGCCACCCTTCCTTTGTCCTGCAAGGGTTCTTAAAAATTCCCATTTTGGAGTAGCTACATTTCTAGTGTAAGAACACAAGCACATGTACTTTAGCCTTTGGCTACTATGGGTTGTAGTCCAGCAGTGTTGACACTGCAGCCACACTGCAAGTTGCCTAAAGCCACCCAGGCAAATCCTTCAAATTCATCAGCTCACATGGGAATTTAAGAATGATGCTGCAGAGACTTCACCAAGTCCTACAATGTTCCTCCCAAGGTCATGGTTACTGATGACACCTTTGTCACCACAGCCAACAGCATTCAAGTGGGCAAGCACAGGTATACTCACACAAGCTACAAACATGCATAGTAATGCAAAAGCATCCCCACCAAGAAGGGACAAGAAACAGAAATGTATGGCAACAGCCCATTGTGAGGGTGGAGGGGGAGTGTCCTGGACCTGTCTCTCTCCTTGCTGTGCGCATCAGGCTATGCATGCTGCAGAGATTGCTCGCTGGAGACAGTTTGTGAGACTAGAACACACAGGCAAATTGACTCTGTAGGACTAAGCAACAGTGGGAGTCACCACATTAGTGCAGATCAGTACTGAGTGCCCTTTGATGAGCACTTACTTCAGCTTCAGCAGCTTCTGACTCCTCCTCAGGCTGCCTCCTGTGCAGTATATTTCTGCTCCTGAGCCATGCTTTGGAGCCATTCAGTGTTCTGTAGGGTTTTCTCATGTCACCTGCAACTTGGTTCTCCTCACTGGAGCGCCTGCAAGCGCTTCCCAAGAACAGCTGGGCAGAGACACCTACAGAAGCGCTCAGCAAATGAAGGTTTGTGTTACTGGTCTCTACATCCAGGGGCTTCCCCTCTTTTCTGGTACTGTGACCCAAGATTCCTGCTTCTCACCTGAAGTAATACCCACCACCCCATGCTGGCAAGTTTTACAGGAAGCACATCACCAAGGAGTGACTCTAAGCCAGGCCTGCCATCATATGCCAAGCTGCTGCACAGAGAACATCACCACATGCCAGAAAATTAAAATGCAAAGCTGTAGCAGCAGCAAAAAACCCCAAACAACCCCCAAGGAACTTGTTCACATGCTAACTTTTTAATAATCATTAGCAGATGTCTGAGCACCTACTATGTCCTGACAAACTCTTCTTTAAGGAGAAGACCACAAAAATGCTTATTTTTTCTACCTTAAACCCTGCCCCATACAGAGCAAGTAACCAAGGGGACCTCCCTATTTACCAACGCCTTCCATGAAGGCGAGGAGGAGGAGGATGTGATTTCCAATTCACTGGCACTGTCTCCACCGACAGGCACCGTCAGGATGAGTGTGGAACAGGGAAGCCATCCTCCCCTTCTGCTTGGGGAAAGCCTGGGGGTACAAAATGGTCTCTCCTTTCACTTCAGTCCCTCTGCAACACCATCCCTCTCTGTCTGCGCTGGATTACATGTAACAGAGACCTCATTTTACTACCACGAGTATTTTTGGCCCAACCTACAGAATGTTAGAAGGTGCCCATTTCCATAAAACTAGAATGTTTTCCTCCCCATTTAATTACATGGAAGTCAAAGCTTCTTCTAACCCAACACACTGTGCAAGTCCAACAGTCTTCTAGTATCATTTTCAGCCTTCTCAGACATCTGAGGTACATCTGCAAAACCTGTTTGCTTCCTAATTCCCTACCAGGAAACATTACACAAAACCATCACGGTTCAGATGACAGAGCTTCCCACTTCCATACTCATGTGACACCCTCCAGCACTACATGAAACCTCAGTTCCCAATAAATTCAGTGCTACCCTTTGTTCCGTATTCCTCTTCAGAACGTTTGCAGATTCAGGCTGGATGGTGACTGATACCACAAGTAATACCAAATACATCAGCAGCTCCCTCCCTAGTAATTTGACCAACTGCTACAACTCCAGAGAATGCAAGATCAAAGCTGTGTCACTGGAAGAAAATTATCTTTCTACCTGAGCAGCTTTTTCTCTGCAATTGATCTTTGGGCTTGGCATTTGTTGGTTTTGGGGGGTATTTTGAAGTCATTTTACAAGTAACTTGTTTTCCAATCTCAGAAAAACATGCGGACCTGAAGTCTTGCAACCTTTCACTTTTGCCCTGAAAGCAACCTGCCCTAGCCATAAAGCCTGTGGGGTTATTCCTTCTGGCAGAGATGTCAGACATAACTGTGTACAGACCATTTTAACCACCAGCTGAATGGCTGAACAGCTTCCTGTTCAATTAACTCCTCCATTAATCCCCACCGATCGCATGGGCTCTCACACCCGCCAGCAGGAAGCAAAAGAAGTCCCAGGGTCAGCAGGCTTTGGGCATTTAACCTCTCCCAGAGGGTGCAGCTTGCTGTTTAACCACACCTGAAACCAGATACCTGCACTTCCCATGGGGCTGGACCTTCCAAGGCTCCTCTACCTGGGATTCAGCACTTCTCTTGTAAAACTGCGAAGTTCAGACACATGAAGTGG
>VXBZ01007420.1:38632-52512 GCA_013399135.1 Heliornis fulica | reverse complement strand
GGGGGGGCGGAAGGATGTAAGACATCCTACGTCTACTGCACAGATTTTATTCTGGTAAGTGGCAAAGCAATCACTTTTGCATAAAGCACCCATCAATCACAATCACTCTCTTGCCAAAAAGGTCTACTAAATATAAACACACAAACAAGCTATTGAGGGGAAAAAATAGTAAGTAATTTTTCCCCCCGCTAAAATCCGTACATTCCATTATGTTTAACCCTTATCTAATTCTGAAGATAAAAGACACTGTCTTTTAGTGGAGACACTATCTGCACTTTTCTCTTTTCCTACACATTAAGTTTCTCTTGGACGCAAACCATGACCCTCTCCAGGCTTCCTCCCCTGGAGTCACACAGCCCATTCTTGCAAGTCAATCAGGCAGACGCAGTCAATTGTCCCAGCAACTCTGTTCATGCCTTCTTTCAAGCCATGCCACATCCTGCTACCAGTCAAACTGGCCTGAAAAGGAAAGGGGCCATTCACCCCACACCTCTTCTTTGAGGGATGCTAAACCCTCTGAGAGGGGGCTGACTGCACTGCCAGAGCACGCTGTCTTTCTATTCCTCCTGAATGCCACATAAAGTAGTTGGAAACTAATGATATGGATGGAAACTATGGTAACAATTCCTGTGCCACCAGAGTCTGCAGACTTCCCAGCAGGCTTGCTTTCTTTACCTGCAGTAGGAAGTATTCAATACTCCCTTACTATTTGATGCATACGTGGTGCCCCCACCCCCTGCCCTGAGAGACTCCAAGTAAGGAGATACAGTGCATATCAAACTTATTTTTGTACCAGGTAATCACAGTAAAAGAACCACACACCCACATCACAGATTTATCCAGGAAGTGACAAAAAAAAACCCAGTCCCTCTGAGAAGACTCTGTTTGCAAAAGAGAGAAATTTATAAATACTTCACCTTCCCCCAACACCCACCTTGCTCTCTTAGGATGTGGTGGTATGTGAATGGCAGGATGCCTGACATGTGCTGGTACAACCCAGACAAACTAAGAGCTTGCTAATGGGGGAAGGAGAAAGTCCTGTTTCTTCTAGTCCTTCATCTCACTGTGGACTTTAGCTGAGAAAGTGTGGGAGAAAGTGGATGGTGAGGTGGGTTGCCTCACCACACCATCCACTGAGAAAGTGGATGGTGAGGTGGGTTGAAGGAGGTGACCCTCACCCTCTACTCTGCCCTGGTCAGGCCTCACCTGGAGTCCTGTGTCCAGTTTGGGCTCCCCGGTACAAAACAGACAGGGATCTCCTGGAGAGAGTCCAGCGGAGGCCACGAAGATGATGTTTTGTTTAAACTGATCTCAGCAAAGGCTGCTGCAGTGAAAATGTATGGTATATGTTCCTCCTCTCACCTCCAGTCACATGTTCCTGCTTAGGCCAGCACTAGAGCTCCTGGGAGCCCATAATCAGCTGACTGAGGAATTCAGTCTAGCTGAAACTTGAATTATTGGTGGATTTTTTTCTTTGTCAGGTTGGGTTTTTTAAGCACAGAAGTGCTGGTGTTGGCACAAAAGAGGTGCCAAGACCTCATGGGAGGGAAGAGCAGGACTGCCTTCTCCAGCAGCAGCTCGAATGAAGATCTCCCTGAGCTGACTGGGAAACACATCAGTTACTGAACTGTAAAACCTGAGCAGAAAACATGCCTGGCAGCAATGCCAGTGTAGTCCCCTTCGCTGTCAGTCCTTCTGAACAGGGAGCCTAGTTTCCATGAAGAGTTTACAGCAAGACCCCAGCTTACAAAGGTTTACAATAGGAAGGAGAGGATGGCATTCCAGATGCTGTCTACACTGACAGTGATGCTGTCTGAAAGCTGAGCATTTGCTGATCCAAGACGTCCATGAGTGAAGCATCCTTCTCAGCAGTGGCAAGCCCAGCACACAGGCTCACACTGGGCTCCTCTGAAGTGCCTCTGAGGTGTGGTCACAGATCCAGTGTTTGACCAGCACCTCATGCCAGCACCCAGCCTGAGGGGACAGCAAGAGTAAAGGAACCCTCCGAGAGCAGGCACATGGTAATTTCCAGGAAGACACACTTACAACCGCCTCAGGGTCATGTTCAGTAGATGTCTCCATTAGTCTAAATATACTGTTAATTAATTTCATACTTGGAGAGGAAACCATCTTCAGACATTTTAACCTGCCAGTAACTTGCTCTACAACAGGCAGCCAGATACCATCCTCTTACCACGCTGCACTACAAACCCAACCTGGCACTTCAGTGCTCCACGCTGTACAGGTACACAGGCATCATCAGCCTGCTCTACCCCTCTTCTTCTGAGCCTCAAACGTGATCTGCAACACCAAGCTTCAAATGTGACAGCCCCAAGCCCGCACCTTGCTCCTCACTGCATCCTGGCACTTTTATTCTGTTTGCCACCTGATCCTCCATAATAGACTGTATTCCTAAGCTTAAGCTTCTTCCCACATCCCTATTTTTCAGTCTCCTTCCAAGAGAGGTTCCCACACATTGCTACAGCTGGCCATGTCCACCTCTCAAACCCTACAGGCATCAAAACTGCCTCTGCCACAGCCCCTTGGTAGCAGCTCTGTCACTTGCAACTCCAGCTTTGAGAGACAGGAGGCCCCTCAGCAAGGAACCCCCCCACTAGGCAGCATCTCACAGATCTGTCCAAAAAGGTCCACAACCCTTCAGTGCTTCCCGATGTCGCTTAGAATCATAGAATAGCTAGAGTTGGAAGGGACTCCCAGAGGTCATCTAGTCCAACCCCCCTGCAAGAAGCAGGGACACCCCTAACTAGATCAGGTTGCTCAGGGCCTCATCCAATCTGGCCTTGAACATCTCCAGGGATGGGGCATCCACCACCTCCCTGGGCAACCAGTTCCAGTGCTCCACAACTCTCACAGTAAAGAACTTTTTTCTAATATCCAATATAAATCTACCTCCCTCTATTTTGAAACCGTTACCCCTTGTCCTGTCACTGAGGCCCTAGTGAACAGCCTCTCCACATCTTTCTTGTAGGCCCCCTTGAGGTACTGGCAGACCGCTAGAAGGTCTGCCCGGAGCCTCCTCTTCTCCAGGCTGAACAGCCCCAACTCTCTCAGTCTGTCCTCATAGGAAAGGTGCTCCAGCCCTCTTATCTTCATGGTCCTCCTCTAGACCCTCAAATTCCTTCTCCTCATCTTCCCTGGCTTCTTCCCTCAACTGCACTGGGGACACGTCTGATTTACTGGGAGTCCTCAGGCAATCCACTTTTCCATCCCTTTCCCAGGCTGAAATCAGACCAAAGGAGGGTAAGCAGAAGGTTTAAAACCCTGAGAAAAATGGCGTGGACGTGCCCCCGCACCAGTTTAAATTAGATGAGGAGCCGAGGCTCGTTGCCACATGGCCGCGCAATAGGCCGTGGCAGAGCGCTCCCACACAGGAGCGGCACGAAATTGGCAATTACTTGAGCTGGGACCGGCAGTGAACATTTGATGAACTCTCGCACCAGTTCATTTAGCTCTCAGAAGCCGTGCACCTGAAAGGCAATCGGCGAAAGCGCCATGCGAAACCCCGCTGAAGAAGGGAAGGAGTGAAATTGGAAAGGGCACTTCAGCAATAAGAGAAAGCAGGCAATAAGGCCAGGAGCAATAAGGGAAGTAAAACGCTGCGAAGGAGCGCAAAGAGCCGTCAGTATGTTCCAGAAAGTGGAAGTTACCTGAGAATAAAATGGAAATCCCGCAAGGGCTGAGGAGAGAGTGGCAACGCAGGTGACTGATGAGAAAGCCGCAGGTACCTGACCAAGTATGCAATCCTTTTCATGCCCAGCCAACTGCTGAGCCACAGGTAAACAAATACACTGAGGATTTCATAAAACACCCCCAAGTATTTTCTCTATTTTAATTTATATTAATTACGGGTTCAGTAGCTAGGGATACTGTTCAAAATAACAAACAGAACCACAACGGGCTGTGTAAGTGACTGCCCTTAGCACTAAAGGAAATCTTAATAGCTTGAAGGTGAAAATTAAGTCAACAAAGTCAACAAATAAAATAAATGCATCTTTTATCACACCATTACCAGGGGAAGAAAATGCCAAAAGGCAGAACTAGAGATGCTTCTCCTGAGGCCTCGCTGGCAACACAAGATTGCCCCAATTTAATTAAATAAGTTTTGTTAAATCAGTTCAAATCCATGTGGACTGTTATGGGTTAAGAGCAGGTTAAACCAATGCCTTGTTGACAGATAAATCAAAAAGACAGCCTGTCCATACAGCCGCTTGTGCCAGTTTAACTTCATTAATTTAAAAGCTACATCTTAAGTTAAATTCACATAAGCTATCTAGAAATCTCAGCAAAGCACCACCACTAAGACTTGAATGATTTTGGACCAGTAAATCCAAAATGACTTCTAAAGCTATCCCCGATTCCAGCCACCTACTCCATGACCTGCTTTCTGTCATGGTTTTCTACTGCAGATGGAGGCAGATTTAGTCTTTGGAAGAAATTTAAACCGAAAATGCCATCTCTAGATATTCAAATCCTATACTTCAGAAAAGGTCCTGACTCCAACTTCACATTTTTAATCTGTATGGGCAATATTAAAAACACCTCAGATGGAGACATCCCTGGTCTCATATAGGGTTCAAAGTTTGAGTTTTGTTGAACATACTAATTACATTTGTGTGCATTCACTAAGACTTCCCCCTACTCATGAGGTACAGCTAAAGGCAGCTTTTAAAGTTTCCCAGCTCACTGAATCACCGTTACGAAAGTCTGCAAGATCAGAAGCTGCATTAGAAATAACTGGGTCACTAACAATATCCCCTTCACAACCATTGCATGACCTTGGCCAGCTTGACATGACTGATCTGGCATCCAAAGCTTTAAACTGAATAAAATGAAACCATATAGGTAAGTTTTACTTTATTCAGAGTTTTATACTCTGCACATGCATGCACATATACACGTGTGTTATGTGCAATGAAAAGCAAGGATTGAAGACAAAGATCACAAATATGAATAGGTGATTTTTGGATTACTATAATAAGCTTTGCAGAAGGTATTTCATAATTCCATGAGATAATAAACCACCATAATTAACTGCATTTTACATACCTCTTCCCTTCCCTGAGGGGAAAAAAAAGCTTTAAAAATAATCAAAACCCAAAACTCAATAGTCCTCCAGACTTGGTAAGGAACTCATCCTACCAAATCAGTGAACCAGACACCTTAATACCCGCAAGACACACCTCAGAGTTTAACCCCTTTTCCAGCTCCAGCCTTTTAAAGACAGTTTCCTAAATCCAAACACAACTAACAGAATGCCATCACCCTCTAAGTGCAGAGGCACAGCACAGCAGCTGTTGTCCTTCAGGTCTTCACCCAGCATCAGGAGTGTCAAAGACAGATCAGTGCTGAGCAGTTCCTTCAGAAGGATTTAGCAGCCAATTATACAGACAATCATCTCCCTGAAGAAATGAGGTTTCAAAGTAAAAACCATCAGGAAGAAAAAAAGAGGGGTGTGGGGGAGGAGAACATAGTGAGCTGTGTTTTCTTCAACAAGGCAAGAGAAGCAGAGATCTGTGCTGTCAATGCCCACTGCAGTGACAATGAGGTTTCCTGGGTCACAAGTAGAAGAGCCTCAAGTCAGAACAGCCCTTACTCTACACCCCTGTCTCAGTAGATAGCAGAGAACTTTTTACAAGTATTTCTTCACGCTATTTCCATGCTTCTCATTCCATTTTGTGAAGGAAAATCATCACAGGCTTTGGATCTAGCTGACCCAGAACATCAACCTCCCTGATCTAGACACCTGCAATGGAAACTGAGCTCAAAAAGCTGGGTTCATCCTTATTTAAATAAATCATTTGAATGCTACTATAAAACAAAAGTGCTACACTCCCCTTCCTCAACTTGTCATGCTTCTAGACAAGAAAACACGAAGAAAAACTACAGCACGTTAATTTATAGAATGACAGAAGAAGAGTGTGTTTGTGTGCGTGCTGGACTACAAACACTGTGCGTGTAGCAGTATAAACAGTCAAATGGAATCAATCAGCTTCGTAACACAGCAGCGTAACAGCAGCTACAGGGAGAACATGGGCTACACCCAGGTTTGCTGATGCTAAGAGCAGCTTGATGCAGAAAGCTGTGGCACCAAAGCAAATCTGCATGTGAAACAGAGGACAGTCATGACCCGGGGAACCAAGAGTCGTTTCTGTGCCAGGTGGTGGGATGCAGTAGAGAGCGGGGGCTCTTCAAGGGGCTCAGTGAAGGTCTACAGAACGTGAAATGCTATTCCAGAGCAGCACAGACAGTAACTGCTATCAAAGGGGGCTTTAGAGAGATAAAGTAATCAGCTATCCAAAAGAAGTAGCTATGGCTTTTAATACCATCCACGAGAAAAGAACACATATTCCCTATTTCCTTTAAGGAATATAAATCTGCAAGAAAACATAAGATGAGAGAGGGGAAGGGGAGGAAAAAAAAATAAAAACCTACAACACAAAACCCTTTAAAAACTGAAACTACTACAATGGAACTCCAGCAATTCTGCCTAACACATGGCACAGGAGGGCTCTGGGATGCTACTAGTCAGGGGCTGGTTGCTGCAGATGTCAGCAACCAGTTTGTTTTCATCAATAACACAAGATGCCTGTATAGCATCACCAGTTTTACTGTGTTCATTGTTTACCAGAAAACACAACTGTCTTATCTTTTATTAGCTGGCACTTCTCAAGGATCCCTAGGTTTATTTTTCCCTCCTCAGTATAAATGAGCACATTTACAAATAATACCAATAATATAGGCTATGGAGAAAATGAAGATCACACTGTGGGACATTCACTGTGAGAGGCTGAAAAGTTTGAAGTGATGATAAATGCATTGAGTTACATTTCACATATCATTGTTACGCCAAATTCTAACTTAAAAATACCGGACTCCATAATGCAGCTCCTCTGACAGAGGGGCCAACACCCCTGAGCCAACATGGCGAAGTGCCACACTGCACTTGTTATTATATAATAACATTTTCCAGAGGAATGAGTAGAGAATTTCTGTGATGCCCAGAGAGAGTACAAGCTGTCACAGCTCTCAGCAGCATCTTCTCCAATCAAGTAACTCATAGGTGTATTAAAGGAAGAATAAATGACATTCAGGTAACATCCATGTTAAACGCAGGTTGTAACTAGCATCACCTAATTAAAATCCACCAGAACTCAAAGCAACACCCATCCAGGGGCAAATGACTCTCAAGTATGCACCTCAGCTATTGCCTCTGCCCATCTATTGAGCTTCACTCAGGTGAAGCCCTGCACTGTGACACCCCCTTTCTACACCAGCTAAACTGATTTATATGTAGTGGCATACATGGTGGGGTGGGGGGGTGAGGGCTGCGAGAAGAAACACCAAAAGCCATCTCATCTCATCCCAATGAAGAACTCCCAAGGGTTTGCCAGTTGATGAGGTGTGCTGCTGGCATGGAGTATTGCCAGTGCTCAGACCTTCTTCATCCACCCCAGCAATGTAGCTGAAGATCTTCATAAATTCTCCCTCTGATATTCAATCTGGAAAATAACTACTGTGACACAATGCTTTGGAGCTTTTCATTTCTACACTCATTAAAATAATTAAGGAACTGAGACTGACATTCGTTTTTTTTGTGGGGTTTTCCACGTCCTCGTTAAAAGGTTCTATGGCTGACATGACTCAGAAATTTAGAGCTCATTATACAGAACCACCTAAATTAGTATTCTGTTCATGGGCTTAATAGGTATTTAAGCAATGTAAGAGACAGGTTTTGTTTTGTCCTTTTTTAATTGATAGAATAAACTGTATTCAAATGCTCAGAAAGTCTCACTTGTCTGCAAAGCAGGGTGAGCCGAATGAGCTGAGCACAACAGGCCTAGGACAACCCTTTGTTGCCAGTAGGGCAAATGAGACCAGTGGGTTTACTACCCCACCTCCAAGCCCCTTGTAATTAAAGATAGCAGCCCACCTAATGTCCAGGAAATGCCATAAACATTTGTTTTCATTAAGGCTTATATTGGGAAACCTCACAGATTCTGTTGAATAAAACTTAGCAGAAAAACACCTCAGTAGAAAAGGTTGGGATGACCCAAAGAAAGGAACAAACAAGGAAGAAAACAAGGCAGAAAAGTCATCAGCTAATTCACGCACCCTGGAACCTTTAATGATCACTAAAGCAGCACAGAGAGAAATACAAAGAAAAAAATGAATTTTGGTTTTAAGAACTAAAAGGGTTGCTGCTTTTCAATATAAAAGTTACAGCAAACCCTCAGAAGAGCAAAACATTCTTCGTTCTATGTTGAAAACAAGAACCTGAGTGGAAAAAGCAAGAGACTTTGCTTCCTACCCTAATTAATTGGTGTGTGTGTAGAGAATCCAGGAAGGCAAGAGACTTCCTTCTTACTTCATTTTACTTGGAGCCATGAATAGCACTGCCTTACATCCTCAATAAATGTCCTTTGAAGTGCTGCCTTCTTGATTTCCACAGTACCCACTACAATACTGAAGGGGCAAGTGGGGAAGCAAATCTCTGCAAAGACACTACCCTTCCCTTGCACTACTATTTCCTGGTAGAAAAAGTAATTTTTCTTTTGTAAGCACATTGCTAGAAAGCTTCCCATCATTTCCCACCCCCAAGAAAGGTGCCTGACTTAGAGAATTCTATTTTGTAATAGGAAAAAAAAGATTCTTGAAGGTGTGTGTGTCCTTCAGCCTCCACTTAAAGAAGTTATTGTCAGCTTGCTTTTTAAGTTGGGAATGACAAGTTCTAAAAAATGTGTCCCTGAGCTGTGAGAAGAGTCTTGGAAAAAAGGCTCCCGAGGACAGGAGAGATCAGAACAAGCGGATGGATGGTATCAGGGTCTGGAAATCTGCCCAGATACTGAAATACTGTTGTCTGTCCTCCTGTCAAACCCTACCACGGCTCAAAGAGCCTTTAAAACTTGTTATATGAAGTATGGTATATGAAGATTAAATTGACACTTCCTTTTAGGAGACAGAGTAAAAAGAACTTCTAACAAATTCCCTTTTAACTTTCCTTTTTCATGTTAAAAATTAGAAATAATGATGTGACAGAGCTGCATTTCTAACACCACTAGAGCTCTGTCTCAGGGCAAGGATCTTCCTCTCCCAGAGCTGAGAAGAAACAAGAACATGAAGCAGCCAGACCATGTCTCCCTCACCCATCCCAGCCCAGAAGTCTCCATGGTAAGCAGACCGAGTATTTCAGCAGTGACCTGTCAGTGTTCTGTTGAAACTGGGGAATTAGCATACAGCTGCATCCCCAGGCTGGCAGAGGGCTTTGAACTGCATGTAAAAACCTGAGAGAGAAGCAAATCAATCTGAAGCCTTGAACTGGAGACACCAAATAACACCAAAGAATGACACACAGGAGACAGCTAAAGCAGTTACATTTCCTGCACTGGACAGTTTCAGGGTAGGAGGGTGGGGGGGAACCAGTGCTACAGAAGATACAACTAAGAAGCTAAAATAATGAACCACAATTTGGAATAAAGCTCTGTATTGGGAAGTTTCTATCACTGAAAAAAAAAAAAAAAGAAACACAATATGGCTTAGGAAGGGAGGTACTTTTGTAATCAGAGCTATTTTCATTGAATTACCTTGTAACACTGAATAAAAATGTAAAGGAAAGATTATTCCATTTTTACTATGAACAGCACGTATTCTTTGTACTCCCACTGAATTAGTAACCTTGCACATAAGCTACAGCTTCAGTGGAAACAGTGCAAGAAGAACCTTCAACACCAACCCATAACTTGGTGCAGAAGGTTTTAAATGAGCAACACTGTGGGTAGAGAGGATGTCTTTCTCTGCCACTAAAATAATCAAGTACCCAACAAGTATGAGACCCAGATTGTCACCTATCCATTCAAGAAAGACTTAACTTCTCCGAGTTCACGCTGACCAACCTCAACAGGGGCATCAAGCTGACACGGGCCAGGGAAGGGCCAGGGAAATACATGCAAAGAGCAAGTGGCACTTTCTGATGTGGTGTAAAACTCCAGCATACACAGAATGACATAACTGAAAAGAAAAATAAGCAAGACTCTTTGCTGAAGAATCTGGAAAAGTGTGTGAAAAGAAGTTCACTTTGAGGGTGACAGAGCACTGCAACAGGCTGCCCAGAGAGGTTATAGAGTCTCCTTCTCTGGAGACATTCAAGACCATTATGGACAGTTTTCCTGTGTGATTTAATCTAGGTGATCCTGCTCAGGCAGGGCGGTTGGACTAGATGATCTTTTGAGGTCCCTTCCAACTCCTGATGTTCTGCGATTCTGTAATTTACAGTATTCTGGAAATATCTTGGAAAAACATCTGACCCACTCGAATCAGCGACAAATAAGTACTGTCTTTCAGTGCATCCAGGAGTTAACTCCTGTTATTTAAAAATTTATTTTAATGCATTTGTGCTGATAAAGCACTCAAAATCCTCCTTTCAGAGAGAGAAATTCTTGGTTTAGTTATGACTATCTATGTTAACAGAACAAGGAAGGAGACAAATATATAAATCCAAAAATAGATACACACATATATAGAAAATAAATAATTTATTTTTACTCTTCAAAGCAATAAACATATTACTCTGATCTTAAATCCCTCAAATCTCTGCCAAATGATTTTGAAGATAGAAGAAAGATACCGTGATTAAACGATGTGCAAGACCACACAGTTTGGCGAGAAGTGCAGCTTGCATGTTCCCTGTACCTGCGGTGCTGGGCTACTAGGAGGTACTGTGGTTTTACAGCATGAAGAGGAACAAATTAATTTGTTTTCTGGGAGGGTCCTGCAACTCTAAGCTGCAAGGAAGAAACAGAATTTTTCCACATGTTCTTTTTCTGAATTACTCCAGTTAGTTCCCCTGATAAGAATACCGTGGCCTTTACTGAAATTCGGTCTCCCCTGTTTTTTCCATTTCCCATCTGATTCACCTTCAAAGTTCATTCTGCAGTCCATCTGGAAACTAGAAGCAATTAAAGACTTTTAAACTGGTAGGGCATGTAGCACATGTATCAAGAGTAAATTTGACTATGAGATTTCCACATAACAGAAATGAGCTAAACCTGATAAAAGCCAAACCTTGATTGCACAGTAACACTTACATAGGCATGACTCAATACTTGTAATATAACTTTCAGGTAATGGGAGGATTTCGTCGGCCTGGAGACATAAAAGCAAGGTTCTTGGAAACTGTGCTGTACCTGGTTTGTCTTGTTCTCGTACAAATCAACCTGCTGGGATGAACCAGATTTCAAGAAAAATCAATAGTGTTCAATTTTTCTAGTGTAAGACAAACATAAAAAAACCCAAGCATGCCAAGATACCACAATTAGCAGGCCAGCTTGGTTTCAGGCTTCTGACCAAAGATTCTGGGGGGGGTGAAAGATTTCTCAATCCCTTTTAAGCAAACTTTGTGATTTTCAATATGCAGGTGTAAAGATGGCAACACTAAAAATAGAAGTAATCAAGAAAGTCCCAGCTGCTCACTTTCACAGCAAACTAGACGTATGCAAAAGAAAAACATGAGAGTCCCTTCTAAAAAAAGAGTTGATTAAAATTTTAGAGTAATTTATTTTTAAATACACATTTTGCTTGACAACTTGCAGAACAAATTGTCACAGGGCCAGGAATAATCTACGGCATAATAAAAAAGCACAAAATACAAAGGGCTTCAGAGTCTCTCCCTCACCACACCAAGAAAGATGAATAAGAAAAGAGACAAGGTGTTTGCTTGCTTAGAATAAATCTGAAAGCAACCCTGAAACACTGAGCTGATCAGGTCATCCTACCACCACCCTAAGGGGTTGATGCTCCTCCTCATGTCTTTCTGACACGACTTCTGAGGTGCCCGGGGAAGCTGTCCCTGAGACCAGTCCCACTAACCTAGCAGAACAGCATTTGCCTTTGCTTTTGCTAGATGGCAAACTGTGCCAGAGCCAGCATGATCAGATCAGTGAAGTTCCTTATCATGCATCCCATTAGGCTGTAATTTCAACCCAGTGCTCTGTCCAGGAGGCCAAGTGATGTGTATTATCTGACCAACAGCCCAAGGTAGGGTATGTATGCAGTTGTGCAACCTGGACTTCTCAGTAGGTTCATGACTGTGGATAGCCACAGATGACAGTGCTCAGCAAGACAAAGGAAAACAACAGAACATCACAATTCATAATCATCTAGAGCAAGATCTACCTAAAAGACAAGGGAAAACCTCTAAAAATACAGCTACCATAAAAAACCAACAGTGGTTGTCATCAAAACAGTGGTGCAGCTACACTGGCTGCCTGGGTGGGATGTCCCATCAGCCAGGCAGTTCTAGTAGAACTTCTTGGTTGGAGAGAACATTCCAAATCTCTTAAATCATTCAACAACCGACTGACAAATGAAACAATGCTTCCCCAAGACAGGGGGTTCAGAAATGTAGCAGCACACATACAAAGGAAAACATCCTGCCTGTTGCAGAACAGCCAACTACCCAAACATCCATGTTTCTGTGTTAAAGCTGGAATGTATCAAGCTGTATAGAGGGCTATCAAAATTATCATGAGGTGCCAAGAAAAATCTCTCAGACTTAAAAGGCTAACGACGTGTTGTATCAAGTTCTCATTTTTTTCATCAGAGAAATTTTAACTTACACCAGAGTATGTTTATATTGAATTCCAAAAGCTGCCATTTAAAATAAATAAATTCTAAAAGCTATCCTAGACACTCAGCATACATACACACACATTACCAGTTACTTCATTTTGCAGAATTATGACTCCAGTAAACAGCTCTTCAACTATGAAGAAAGATTAAATCAGATAATAGCTCCAGAAGTGACCCTTTTAACTGGGGAGCTCCTCACTCTCTAGTCATATTTCAAATTTTTCACTCATGTTAATGAGCATCTACAGGATACCAAAAAGTTACAGGCAAATGGCATGTGGCAATAGAAGAGGTATTAAAAACGAGGTCTGTACAAAATCTACTTTATTGAAAAGGTAAACAACAGCTGCAGGAACTTCAGGAAAGGAGGAGAGCAAGGGAGAAGAGAAAGAGTGGACAGCAATCTCCATAGTAACTACCACTATGAAACTCCGGGGAGAATTTGTCTGAAAGCTGAAAGAGGGATGCTACCAGTGAAAATAGACTGTAACTTGGGGTGAGAGAGGGAAGGAGGGCAAAAAAAAAAAAAAACCAAAACACTTGCAAGTAATTTGCCACATGGTCAATGATCCTGTAAGCTTTAGTTTATTTAATCAGAGCCAAGAAAAATACCAAGAGAGAAAAGCAAAGAAGGAAAACATAAAATCTAAACATGATGATGACATGGCCATTGCTGTACAAATTATTTAACAATAAGCATACCATTAAAATAGTAAAAATAGAAATGTTCAGGTTAATAACAAAAAACAGCTTCCCTCAGGAAATTCTGTGGCACTGGATGCAAATGAACAAAATAAAGAAAAAGCACTACACCAGCATAAGATAAACTATATTATACTGCCTGTGGTATTTCTATCAACACAAGAGACCTGAGAAGATTACAGAGAAGACAGGGTACAGTAAAAAAAATCTGTGCTTTTCAAACTCAGTTAAGAGCTTGAAAACATTTACACTCCCAAGCTCCAGTGCTGGTGATGTGGACTGATTTTTTTTTTTTTCCACAGAATTGTAGGGGTTGGAAGGAACCTCAAGAGATTATCAAGTCCAACCCACCTGCCAAAGCAGGTTCCCTAGAGGAGGTCTCACAGGTAGGCAGCCAGATGGGTCTTGAATACCTCCAGAGAAGGAGACACCACAACCCCCTGGGGCAGCCTGTGCCAGTGCTCCATTACCCTCACTGTGAAGTTCTTCCTCACATCTCCTGTGGTCTAACTTGTGACCATTGCCCCTTGTCC
>VXBZ01007420.1:0-35698 GCA_013399135.1 Heliornis fulica | reverse complement strand
ACCAATCTGGACATGTTCCTATGTGATCTACTCTAGATGATCCTGCTCAGGCAGGGGGGTGGACTTCGTGATCTTTCAAGGTCTCTTCCAGCTCCTAATATTCTGTGATATTCTGTGATTTTTGTGAAATGCCACCTAATTATTGTCTATAAATGCCTTACTCTCTAGACAGGAGAGTGATAGATAATTTTCAGAGGGGAATGATGTCAAGGAAGTTCTAAAAAGGATCAAATCAGAGAGGTGGCTCCTCTCCCTCAGATCTCAATGCAGGAGTCTGGGCACTGGGGTGATCCATCAGTCAGTAGCTGGACTGTAACATCAAGGTTAAGAGAAAACCAAACAACAGCACAGATACTTGTAGAAAACAACAGGAAATAAAAAAAATCAGATGTGACAGTTATGTTAGGCCAAATTTCAGGATATAGTCTTAAATGGTCACTTATGAGTATCAAAAAACTTATTTCACTTTGACACACAAACGTGCTGGAAAGAAAAGCGTCTTCTAAAAATATATTCCAGTCATAACAGAATTTCTGGGGGGTAGGGGGGGAGGGAGGGAATAAGAATTACTATACATAAATCTTACTGCCATTTTGGTTTTACTGTGGATTAACTTAGTTCTTTATAAGTAAACCAGTGCAGATTTGCATAGCCTACTGAAATCAGCAAAAAATAATAGAAACACCTGGTTGATAAGTGGAATTATATTATGTCATAGCAGGCAACAGCCAAATGCAAATACATTATATAGTGTTTCAATTAGCAAAAAAGACTATTCACTGAAAAGGCCCTGGAAAAACACTTTGATATTACGAGCAGTCTCCCACTTTCACACCTGAATCATAACACACTGCTCTCTCCATCACCTACAGAACTGACTAGAAATTCCTCATGAACTTACAAGTGTGGGAATGGGATTGACCTTGTTTTACATCTTCTGTGGAAGGTGCTAAGTCTAGTGCTAAAGAGACTGTGCATTATTAGCTATAAAAACAATTTGACACCAAAAAAAAAAACCACCTCAAAAAAACACCCACACCAACTCCGAGCCCCCTCAATCTTTTGACAGCTCTGCTGCAAAAAAGTCTTTAGCAGCTCAAGTTGAAAAGGATGTATCACTAAAAGCGAGAGCTTAAATTAGCAGCTTACCTAATATACAGAAAATACAGAAGCTTGCCTACCTGAACTAGCGGGTTTTTTTGGTTGGCTTTGTGCTGAGGGTGCAACCAAGCCCTGGCAGCTGGACGGCCTACCAGCCAAGCCAAAGGAGACCAGTGAACCCACCTCCCCGTCCCTGGCCACATGCTCCCACCTTTTCATTTGACAAACTCTTGACACTCACCTTGCCCCATGGTGAGCCAATTCAGGGAGTTAAATTGGCATTCAAAACTCAAAAAAAACCAACCCCCAAACCAAAACTAAAACCAACCCAAAACCTGACCTGGGTCTGGAGCAGGGAGCTAGCACGAGGCGAGAGGTAGAAGCACATCCCACAGACCGTCCCTGCTGTAGCACACAACCACACTTCTGATTGCTGCATGCTTGAGCCCGTTAGCAGAAACCGGCTGTATTAATTAAAGGCCTCGGAAGATTCCAAATAAGCAATTTCTGGCCAATCTAGCTGTGGCAGCTTAAAACAGTACTGCTCCCCAGTGGGTTGTGCCTTTCTTCTGCTGCCATTAACCTTCCTGGTGGCAGGACTGGCCAGAGCATGGGCTCCCAGGAGCTGTGCACAGCCTTGCTCATGGGGGAGATGGGGGGTGAGGCACGCCATGAGGGGAACTCTGCAACGTCTGCAAAGGGGGGAGAAATTTCTTCAACTCTGCCCCTCTTCTAAACTAAACCAAACCTCTTAGTCCCCTTAAATAGGGGAAGCATTCTAACATTTAAAGCTTAACGACTATTAAAATCAGTCAGCCTTCTCTCGCTCCTTGCAGCCTTCTTCTATGAACAGAACTTTGCAATAAAAGATAAAAGCATGTGTGCACTCGGCAGTTCCCTGTGTGGGTTTCTGGGAAGGGGGCCACGTGAATGAGAAGCCATCTGATTAGTAACAGGAAACATGCAATACCCTACTATCACCAAAGATTAACATACTGTCCCATCAAGTCTGCGCTGCACGTGTCTCTTCTTGGGTAAGGTGAGCAACTGTTGTTGGAAAACACAGAGCTGTCTCTGCACACACTGTTATTAATTGCCTGTGGTTGCAGTCTTAGGAGTTGTCCATAAAAATGTACGAGCACCCAGCACAGTCACCAAACACCTTTGCCCTGCTACCTATTGACCTTCTCAACTGAGAATCATAGCTGCAACGGGAGATTGGTAACAAGAACATGCTGCTGCACTGACCTTACACTTCTCCTTCAGCAATTACCTTTTTATGGGTGTTGAAAATGCATGATCCTTACTCAGTGAAGACCATCCGACCCGACAGTTTACCAACCCTGTAATACCAATACCTCTGTGCATCTCCTAACAGCATGGAGCAAAGTAGCAACTGCTCTCACATGACAATTAGACAGCAACCCATTAGACAATAGAGTCGGTGTAACATTTGAATGCTTAGCTTTTGCCAAACACTAGAATAATGCAGACAGCTCTTTACTGGCTGAAAGCAGTATACTACTCAGGATTAAACTCCTGCTTCCCCCTAGACCTGCTCACTCTTAAATACACACGGCCAAGATCCAAGGAAGTATTTTCTGTTCTTTGAGTGTAAACTCAAAGTTTAAGTATTTTGAAGTCATGAGGTTGCCACTAGAGCTGCTGTCATTCCCCCATCCCATTTATTCTGTAAGCAGGGCTTACAATTTCTAGACTGATCTGGAAACTGCAAAGGCAAAGCTCCACATGTACTACTTTTCCTCCTTATCTCACCAAGCTACTGCAGCTGAAGCCTGCCGCTTCACAAAAGGCAGGCTGCATACTTCTAGTACTGCTCCATGATTTCTGCTGCAATCTAAAGCACTACACTTAAAAAGAAACGGAGAGGAGACTTTTCTCATTGGCTGCAAACCTGGCAGCGTAGGAAGCTTCCAACCGTCCCCAGAGAGCAAAGGTGTTAATTACCGACAAAGTACCCACAAAGGCTAGTTGGAGCCATTTGAAGCCTAACAGCACCAGGCATTCAAAAGCCTGGTCTGTCAGAGTATCAGTTTCTGAACAAAATCTGCAGCATTGTATTAAATCAGCATATTTTCACCATAATGGCAATTCCTTTCCTCCTCCCCTGATGCTCTCTTTATGGCACATGCAGCTTTCCAATCAGGCCACATTACTAGGAATGGGGATAAAACAAAAAAAAAAAGTGATAAACCTGAAGCAGAGTATGGTTGGGGACTCTGCTGTTGTGTTACTGGGCTTGGCATATATGTGTGAAATAAGGAGCACTTGGCAGTAATTTCTTCACAAGAAGGCTGGTAGGGATTTACCTCTCCCACAGACACTTGGCAGCACCTACCTATCTGCACCAAGTCGTCTGACCAGTAACTCACTGGGAGCATCCACTGCCGAGTTTTGACCCAAGGAAAATCTACACCAGAGATGGCTGGCATAGCAAAACCACAAAGCACTGCTAACCACCACAGCAAACTCACCCTTCAGTCCGTTTGCTACGAGAACTGGCACATGCTGTTGTTCTGAAAACTAGCGCTGAAACTGGAAGACCTTGGATCATCTATAAATGCAAATTAAACATCCACATGCTGCACACATGCAGGAATGTAGACAATCAGACTGGTTTGGGTTAGAAGGGACTTCAGAGACCACCCAGCTCCAATCCCCTGCCGTGGGCAGGGACCCCCTCCACTAGCCCAGGTTGCCCAAAGCCCCATCCAACCTGGCCTTGGACACTACCAGGGAGGGGGCAGCCACAGCTTCTCTGGGCAGCCTGTGCCAGCGCCTCACCACCCTCACAGGGAATTATGTCTTCCAGCAATTTAATCTAAATTTACCCTCTTTCAGTTTAAAGCCATTACCCCTTGTGCTATCACTACACCTCCTGATAACCAGTCCTTCTCCATCTTTCCTGTAACCCCCTTTACGTACTGGAAGTCCTCTCTAAGGTCCCCCTGGGAGCCTTCTCCAGGCTGAACAAGCCCAACTCTCTCAGACTGTTTTCATGGGAAAGGTTCTCCAGCCCTCTGACCATCTTTATGGCTCTCCTCTATTCCATTTGTATAACGTGACCTGCTCCAGGCAGGAGGGAAAATACTGCCAGACCAGTCTTCTGAACTGACCAACCAGGGGCCAGTTGATTGCCAGGCACGATGGCTGACAAGAGACTGTCTGCCTCCATAATACCAGCTGCCATTACACTGAAGAACTGCAAGGTCAAACCTCAGCACTAAACTACTAAACAAACTGGAGACCCTTACAACAGCCTCCCTTACTTAGCATCCTTAGTTGCTTAGCACTCTTTTTGTTTTTATCAGTGGTAAGAAATACTGGTGACCTTTCTCTAGAAGATGGCAGGTTCAAGTTTCCAAAAGAAATATTCCTGCCATACACACATAAAAAAAACCCCACAAAATCAAACAAACAAAAACCACCACACCCACACCAGAACAAGCCAAAGAAACAGCAAAACACATAAAAATTTAAATGGTAATTTACATACATGCACAGCTCCTCAAAACTTACTGTATTATATAGGGCTAGTTCCAAAAACACGCTTAGCTAAGTGCACCAATCCCTGAATCATTTAATTGCAGATACCACTAGCAGCTGTAACGCACTGTGTTTCGTAAAGACAAATGCTTCTTTTGGGAAGGGGAAAAAACTCTATTAAGCTACCATGTATTAAAATTCACATTTAAACAAGACTGCCATTGCCCACACAGCTGAACAGGCAATTAATAGTCTGCTTTTCAAGAAGACCAAGGGGAAAGGCGAGGAGAGCACAGTTTCTCGCTTTTTCTGATGAGCTGAGGTAGTGGACTTGTAAGACACCATTTCAGTCCCATCCCTCCATCTCATCCTCCTGCATATGCTTTGTCCATGCAATGTTCCCATCACAACTTTTTGTGGGAGGCCAAGATGACCTGGATTTGAGGACATATTGCACATTCAGCTAAACAAAACAAAACACCTAGAAGGAAGTAAGAGGAAGACATCAAAGTAATTAATACGCTGCAGTACCAACGTAAGAGCAGGAGCCTAGAAAGGGTTTGTCTGCAAAGAGGAAGCTGGGGGAGGAAAAAGCAGATAAAAGTCTGTTTTGGGTGTAAATGGAAACAAAACAGGAACGTTCTCCTGCACAGCAACTGCAGCAACATAACGTGGTATTATTTTGACAGTTGATGATGCATGAAGAAGAACTGAAGTAATGCTGTGCCTTCCACACAAGCCAGAAAGAGATTTCTCATCTTAGCTTCTGGTTAGATTTGTTTGGGTTCTAACCTGAAAAGTTACCTATTATTAGTCCTGAACCACCTGTCTGCTTCTCTGGTGTCTGAATTACCACAGCCCAAAGCAAATATTTCTAAAAAAAAAAAAAGAAAAGAAAACAAAAACCACACCAAAAACCCGTTCGTCAACTCAAATGCACCGTTTTGGGACCAGTAACATCCCACCCATTTCTGAAACTGAGCTGTGCAGGCCACCAGAAGCAAGGACAGTGTGAAGGACAAACCCTCTTGCTCCTTGCCAGTCCCGAGAGAAACGAGGTGCCCCCTTGGCTGCCCTGGTAGCTGCTCCTGCAGCCATACTGCGAAGAACAGATGAAAACTCACATAGATTAAAAAGAAAGAACCCTGGCAAAGAACCTTAGTCCACAGTCCTCTTACTATTACTTTTCATTTTAAGCATCTCCTTGAACCTACTCATGGTGTGACCCTGCAAGTGGTAGTGTGCACAGGGCTGAGGAAAGAGGGCACAAAAAAAGGGCACAAAGCAGAGGGCAGCAAAAATTCCTTAAGATAACATACAAGCAACAGTGGCAACACCATGAAATGATGAGCACTGTCTCCAAGGATCACACCTACAGTGAATGGAAGCTAAATTTCTAAGCAAAAATAATTTTCAAACCTCTGTTATATCTCAAAAAGCAAAAAATAAGCAAACAAATATTTCCCCCTCTGACCAGCTCAGCAGTAGGATGCAATAAACCTTAAAAAATTTTACCAGTATGGAATATAACACACAGTTGAGTTAATATGCCTACTTCACTCCTCCAGTGTATCAGAATAAACTATGAGTTTGTTGCTATGGGGTAGAAGAGGTTGTAGAGACCAGGGGTGAGGGAACACTGGACCAGGAGGGTATCCAGGAAAGCACCACACTCCTCACCTCACTAGGCTTTTCAGAGGAATTTTAAGGTCACACAGGAAACAGGAATAGTTCTTTTGTTTGAAAGAGAACTTTATTTTATGATTCATTTTGGCTTGGGACTAGGATGCAAAAAGTGTGAAGGAAAAGTACTGAGAAAGCATTTTCCATTTCTTTTTAATGGCATTTTGCAGACAGCCTGTTTTGGTTCTTACTTCATACAGAGGACAACTCCCACCCTCCTGCATTCTTAGCATATTTTCTATAATGGATTGGCTTGAGTCCTATGATTTTAACCCACATTTTGCACATTCAGGACAAGAACTTTTAAGAGTTCAACAAGGCTCTCGTAATTGACTTCTCGAAAAGAGGAGGCAGCTTGCCACAGCAGTATCTCAAAGTAGTCCTGTGCAAGCAATATCCACCACACGGCTTTTACTGTACAGCTTCTCAGAAACATCTGGTTTATTACTTTTTTGTTTTAACTTCACAAGATTTCACTCACATAAAGTTAAAAACAACAAGAACTCTAATTACTTTAGTGATGCTTTCTGTGAAATCACACACATGTACACACTGATACACCCCTGAGAGGCCAAAGCTAGGGGAGGAGGAAGGAGAGAAGTGGAAAGAGTATTAGGGCAATTAATTTAGCAATCACCTATTGAAAAACAACTGCTTTTCCATGCTTTCCAAAACAGGAGCCATCTATACAAACGGATGAAACAAAATTCACTATATGCTCACTGTTACCTGGACCCCACATTAGAAAGTCTGCTTACGGTAGGGCATGATGTGCAACCCTTCCCTAACACAAAAAAGGCAAAGCAGAAAGTACTGTAATCATAACACACTACTGACCTTTTCCTCGAGGGCCCTTCTTCAAAATCTGAAGAACTAACATCGTTGCTCGTTGAGGACACTTGCGACGCGTCGTCCTTCTCATTCTCCAGCTGTTCTGATCCCGGTCCTAATCCTTTAGATTGGCCATTAGTGAGAAGTCCTGCAAACATGACAAAACAGTACACAATATTCAAAAGCTGCATTACCAGTGCCAACTGGATTTCATAAAAAGTCATATGTGACACAAACAGTAGAGAGTTATCACCCAAAGCAGCCATCTTGCTGCTCTTCACTGAAAGGGTTGTCAAGCATTGGAATGGGCTGACCAGGGAAGCGGTGGAGTCACCATCCCTGGAGGGATTTAAAAGGTGAATAGATGATGCGCTGAAGGACATGATCTAGAGGTGGACTGGGCAGGGTTAGGCTGTGGTTGGACTTGAGGATCTTAAAGGTCTCCTCCAACCCAAGTGATTCTATGATTCTAGCAAAGAGATACGCTGATAACATCAATTTTGCACGGAGGTATCCAATGAGAACCTGCCTGACTGTGTGTTTCCAATTTGGTTAACTGTAAACCCCTAATCCCAAACAACTACACTATGGGTGTTTGCAACTGTACTGTGATCACGTCACATCACTCACTCAAAGAGAGGGAACACATCTGAGAGTCATAAACTGACCCCTGATTTACAGAACTCCTATTGACTGGCACAGATGAAAGCTTTTTGTATTTCTCTGTAATCAATATAAAATTAAGCTTCTGTTTGGTCAATTTGTTGTTTTGCTCTTCATTCTGCTGGTTCAAACTACTGCAATTTATGATCCTTTTTTAAAAAAAAATAAAAATAAAAATCCTAATCTCAAAGGGGTGAACATCAAATGTCTGTTTCTGAGCTCTGATGCTTCTAGTCAAATGTCACTCAAACTACAGAAACTCCAAACTGCCAACAAAGGTACAGAAGGTAGGGGAAATGTCTGCCACAGCTGCCTGCCTTTTTATGCCTTTCCTCTCCTACAGGAATACTACAGCAAGCAGAACCACACAGATGGAGGAAAGGACTAGGTCCTACACAAGCGTAACATTTAAAGAATTTTGCGTATTCTACTCAAATGAGTAATATAATTTGACTCTTGCAAACAACAGTGGACAGCCAGTGAAGCTTTTAAAATTTAAGGAAGAATTAAGGAAGAATTAAAATAGTAACATCATTTTCAGTAAGCTTTGGGATGGGAGGGAAGAAAGTTACCAAGAATTTTATCAGCTCAATATTTAGTCAGTGTTTTAAGAGCTTATTACCATAGAAGCTGCAATTTCATCCAAGAGAATGCTTTCCCATCTCTCCACCAAAATAGTTCTGCAAATGGCATAGCAAAGCTTTGTTCCACAGCTTTATTTTATCAGAGAAACACCAGCAAGATTCCTGTCCCTTAGTTACTCCATCCTCCCTTTCTATAACCACACTTTCTAAAACGGGGAGGGGGCTGACCTGTTCCAGGATAAGCTGAGCAGCAAGGCTTAACAGTACTAAGTACTAAACCAATAATGCTTACTGACAACAGCAGTTCAAAACTTTTCACCAGTGCTACCTCACCAGTTCAGAACTCTGGTTTTGGGTAAAAATCACTGTTTAGCCCCATCAGCACACTGACTCCTCACGTAACTGAGCACTCAATGCAAGCTCAGCTCCAGAGGGACACCGCGGCATGATCAGAGCCAGAGCAAAGCACCTCTCCTCTGGCAAGATCCCTCTATGCCAGGACACTCATTCCCTGCTAGCTTGGGCACTACAGCTGAGTGCATTCACTGGTCCAATTCCAACCTAGATTCCAACGTAATCGCTTCCACTGCCTGCTCTTAAACAGCCTAACCCAAAGCCTTCATGGTATCACTGCATCATAGCATTCTCTTTTTCCCAAAGAAAGTGTGCTCTTAATCACTCTGAACTCCGCCGAATTTCTCTTGGCTCCGAGTCAGAAATGGCGACATGGTGGCCACACGCCACAGCTTTTGCACGCTGTTTCAAAAATACTATCTACAAAGCAGATGCCGGGAACTTCTTTGTGGGGAAGATGCAGTGTAGGTCAATTTTTTTCTTCCCAATATGGAGTCCACAAAGCAAAAGCTGAAACTAAGCCCTAATTTTCGCATTAAAATGTCTCTTCCTACCCGCCTGAGACTGGCAGGGAGAAGTTAAATGACCCGATTTACATTTTCATTCCCCTTTTGTTAAATTTCAGTCGATTCTTTCCATTAGAGAGATCTCAAACTGTGACCCAACAAATAATACAAATTTCAGTATCAGCACACGGTACTACAACAGGGTTTGTAATGTAGCACAATGATACGACACAGGGTGACAGCATGCCTTCAAAGCATTCCATGGGGAATGAAGGCAACCTCTTAGAAAACACTCAGTAGATTGTATTTCTGTGTTCAATTCATCATCACTAGAAGCCCCAGTGCCCAAGTTTATTATTAAAGAAGCTTCAACTTTTGCCTTGCACTTTTCCATGAAACCACCGCTGATAAAATTTACAATTTTTAAACTGCATACAAGTCTAAGTCAAGCATATCATTTGAGGCCTGATACTCAGCAACTTAACTCTCTTGGCAGTATTTGATTAGGTTTTCTAAAAGCTGTATTTGTTCTGGAGACTTGCCATATGTAAAAGCCAGCAACCTGAAGTACATGAGTCAAGAAAATCACCTTTTGAGCTGTCAACTCGCACGTACTTGGAAGGCAATTTTTATTCATCCTTTCACCCTGACAAGCCATCAGTGCACTTGGGAGACAAGCATGATTTGTGTCCCTTAAGGAAAAATATCCGTTTGTCTGCTATTCTTCATCGTAATCAGCACCATCCCAGAATGGAGTAAGAGTGCTGATAACTAAAGTTAACTATTGTCAGCTGAAACCAATTAAAGCAAGTGCCCTAAAACGGAGGCATGAAACTATGAACCAGAGATACTGACAAATAATGGGAATGGGTGTCATGTTCTACAGGTTTTTCAGGGCCAGCATAATTGCAAATTCCACTCTGAAGTGATGAATGGCACAGCCAGCTACAGGCTGCAGGCTCCTTCCAAGCACTGGAGAGAAAGCACATGCTGAAGCAGTGTGTTATAAAGTTTATTGCCACTCGATCATTTTTAGATCAAATGCATTCTGTTTGCCCCCAGATACCTTTTCCTTCAAACCCCACTCCTGCTGTCTCTGACTGCGATAAACCACAATCTTTGCTGCTGCGCATCAGTCAGGAGCTATAAAGGATCTGGAGGCCCCAGGACAGGGTGGGGACTGTGCAGTTGTACCAAGTCACTGAGTGTTGGGTCCCTCACCTGGGAAGGAATAACCCCAAGCACCAGTACAGGTTAAGGGTTGACCTGCTGGGAAGCAGCTCTGTGGAGAAGGACTTGGGAGTACTGGTGGACAACAAGCTCTCCATGAGCCAGCAGTGTGCTCTTGTGGCTAAAGTGGCCAATGATGTCCTGGGATGCATTAAGAAGAATATGGCCATCAGGTCGAGAAAGGTTATCCTCCCCCCACTCCCCCCTTCTGCTCTGCCCTGGTGAGGCCACATCTGGAAAACTGTGTCCAGCTCTGGGCCCTCCAGTTCAAAATAGACAGGGAACTACTGGAGAGACTCCAGCAGAGAACTAGAAAGATGAGGGGACTGGAACATCTCTCGTAGATGAGCAGATCCCCTCTGTCTTTTTTTCTCCAGCATAATCAGACCCAGCTCTCTCAGCCCAGCAGGCGCTGACTCATGACAAAGCCCATGACCAGTTATGTTCTCAGCCACTGGAGATCTGGCAGTGGCTGCCTGCCCCTTGCCCACTGGGCTCATCTCAGCTCCAGTTCTCACTGCCTTCTTCCCTGGCAGCCGGGCTTGGGACCAACCCAAGGCCTGAATAACTAAGCAGAATATATCAGAGTTGATAAAAATTTACTTCGTTCCTGTAATATAAAGTGCCTGTTTTAAAAGTAAAATTAGAAATTTAAATACTAAAAAAAAAAAAATCCCCTACAACTCATTAAAATTAAATTTCAAAGTACACCAACTTGGACTATAAATCAGCACAGGATTTCATACATTAAAATTACTTAGGTTAAGTAATAATTTATACACAGTATGAAGCAGTGCATATTTGCTGCCAAAGTTTAAAAGTAACTGAAACAGTGAACGGCTCAAAAGACACTGAATAAACACAGCTTTAACTAAGTCAGTAATAATGAATTATTAAGACAGAAATACAGGAACTCGCACATCAAATGACATCTGTGTTCCCTTAAACACACTGTACTGACTAACCAATCAAGACTAGATACTTTTAGAGAAAGGTTAAGTACTAATTCCTAGTAATTAAAAAGGGTACCTTAAAACTGAACCATGGAGATCTTAACATCCTTTGTAAAATATATCTCAGACACATAAATGTCAACCTCACAGTTTTGCTGACTTCTTTTTTAAACTTCCGCATATACTGCGATAGCAAACTGCAATTTCAGTTATGTGTTGCTTAAAAAGATAAAAAAAATACCAAAAACCAACAAGAATCCACGTATCAGCTTCTAACTGCACTGAGAACAAGTGGCAAATTTGAGTATTACCACCATTCTGTTACAAGCTGAAGAAAGCAGAAAACCCCTTTCTAATGACTCCAGCCATTATTAGAGACTTCTATCACCTCCCTCTTGACTTCCACACCCTGAATATTTCCTAATCTGTCTGTGGCTGCAAGCTGGTTTGTTTTTCCACATGCAGGAAGGTCTCTGCAAGGAGCAGAGCTGTAGCCTCTGGGGTCATCCAGACAGCACACGACTATCATGGCTTTACAACCTTTGCAGAGTGTGCTGGCCTTTTGTTCCCACTCTATCCCACTATGCCCTTTGCATCTCGACTGCAGCTGTTGGCTGAGTAGAGGTCTTGCAGAGTCTTCTTCAAGCCATGGCTGCGTCTTTCCACAAGTAACTTCTGGGGGCTTGCACTGACTCCAGTGGATCATTTCTCCTAACAGCCTAGCAAGTAAGACTTACTATTCCAGCACGGAAAAGGCACAGTTTGTTTTGGTACTGATTCGCTAGCCTCACCTTTTTTGGTGATACACACCCACTTTTAGCAGCCATCTACAACTCTGTGCTGAAGCCATGATCTAACCCATCTCTGGTCACCTGGAGAGATGGCTGACAGGCATGTGTGGGGCTGGGCTTTGGAGCACCTGAACACGTGATGCAAAGTCACAGTACCTGGGAATGCACCACACAGTAAAGCACCCTGTGAGTATAAATACACAGGATGTAAACAGAGGAGGAAGAGAGAAGCAGAAAGCAGCAATGTTAAGGCAAGATGGGGGAAAAAAAAAATGCAAGGGAGGGTTTGGGGTTAGTTGGTTTTAAGAATAGATGAACTAACAGTTGCTATTATGTTCTTCATTATTCAAGTTACTGAATAATCAGGAAACCCAAGGGGAGCATCGGAACAAATCTCAGTATCACGTGGTTAGCTGAACACAGTGGTTGGGTGAAGGGACTTTCTCAATCTTTCCAAAACACTGTTTCTACATCACTTACTCTAATGCCAACAAGGCATCTGAGCATGAATGTTCCCATGTTCTTACAAGACAGCAATACCTATTTTACTTCACTGTTTCCCAGTCCTAAGGTGGCTTAGGAAAAGAAATACATTCAATGTTATTTCCATCCAGTTCTCATAGTCAGATGCAACCCACAAAGCCATCACATCAGAAAAATCAGCAGTCAACACCACACAAACACAAGCCAAAGGCATCAAAAGCATTAGCTGACCTAAATAAGGTGGATTTCAACATGACTGTATTCACGGTTTTCTACATGGGATGAGCACCTTGTGTCAGCAGGTCTGCACAGAAGTGGACAGGGGAGCCATACTGCAGAGCTCAGCTACATGTGATACACATAACTGCTCCTGGGTGCTGCTTGACTGCACAGGGACTCCCAATTCTCACTGCTAAGAGATACTGGGTTTGCCTCCCCCCAGTACCCCCCTCCTCGAATTCTTCCCTGACCCCTGAAAGCTGAACTGCTCCGGACTGGTACGAAGGCCCAGTTTCCAGGGCAATTGGCAAAACAAACACAAACAAGTTACAGAAAGAAGTATATTTACTGGAAGCAGCATTTTCACTGTGCTGGGTGAGACCATTATTTATGAGAGCGTGCAGTGGCACAGACTGTTGTTACACAGGCATGGAACTAAAGCTTTGTTCACTTACAGAGTAGCATGTCCAAACTTCAGCCAGGTGGTCTTGTTTTCTTTTTGCAGCATCCTATTTAGGGGAGCTGCCACAAACGTTAGAAAGTGAGGGGTTTAATTGCCATGTTAAAAAGCTAGGGGCTTAACCATGGTCTAGAAGGTGTGCATCACCTGAACATGGACAGACTCTTGGGAGTAACCACACAGTGAAAGCCCACTGACAAGTTCTATGCCTAAAACACAGTGGGAGAGAAAGTTACTGATCTTCAGTCTTCTAAATTTTTACTCTGTCCATTAAGTTCCACACAGGTTATATTCTGTATTAAAATCCACATATAATAAAGTGGTGTCTCACCCACACCTCCTGTTTTCCTTCAGCCTTAGAGGACTTCACAGTTTATTATGAGCTATGACTTTATATTCGTTTAACTGCAAAGTATCACTAATGATTAGTCCTCACCCATTTTCCAGAAGTAATAGAGAAACAGCTGCAGTACAATACAAATTCACATCCTGCTGTCTGTTGGCCTAAATTTATCTTGTACCAAAAACGCCTTTACATACTGGCCTATGTGCCAAAACACTACCAAAATCTTAGTAGGCACGTTATAAATAAAACCATTAATCATTTGACACCAAGTTAAAACATATTGGTATCTGAAACATCTGCAGTCTGCATTAATCAGCATACTGTACAGAGTTACTGTATTTAGCTGTTGTATAGCAATGCACAAAAGATAATTTAGTTTTATAGTGCAAATGCCATCTGTCACATTGTCACAGCATGACAAGGTATCACATTACATATTAAACAGAAAACACGCCTCGAAAATAAGGCCTATTTTTATGCCATGGTTGTCTTAGAAACTAAAGAACTGGGTTTTCTTGATAGTAACATAATTTAAAACCAAAACAAACCAAAACATTTTTCTCTGGGATATGAGATACCAATTGCCTGTCCATTTTTATTTTTTTTAAGGATAGCTGTCAGAGAAAATGCTATTTCCATCTCATCTGGTAATGCAAAACCCACGACAGTTTTCTGTCTCTAAATAAAAAACCCCACAGCATGAAACAGTCGTTGTTTATACCACACGATGCTCTGTGTTTGCACCACGATGGTAATTAACGGTACGTGGGCTTTTCAGATGACAAGCCACTGGACATTAGGTTGATTGTGGTACATAACAGAGCATATGCATAAATCAGTACTGCTATGCCAAAGCCTGTTAGCAAATAGCTTGTACAGTCTTCATAAATGACTAGAAGAGTGCTTTTATATGTAGATATACATCATTACTATGGAAGCCAAGCATGAATGACATTACAGCACAAGATGTGTTTGTCAGCCTGTCAAAAGACAAGATCACCAAAGAGAACTGATTAAATAATACAGGTTGAAAGCAGCTCCTTACTCCCATTACATCTCCATCCAAAATTGCTATTAAGCAACCCAGAGACATTTATGTGACTGCTTCCTGCATATGAGCCCATTATCTAGCATCCGTTAGCAGCATTAATTGAAATTATATCATTCTGGTGTTTCAACACAACACTTTTAAGGGTGTTTTGGTTTATTTTCATTTGGAAGGGGGTTAGTTGCTGGGGGTGGTGGAATTATAACTGGTAGAAACAAGACTATAATAGTCAAAAATGAACCTAATTGAATTCTGCCAGGAAACTACCCCAGGCCATAAGGAATACTTCAAGCTTCAATTTTACTTATGAAATATGCATCTGGAAGACATTTCAATAAATAAAAATTCATATACTGAGGAAAACCACCTGAAGTCTGTACTTCTGTTACTTTAGGTTTATACAAGGAGAAAAAAATATTCAAAAAATGACACACCTCTCTGATTAAAAGAGATTTTTCAACTTTTAAAGACAAAACTAGAAGTGTGGTCCCCTGGTTCCTCCAGACAAGACACACAACCCCTTCTGGCACCTTCTTTATAAAGCAGAAGGGTAGTCATCAGCTCCACAGTGGCATGGCCTGGATGAGAGGGGGAACAGGAGTACCAAACAGGCTGAGTAGCAGGGTAGATGTTCTTACACAAGTGAAGGAGATAGCAGCAGCAATGCTCACTCCAAACAAGCTAAGGGAACAAATAACTTTCTCCTAAAGGCCTTTCCTACAAATGCAGAGAGCTAAGCAAGAGCTTAAAGCACAAACAGCTACCTCAAATTTTCTGATTTCTTTTTTAAATTAGTGGACCCAAGGAATGGTTGCCCCAAGACCCAGAAGTTAGGGCTGTCCTGAATGAAGCACAACACAGAGGAAGAAAGAGGGCTGATGGCCACCACCATACCAGCTGCTCCCCTTCTGTTCTATCAGCACCTTTGTGCTATCCAAGGCCAGCCAAGCGCCCCTGGAGCTGTGTGATAAGGCAAGAGCAGCAGCTTTTCCAGTAAGGAGGTACCAGGCTGTGTAAAAGCCATTAAGTTTTGACAAACAGGAAGACAATTTTATAGTATCATAAGCACCCCATGTTAGTACAGTGGAAATGGGGACCACATACTCTTCCTGCATGTTGCCAAGGAATCACAGTACTTGACGGCTGCAGTTTGAATTCACCTCTGTCCCCTGACCACTCTGGCTGCAGTCAGAAAGCTTTGGAGGAACAAAGGGAGTACCACATGCAAGATCCTGTAAACCTTTGTGTACAGAGACGTGGGGAGAGAAGGCACAAAGCCCTTTGCAGAAACAAGGGAAGACAGCCTCCAGGAAGAGGGATTGGTTAGGATCTGACGCCCTGGACTGTGCCCAGATGCAGCAGCTAAGAGGAGATCCCCTCCCCAGCCCGTGTCACCCACCTGTAAAACAAAGGTGGTGATATCAACCACCACAGGTAAAGTCAAGGAGGGGTACAGACTTAGGGCAAGCATGACATGAGGCGTGGGGTTATTGCTGACAAACTTCAGCAGTGTGTGCCTCATGTTGATTTTGGCATAGGACAGTGGCTTTATTCCTCCCTGAGGGGAACAAGAGCCCTTTGATTCGCAGCTATGCCAGGAACATCTGTCCTACAGGACATATTCTCTCATTTGGTAATAACATATACAATCTGGAAACAGAGGTAGATGTACATCTTACTTGAAATCAGAGGCACAAGCAGATCCAGAAGTGCAATTTGTCTCTATTTAGTTCAAGGGTATCAGTGACAGAAAAATGGGCATAACCGCTGAGAAACAGGAAAGTCTAAATTCTCAAGTATTAACAAAATTATCAGTGACACATGAATAAATTATTCCTTGGTTTTTATGCCAAAACCATCATGTCTTGTTTATCCTGTCTTTTCTGGGGAATTTTATGGCTGAATGGAGAACCAGTAGGGGAATATCCTGCGAGAGGATAAAGTTGAGAAAGCCTTTGACATGCTTTTGAAAGAAAGTATTTAGTTTTAAAATGTTTTGTTTCTTCCACTTTTTATTAACTTTAAATCAATTTAACAGTTAGTTGGAGAAAAGTTACTGATTCAGTTCCTGGTTTTGCCTGTTCTTCACCAATATCCCATCATCTCAGTGAGAAAGCATGGACTATGTGAGTAAATAAGAAGTAAGAAAAGAAAGCTAGTAAGCTCTGTCACCTCTAGGGCAATTCCTCCCCTCCTGAATCACATTTAAGATGAATCTTAACTGTAGTGCACCACTATAGCAGTCCTGTTTTCAGTCAATGATTTCCCCCACACCTCAGCATCGCTAGGATCTACTTTTAGAGTCAGTAACATGCCCCATTTTTGATTGAAGCTTCCACTAGGAACAAATGGACAAAGGAACAATAAATCCACACTTCAAAAATACCCATAACTTGGCACTGAGAGACCACACAGATTAGTAAGGGGGGTGGGGGTGGAATAAAAAGAAAAAAAAGACATTCTGGTATTTTAAGTAACATGAGAAGGAAAGCTATGCCAAGAGCATGTCTCCAGACAACAGTTATTCTACACTAGAAAGTAGAAATTAGCAGTTGTGTCTCCACAGAGTATAAATGAAGGAGGAGGAAAGAAGGTAAAGGCAAACACAGTGAAGCATGGAAAAGCCTGCTAATTGGAAGAAAATACAACATATGAATGTGCAAATAAAACAACAAGGGAAATAAAAAGGCATGCAATGTCTCACTGGTAGCAATGAACACTTAGAGACTGAAAAAGGATAGTGCAGCTAAAACCCAGAGGCTTAGCAAAGCTTGGCTGTATTTGCTAAGATTTCTAGGAAAACCTTGCAAGTTGAAAACAGCACATCAGCATGAGCGCAGGTACAGGAGCAGCACATCATCCTGATGAATGTTTTCTGCATGGTTCTCCTCTAAGAAAGCGTGGTTGCTTCTGATCTGTGCTGAGGGATCACACAAACAGTCTGGGCTTACAACCCTGGTAGGTAGAGGTGATGAAAGATGTGTTTCTGGAACCAGCTTTCTGCCAGCCAGCAGGCATCTTCCACTCACCAAGGTAGCCACTGCCAGCGGTGGGCAAGGACCGGACCATCCCTCCACTGCACCCTTTGGTGGGGAGTCCAGCTCTTCAGAGATGTGCTGAGAGCTGGCAGCAGACACTAAAGCTGCCACACTCCTCCCAAGGACCAGGCCAGACAGACCTCCTCCATTTGCAAGTGAGGGGCACAGGCAGCCTGAGTGACTTCTTTCTCGAGTAAACTGAATTAAATTAAGCAATCAGAGGAATAAATGTGGGGCTTGATTTTTACACACACCTCAAAAGTGAGCGAAAGACCTGGCTCTGAAACATGAGGAGGGTTCTTGTACAGCAGTGTGATGTAGGAGAAAGGATGCAAAAAAGACAAGGGAAGTGCCAGAAAGCCCTTTTGGGGAGGTTATCTTCAGCTTAATCGTATCTAATTCTGCCCCTGTGTGACAAAAGCCATGAAAGGCAAACACTGAATGACATACTTGTAATTGCATGGTCCCATTTGATATTTTAATGCATGCCATTGAGGATTTGACTTCCATGACTTTTGCCAGGAGGGCGGGCAGGCCTTCAGACAGTCAGAAGAAATACTTTCTTCCCCTCATGTGGCACGAGCAATGAAGGTCTTGTTTGCTGCAAGAGCACACTGCCTGGTGACACAGCAGCAGTGACCCTCCCACAGAGACCGCAGATGTGGGTACGGATCCAGCCCTGTCTTCACTGGAGATGCTTTGAGCTTCCAATCAAAGAGAAGGAAGGGGAAAGCTCTGCTCCTGTCCTGGGAAAAAATAATTGAGCTAAATAGTAGATGTTCTACAAGAACTCAAGTCGCATATGACAGATATTTGAATGAAACCATTTTAATTACTTCAACTCCACATTTTCAATAACTTTGCAGTGAACATGCCCTCCCTAACTCTGAGATCATCCATCAGCTGGCTCCAGGAGTCAAGCTGTCAACCTCTTTTGCTGACAAGGATTTTTTTCTTTTTCCCTTTTTTTTTTTTCTTCCCTGGCATGCCACCTCTTTCTACTAAGCACTTGAATTACGATCTCTGAGTTCACAGCAATTAAATATCCAATGACTTGTTTTTTTTTTAAAAAAAACAAAACACTAAAACCCAGGCTGCTTCTAACTTAACACCACAGCTACTTCAGCAGTGCACAGACAGCCCTCCCCTGCCTCAGGAGGCTGGGGCAGTCCGGCTGAACCGCAGGCAGAACCACACAGCAGGCAGGCAGGCAGGCAGGCTGCCTCCTGCAACGCCGGGGATGCGCCAGCACTGCCTGCTGCCAAATTTCCAACTCCCTGCCAGCCCGAGCGCTCGCGTAGCTGTTGAGAGCCTTAAGGTAGGCTTGACAACCATGCCAGCATAAGGCCCTGTGACATCGCAGGAGGAGGGAAGGGAAAAAAAGCTGCCTGAGTGATTCTGGAACAGGTTTTTTAAGCCCTTGGTTTTCCCAGGCTTTTCTCTGCAACCCTAAATTTCATCCAGGACTTGGTGCCTCTGCCAGCAGGCAAAAGGTGATTCTCTTCAGGGCAAAGCCAGCAGCTGCTTCTCCTGGGAGTGAACCCTTTCTTCTTGACACCATCCACCCACCGCATCCTTTATTTCCTCTCCTTCACAGAAAGCAGCTACAAGGCACTGTACAACAACACAGAAACCTGGAAAGCCCCCAAAACTCAGCCTTTGAACTTATAGGATGCCTTCCTCCTTGTCACTGGTTTTATATCTAGTTTGCTAAATTAATTATAAAAATACGTGTTTGTTGGGGGTTTTAAATACTTGGCAAGATTTTAACACAAACGTGGCCATGAAACTGTTTTTTTTTCTATACAGTAAGCAAACATATTTCAAACATATTTTTAAAAACAGGTTGCCAAAAAAAAAAAAAAAAGAGAGAAAGAGAAAAATCCCACCTATCTTTCTGTGAAATCTGTGCTTGCAGCACTGTATTCACCCCTTCCCAGGAGGAAGGGATTTTATTTTGGTTTTTGGCGGGGGCAGGTGACTGAGCATCACTTCCTCCCTTTCTTAAACGAAAGGTCAGAGGAGCACACTTCGTGCTGGGGATGAAGAGCTCCTCGGCTGTTTTGACTCAGCCCCCTGTAATCTGCTTGCAGAGTTATTGTCAGGGGAGAGGAGGCTCCTGACAGTGACAGTAAAACGTTTAGACCAACTGCTGCAATCTGGAATCACAAGTGCAACACGAAAGCCCGATGCGAACGAACAAACTGTTGTGCCACACTGGCGCACGGAAGCGATGCCACTTCTTCACCTCTATTCCAGCACTAAGCCTTTGCCCAAGGTAAGGATCCCAGCCCATCTCCCATGCCATGGGGGCTGCTGGGCATCTCTCCTGGGCCCGTGCAATGAAACAAAACGGGCCAGCAACGACATCACATCCGTAGGTGGAAGCTGCTTAGGAGAAAGCCCTGCCCTTCCAGAGCGGCTCCAGCGACTGCCAAGCAGGGGATGTAGCCTGCGCTCAGTCACCTCACCCCAGGAATGACACGAAGGCCAAAGCAAGGGACATGGCTGATGCTTAATGGCATCAGAGAACACACAGGCTGTTCGCATTTTAACCGGGGGGACAACTGATTCTCGACAGCATTAACGCAGCCCTCCAGAGCACCGGCCTAAGAAACATCCGTGCTGTAGCGGCCTTTAAGGGAAAGGCTCCTCATATGCCAAGCAATTTCCATCTCTATTTCTAGCTCTTGAGACCAGCAGCTTAACCTTACTTTCACCTCCCTTTTGTGAGCTCTACAGGCAAACCACGGGGGGAAGAGATGAGAGTTGGGGTAGGGGGCCCGACACTTGAAAACCTGATGCTGAAAAAAGGGCTTCTGAAATGTTAAGGACTCTTCCCACCACACCACCCCCCAGAGGAGTTAAAGAAATTCCATCACCATTAAATATTCCACTGCTATTAAACAGGAGGTTTTGCTCACATTTTGGGGGCATGAGAATTGCAAGCAAAACATCAGCTGCTTCCTGACTTAACAGGAACTTGGAATGACCGCCAACACACACTTATACAATCAAGTCTATACAGTGCTGTGCATTTAAGGATTTTATCTTTCCATGTAAGCAAAAGAGATAAAGTACTATCTTGTAATTTTTAAAGAACACAATTCCCCCCCCCCAAAAAAAAGAGGAATTAACTGCACAGAATTTTCCTTCCATCCATTCTGCAACCGAAGGCTGATATCCCTTAGCATGTTTCTTATTTTAAGCACAGCATCAGAGAAACAGGGGTGAGGGGTGGGAGGTGTGCGTACTGCAACAGAATAGAAATGCAGGATGAAAACAGTAAGCAAGCTTTCAAAATATACCCAAGAGGCTGTGTTTATGCTACAGTTCACCACTGTATTACTAAAATCAGGGGAAAAAAAGCCAACCTGATTTGGGGCCAAAAGTACATTAGTGACATTCAAAAGAAAATCCCCACATAACTCTATTTCAAGATGATAATGCTGAAGGGTAAGTGGGGGAAGGAAGAGACAAAAAAGAAGACCAGGATCCCTCTGTACATTCCCAGTACCCTATGAAAAGCTAGGGAGAGATATTAAAATGGAAACAGTTCAGGCAACAAAAACCATCCTGCAGTCAGAGAATTCCCTACACTGTGTTTCAAGGCATCTCTACTAAGCCAAATGCAAGCTAGAAAGACTGTTAAACACTATTAATGTTAAACATGCACTTAGCATTGCATGTGTTCTAAGCGCTACAAAAAAAACCCAGAACAGCCCACAAAATCCCAACCCACTCCCAGAAAACGATCAAATGGGAGAAGTCCTCTGCCAGTCCCCACACACGGCAAGGCTACAGCAGTATTTACCCAGGAGTAGAAGAGGGGGTCTTGCTTTGCAAAGGCACACAGCCCCGTGTGGTGGGATGAGGCAGGAAGGACGGTGACAACCATGCACGCCATGGGCGCCGGAGCCACCCTCGAATAAAAAAAGCAGCACTGCAGGGATGCCGTGCTGAATTCTGGAAGAGGGACAGTACAGAGCGTGCAAAAAAAGAGGAATTAACAAGCTACCCCGTCAGCATCAAAGCTGGGATCAAGCTTAGCCCGTATAGCTGCCCCAGCTGCTCCACTGACAGCCCAGGACACCCAGGTCAAGGTTTAACTCCCATGTGAAACTGTTTACTAGTAACACCAAACAGCTACACCATAGGGGTGAGACTTACTGTCAATAAAATCATCACTTCAAATACCTCTCCCCTGCCTCTTCCTCAAAAGGATAAGAAAAAAGAAAACACCCAAAATCCACGAAACACACCCCCTCCATTCCCTTCTCCCCCCACTTAATATCCTATTTAACAGTAAAAAGAAATCGTGTGGCTGGATCCGAAGTGGTGAGCAGGATATGAAAAAACAGAGTCTAATTTATTCCTCTACACATATATAAAAATCAGGAAAGGCTTTGGCAGAAGCTGGATAGATGGAAGTAGACCATTTGTAAAGGAACGGGGTGGACTTTCTACATTTAATTTCTTTCTGAGTTTAAAATCTACCTCAGAGATGTTACAGAAAACACTTTCAAGTTAAAAAAAAAAATCACTGGGGACATTAAGGCTTCATTGTTTTCCCCAAACTTTCTATGTCAACACATATACATGCATAAAATCCTTACCTCCCTTCTGAGACATTAAATCCACACAATGTTTCTTGGAGAGGGTAAAAAGAAAATGTAGGTCAAGATGTTGAGATAGGGATTGCTTCTGAAAGATGAAAGCATAAGAGGACTAAGCTTTCATTCCTTATGTTTCTTTGAGATTTCAAACAGAATGTTATTTGATAATGGCTCCTTTCAGGAAATTGGAATTTAATATAGCTAATTATAAGTTAGAGAATTAATGTACAGTCAGTACCCCAACTGAGCTGGTATACCATGCTGATGCTTTTTACCAGCATGTTCCCAGTGCTTATTATAGATCTTTTCTCCAAATTCTAAGGCCAATCTGCTCTGGCCCTGGGGTTGGGAAGGAGGTGGGGGGAAGGTAGGGGGAGAAAAGTAAGAAAAGAAAAAGAAACTTATTATCTCCACGGCTGTAACAGTGAGCATGCAGCAAGCAGCCTGGAGCTGTCCTCACAGCACAGGAACAGACCCTCCCGCTTCAAATGGAGCACAGCAAATAAGAGGACAAAGACAGAATGAAAAACACAAGTAGCTGGAAAGGAAAAGTCCAGGGAGAAACAGGAAGCCACACTTTCCCCCTTCCAAATTAAAAGGGAGGACAAAGGATGACAACAATGAAGAGTACAAGCAAACGGAAGGAGAGGGAGTCCAAATCCTCTGGCATTAACATGGAAGTATCTGAGAATAATTCACCCTATGAGCACTCAAACTAAAACTCCTGACCCACACTTCATGGAGTGAGTGGAACACATATATCCCTCAGAACAGGCACCAGCAGCAGAAGCAGCTAGATCAGATCAACAGGAATTTCTCTGCAGTCTGGAAGGAAGCCACGCGTCAGGGGCATACGCAGGTTTTAGATGCTGCTTCTAGAGGTGTCTCAACATGTGTTCAGCAACATCTGCTGCACATCACTGGTTAGTACCTGAAGTAAAACTGTAGCTTGTGTAGAATTCAGTGAATTTTCAGGGGGAGAATGTGCATCATGGGAAGCTCCGCACCCCATGAGGTTCCTGGAGTTTTCCAACTAAATCATCCTATCTCTACGTTTTCCAATGCATGTGTGAGCTCCTGCAATGAAACCCTGGCACTGACCAAGGCCTGAGCTCTGTGAAAAGGTCTCAATTGGAAGGGCCTTACCCTATTTCTTCCTCAAAACACCACCTATGTTCAGAGGGGCTGGGGGAGGCGGGGAGAGAAGTGCCACACTTTTTTTTACATAATCTGCAAAAGTTTCTTACACATTACCAATGAATTCCTCTGAAGCCATGTTTTCATTTGACACATGCCCATCTGGGTTAAAGCAAGACATTCCCTATGAAGTAGGTGTTGTTGCAAAAAATATTCTTCTGCTCCCAGTGGGACATATCAGGACAAAACCTGTCCCCTACAGAAAGTACTTTGCCCTCTCTTCATACTGGAAGATTTCCCCAAATTCCTCTTCTGAACTTGGCACTACCACCTCCTACCAAACCTTGGGGCTGAGGAGTACTGGCCTTTCCTCAACTTCTTCCTTCAAGGTGCAGGATAGCTCCCCTTTTTAGAGAAAATAAAAACAAATAAAAAGCTTCATGAGATCATTTTCCTTCCACACTTCGTGTTTTAGAGAATCTGAAGTCCTCTTGTGACAGCTCCAAAACAATGGGAAAATTACTTTCAACCCAAATAAATCAGAGCTGACATGGAAAACACCATCTCCTTCATTCTACTCTGGGTTCCTGCTGCCTGAAGAAGTGGGTCAACTGAGCTCAGGAGGGAAAGCAGTCACTGGGCAAAAGCTGAAAACTATTTTCTTAAAATCTTGCTAAATTTTCCATGTCCTTCACCTGTACTGGCAGCATTTATCCTGGAAAATTAACTCTATCCTAGCAGGAACCAGGACAGCAGGAAAGCACAAACAGAAGTAATCCCTCTCAGTGGTGTTTATTCCTTTCTAAGTTTTCCTACAAATTTAGTTTTCATGAGACTATCCCCACCTAGTCCGAGATTATTTGAGAAGCTTTACATAGAAGTTTACTTAGCAGTTACAATTTTGATCCAGCCAGATGGCAATCCACTGGCATCTCAACATCCAACTACATCAGGGAAACTGAGAGACTGCAAAACCACCTTCCTCATACAACCCAATATGCAAGTCTGCAGTATCTTAGACTCCATTTTCCAAAGTTTTTTAAAAGAATAACAAAATCTGCTTTCTAGGATGTTAGTGACAGATGCCTAGATCCAGAACAGTAAGAAAATGTTGCACTAAGCTACACCTTAGCTAACGGTATATTTTACTTTATGAGCAGAGTATTTTAATATAACCCTATGTTATGCTCTGGATGTCAATCAACCTTCAAGACTTTGCATGCCAGTTTTATTGGAGCACCTTCCATTTATGCCAGCATGGGACTTTGTACCAGTCAGTCTCTCTCCAGCCTAGGAGGGATCAACACCAGCTCCTGGCTCAAAAAAAAACTTTTACTCCTCAATTCTGATCTCTTGTTAAGGAGATTTAAAATACTCAAGCACACCACCATCACCATACTGTGCAAAGGTAATCTATAAAAGTGCATTTAAATCTACAATTGTAAATGGGCTGTGTTTATCTACTCAGCTAAGGCAGCCTTGTCCATTTCAATTAGAGGCGGCCATTTGCAGGCAAATGTAAACTGGCATTTGAAGTTCATCCCTGCAGGACAATGAGGAGAGGTAAAGCTTCTGGGACAGGTTTCCATCTAAATAAAACTTGACAAGTAGTCCCTAAGCACAGACCTTGTTGCTGTACAAAAGGCCATCTTCAATTGATTTTGGGGAGAGGGGAGAAGAATAGCAACAACTTTGTTTCAAGAAGATTTGGAATTGAAGGCACATTCTGGTAACTTCTATCCCTTATTCATGACTCCCACTTGGAGGTAATCGTCACTGACCTCCCAAGGCCTAAAGAGGAAGAAAGATCAATTACTGTAAAAAGCACCAGATTTTGTTATCTTGGTAAAACAGTCAAACTTGTTTACTGTCCTATCAAGCTGATCTTCACATTAAAATAGAAGAGTTAGGATTCTTTGTCCCAGAAGAGAAAGAATGTTCCCGGACAGACACAGGAAAGGGAAGAGGAATAGAGTCCTCTCTTGCAGGCCCTGGAACAAGAATACGCCTCTCCCCAACCCCGGCCCACTCCTCATGCCTCACCTCACTGCTTCCTTCTGGCACACAGGGCCAGAGAGCGCTTGAGGATCTGAAGGGAGATCCCACAGCAAAGGAAGGGTCATGAAAAAACAGAAAGGGATGAAATTCCTCTTCAACCCTCTCCATCCAGTACACCTGCGTCTATATGCATGGTACAACCCAAATGCCTTTTCTTCAACCACCTGCATGAGCAGACATGCTCCTATCATTGCTATCACCAACACAGTGACAGCAATTCTGCCCAGCAGTAGGAAGAAAAAATCCCATGTTGAGAAGAAAAGGGGGAAACCTGTACTCTCTTGGAGCCATTTTCATCACTTGTAAGCTTCTTTCACTCTCTCCACATGCACAGCAGGCACGACATAACAACACTGGGGTGGTCTTGCAGCCACAGTAAACAGAGGATCTTTAAAAACAGTTGGCCATTAAATGCTTTCACCTTTTACAGCACCAGAGGAGACAACCACTGTCTAGGTGTTCTAGAAGTGTTCCCAGGAAGAACATGCTTTTGAGGCAACCTGGCTGAAACAGTGTGTCAAGGTGTGATTTACCTCTAATATGTCAGTTTACACACACACAAAATGTAGGAAGAGGCTGAACTGGAGTATTTTCTAAGGTTGACCACTACTGAAGCTAGATGAGGGATGAGCAAAGGAGGAGAAAAATGCAATTAAATGCTGATGCAGTCTTGGGGCATTACTCAGAACTGCTGGCTGAGGCCAAAATCTTTTGCAGGAAAAGTGGCTTATCTCCTGGCTTCTCAAATTGCACTAGAGGTCAGCTGAAGAGGTTTCAGAAGTTTGCCAGCTCGGTCCCTCTGTGGGATCCTTGGCAGATTACTCTAGCTGGGCTCCTTCCAGCTCTTCCCTTTTTCCATTTTAGCATATAGCTTGAATAAAGAAAACATGATGAAGGCTATCAGAGATAACGCTGTCTTTCACAGATATATGCAGAACAAAGCACAGGAAATTCTGAGCAAAGTAAAAAATGAATGTTGTCTGTTCGAGGCTTATCTGGAATGAGTTAGCCTCTTCGTGGACAGATATGAAACATCACACAGCCCCGACTGCAACGGCAATGCTTACTGAGTCTCGTCAGGAGAGGAAAAGAGGATGGATAAAGGTGGAAATTCAGAGGAAATTTAGCTCTCATAGCTGGAAACTCCTTCAGATGTACCAGAAACAGCACTTGTGAGTCAAGCTGTCATCCCGTCGCCCGAAGCGCAACACTTCTACATCTACACCTCTGACTGGACACTCCCTTCACAGTATTAAATTCATTTAAATTGGGAAATAAAGGACATCAAAGGCAGGCTATTGAAAAGGTGTATTCACCTCATTCTGGATACAACATCACATTAACTGTATGTAATAAATCCATGCTAGTCAGACACACAAAAAAAGATTTTAAAATGCATGCGCATTTATTATGATGTAGCAATCTGCTACATCTTAACAGTATACCTGCTAAGCTATATTTATTTTCCAGAAAACATTCACCTACAAGCACTGGTAAGTATCTGCTATGTGATGAACCTCTCATCATGATCACTTATCAAAAGACAGCAGTTATTTCAGAGCAGTTTCTTGGTCAAGTTAAATCAAAAAGACCAAAAAGACCATGCCGAAACATGGAGGCACGAGTTCAGGGTGCAGACCAGTCTGTTATTCAGATTATTAATACATCTATTCAGATTATTAATGTATCTATTCTTTCACCAGCTGTTACAAGCCATGAAATGAACGTGACTAATTCCTGACGAGTTTCGTTGCCCAAAAAGGTGACTGGTTCTCTTGCTTTTTCACAGCAGATAATTTTACGTTCAAACATGCGTTGACGACACCTAAAAATAACAGGACGCCAACTACTGATATTTTCCATTTACTCCACGTCACTACATGGACTCACAAACCCCTTCTGGCTGGTGACCCATACACTTTACAAGCCAAAGCCTGGGAACAGAGGGAATGAAGGGTATCTGAGGTGAGGAAGAAGGTGCATTGGCAGCTGTGTCAGGCAACCCGGAGAAGTGACTACCGTGCCCATCACCAGCCACAGCCATCTGTCACTAAGCTCTGCTTTTTCTTTTAAAAGCACCTTACTGCCAGGGTTGACATGATGAGTTTTATAGCCCACGTGACATCTGCTCTGATTAAACACAGCCTAACGGCCTTAAGAACATCCTGCTGAACCAGGTACTTCCTAAACTGTTTCGACTCAGGCAAAAAGCAAAAGCCATTCCCAAAATGCCCCCCACGACAAGGAAAACCTGCTGTGGGGGTTCTACGACACAAGACAGGCCCCTGAAGACTGTAAATGCATTCTAATACTCCAGAAGTGCTCCACAAAATGTAGCCTTGCACTAATAGCTCAAAGCTATAGTGTGCAAATAATTAGTGAATAATTAGCCTTATTCAAAGCCAAGAACAGACACAGTTTAAAATAAAGTGTTTTCTTAGGACTTACTACAGCAAATGGTGTTACACAGTCTGTGTGTATGACTGAAACTTCTCTCTTATGTGTGACAGTGATTTTATTTCCTGTTGCATTCCTATTTTCTTAATAAAATAGAGTGTGCTATTTCAATGACTGACATTTTCTTTCCCTGCTGCTTTTCTGGTTTTATCCCTTATTGTCTGCCCTTCAAATTAAAAACACTCATTATTTAATGCACAGTTTCCTTCTGCCAATCATGGGCAACAGGGGAGCACCAGGAATACTTAAATTTCAACCCTCTTTACAACAGCAGGTATGTATTCCAACCCGCAGACTTCTGGTCCGGTCCACTAGAACATGTTAATAAACACTACAATAATATCAATAATGATAAGCATTGGGCATCAGACAGACAGGCAGAGGTAAAGTACCTTTCTTCCCACTCCCATGCTTTCTAAGAACTATTGCTCTCAAACAGAGAAGTGTTCTGCTCACATTTCCTGCTGGATTGCTGCCTTCATCTCCACTTTGTTCCACATTTCGGGCAAGTTTTCCACCCTTTTTTGATGACACGATTCACTACAGAAATCACACTGCAGAGCTCTTACCACTGATACCACCGTTAACAGCCATTTAGTTTTGTTTTGATTGCCTCCCCTTAACACAGCTCACAGCAGGACCAAACCGATCAGCACCGACCAGTTCTCAACCCATCACTGGCACGAACTTCATCCATCCCAGCCTGGCAGTCTGAGGGACAGGGCTTGAAACAGGTCCCTCTGATTTTTAACATCCCAATAACATTCTAGTCATAAAAAAAGAAAGCCCTAACAAACTTACACATCTTTACTTGCCAACCAAAGAAATGGTTGAGTTTGATGCACCACTTTAGATTCTCGATATTACAGTCAAAAAAAGCAGCTTTGCATAAATTATGTCTTGCTGGCATTTCTAAAATAAGCAAACTAGAACTGACAAAAGGTACAATTTCTGACAGGGCTGGCAATCCTACAAGGTAAAACCACCAGCACCACCTTTTTGGCTGCACATGCCAGACAAAAAAAAGATGCCAGGGTGCAAATTTAAGCTGGCTAGGAATCCTATGGCTGCTAAAGACAGGATGAAGCAGTTTGCTTGTCCGCACTCAAGGGTGCTCTCTGGACTGCTGATTGAAACAGCAAATCCCAGGCAGCAGCTATGCAGAGTGGCCCTGAGTGTTTGATATATTGGGGGGGGGTGTTTTGGGTTTTTTTTTTTTAAGAAATATATGCATCCAACTCCCATGCTTTAGAACCACTTTTCAACCAATTCTTAAGCTGTATCTTTTTTTGCTCTTATTTCTGGCAGCTGTTGTCCCTTTTAGCATCTGAGGCTATGATTAGATGAGACAACTCCACCAATCCCAAGGCTCTGGTTAGGCACAGTGACCATGCCAGCTAAGCAGCTTGTTGCTATCAAAAGGGATGAGTCTGGTCTCCTCCCACAGCTTTCAGTCAAGGTTTTCTGTCTCCTCATTTCCACCAAACAGGCACTTGGTGGTGATCTGGCCTCTTGGTGAACCTGGTGAGTTAATTAAACTAGAATAAAGCGATCTTTTAAAAAAAAAAAATCATTTTTCTGGCTAGTGTTCTGCCACTTTAGTCTGCTGAACCAGCTGTGTACTGCACGGGCAGGCAAATTGCAGAGCCAGCACGAGACAGGAGGTGAAAGAGGGGGGAGTGGGGATCAGACCCATCAGCCACTGCTGAACTCTTTCCACCTTTCCTCACTGTATTTATTTTAGACCTACAATAACTCAGTCTCCTACAGATTACGCACACACCTCTGCAGATTATTCACTGCCATTTTCATTTCTATTACCTACAATTAGCAATATACAGGGAGGCAAAATTATTTTTAGATTACTTTGACTAGAAATGCACTCAGGGGCAATAGCAACTCTTTTCAGATGGACATGAAATGAGGTTTTAAGAAAATTAATTACACAATGCCACTGTTTCTCTGATTAAAAAAACATCCACCTCTTATCTTTGAGGGAAAAAATTTAAAAAGGGGGGGGGGGAGGATGACACTTGTCCTACAAGAGAAAAATAAAAAAAAAATCTTCTGTCAGTCTTGCCAGACACTGAAATCCTATTAAGTCCAGAGTGCAATAATTGAATTGGGTAGAGATCACTGAGGGCACAATTTGGCCAGCATATTTTTTTATGAGTGGCAATGATGGAAAAGGCAAAAAGAGCCCGCGTCAGCTGATGAACAAGCAAGTCCCTGGCAGGCTCAAAAATTAATTCTGTTCTAAAAAACAAAGAAAGGAAAAGAGATTTGGAAATTTTCAATGGAGCCCAACCCAAACATCCTGTTATTTATTTGTTAATCTTTAAATTCACTTGACAGCAAGCACCAAAGTGAAAGTGATGTTGAGTGCCATGACAAATCTGCTCAAATGCTTATTTTCTGAACCTTTTAGTTGAAAACATCTATATTTAATCACAGTTTAAAACTAGCCAAAAAGGCTGTTTACTCTGAAGTTAAAGGGGAAATATTGCAAAGTTGAAAGAGGTATTTCTGTTTCTGTAAATGCATTTTTAAAATCCACTTACACAGACAAGGGCCCTTGGCACACTTACAATCTTCTACTGAAGCTTAGGAGACAGACAGACATTACCCACTGTCAACAAACGCAATTTCACATCAATGATAGAGTGAAAAGCTCCCCAGACAAACGTTAGCATAAAACCTTCTTCCAGTGTTTAATTGCAGCCTTCAGAAATAAAAGACATGAAGTTACTGGCCTATTTCACCCATCACAGTGAATGAAGAGGGCTACTTTCTTCTTCAAAATCAGAAGGTGGGGCGGTGGTCAAGCCTACACCAGGGAGGAAGGAGGCACACACCGCCATTCTGGGCACATAGTGGCGCAGCTGAGACAGCAGCTCTTCCCTGAGAGTGGGTTACTGTGTGGTTTTCATCCACATCACTGAGGAGACACGCCGTGGCCTCAGCCCAGAGAAGATGCTGTTGCCTGCTGGCAGCTGCTGCCTCACCCACCCCCCATAACTTTTGGCAAATAATGCCCGGCGCTGAGATGAAGCACCCGGCTCTCAGCTGTGTTTAGGCATTCCTGTGTCTGTCACAATTTTCACACCATTTCTACAGGGCCTGGGGAAAGAGGTTTCACCAACAAGTTGGAATCAGATGAACCCAGCTCCTCACCACCCTACCACTGGGCACCTTTGTTTCAACACGGCCCACTAGGGAGCTTCAGCCGAAATCCCCAGGCAGCAGGAAGGAAACACTTGGAAATCCAGTCACATTGGGACAAATAGCTTTTTCCAGATGTCACTGCCGCCTGCCCCAGCTGGCCTGGCCAGTCAGCACAGCACGGCAGCCAAGGGATGGGCAAGCCCAGGCATCAAAGCAGGCTGCCACCACTGGGCCTGGCATGGTGGTCTTGCCACGGGCTGCCTCAGAGGCTCCGGCCTCTCCACGCAGAGACATCCCATTTCTGGAAAAAGCAAGCCACCAGCAAAAGCCACGTCAGCTTGGGAACTGCTGAGAGCTGGAGCAAGGGAGGAAGGGGCGATACAGCCAACTGTGGACTGACCACCACCCCCACCAAAGTGCTGACATCGTTCCCTCTCTGTTCGAAGGACACACAATTTACTCATCTCTATTTACTAAGCAACCAAGACTTCCAAGTTCCTCCTCGAACCAAAGCATTCCCCTGTGTACATTTGATCTCCCAACTAGACCATGCCTGCCACAAGCTCATCCTAGGTAGCATGTTTGAGAACTGCCATGACACCTTTCTAGGACAAAGTATAGCTGCTGAAAACAGGCTATCTGTGTGAGTAATTCTAAAGTCTGGTTTGTCATCTCTGTAGATTATCTAACCACTTTTAAAAAAACCCAAACTTTGGCACTTTCTCCATTTACAAAACACTAGTGCTTCAGTATTATAATTTCTTATCACACGTTCTGAAAAATAGCATTTAGAAACCTACATCATAAAAATCTGGTTTTATAACATAGTCTTTTGAGGGTACTATACCCATTCTCATAAACACAAGCAATAATTGTATCTTTCATTGCCTTTTTGTACAGCCTTATCTCCCATTCTAAGACACACAAGAGGGGAAGAATTTCCCAAAGGAACTATTTTTCCTTTTAGGCAAGGATCTCTGCAAAACTGCTATCACTATTCCAAACACTGATCCCTATTCTTAAAATCCTAATGTAAATGACAGAAGGCAGTAATCAAAACCACTAAAGAGATCCCTCTGGGTTTTCCAGAGCACAACCTTGCTTCCACAATCAGACTTCCAGTATCCCATTTAGGGCTGCAAGAGGGTTTCTTGACAACCTGTTGAAGCACCTCCTTCAGATGTTATATTCCCACACATTGGAGAGCAACACAGAGCAAACAAAGGCATACTGTAGTGTGTCATTCTGCACTCTGCCAGTATCTAGAGTCAACATAAACACTCATGCATTATATCCACACATACATCACCCATCATACACCCACTTGTCTTTTTTGGAAATCTTGGAAATGGTAAAGAAAGTAGAAAAAACATTCAGGATGAAAAATAACTAGCAGCACAAACATATAAGTAAAAACTTACATCAAGTGAAAAGGAGGATACTAAAAAGGCAGGGGAGTAGAGAGATCTGCAAACATAACACCACTCCCAAACAAAACCCAGATACTTTAACTGGAATCACCTAAGGAACAGGGTTTCATGGCACAGACTGAAAATGGCAGGATTGTTTTCAGGATAACAAATATCTTTAATAATGAGGAGGAGATGGCCATGGCATTATAATATGTATAACCTCCAAAGGTAACCTGAATTTTTATTTATTTAAATTTCATTTTACTTTTATTCAGGAGAGGCATGTCTCTGTGCCACCAGCAGACCATCTTCGAGCTTGCAGACGTCCAGTACAGAACAGACTCCTGTTAATGGGTTCATCTCTCACATTTAAAATGAACTTGCTTCGCACACTGTCAATCAGAGAGGTGCCAATATTCCAGCTACCAAATCACAAACAGAACTACTGTACTCACCAGCTGAAATGCCACTGTCAACGATTTCATACAAGTTTAGTTGTAGTCTGACAAATACTGGCAAAGCAACTTTGGTAGGAACTTCAGCCAGTACACAAAAACATCTTAAAGACACCAGTTGCAAGACTGGTATGTATTTTACCATCCTCTACTGCCAAAAGTAAGTATTTTCTATTGAAACCAATCGCAGGCTGCAAGTTTATAAAGAGATTTAAGGGGTTACAGTTGCAAAACTAGAACAAAGAAACTCCACACTACAAATTAATGGTGGCATCAGGATCAAATCCTGCTGCGTAGTAACATGGACCTGTGAGCTCTCAGAAGAACATGAAACTGGTACACGCTTCCCCATTGAACATGGAGCTCTGAAAGCTTGAACCTGGGTTAGAACCCTCCTACCCAACCCCAGAAATGGTTACATTTGGCATGTACTGGAAGGTGACCTGTTGGATTTTCCACAGCTGAAGGAGCAATACCATTCAGAGTTCAGTAGGGGCAGTGGCGTGGCTGTGCAAAGCAAGCCCTGTACTCCCCTTAATGTTTACAATGCAAAGCACCCTAACCCCAGCTTTACAGAGGCACCGAATGTGTTTAACTTCAGATTACTTCAGCTAGATTCCCCTTGCTTCGTCCCCAAGAGCTGTGGGTGCTGAATATTAACAAAGAGATCGCTCACATTAAACTGTATTTAACTGCACACTACCTTTTGGAGTAACATGCAAGAAACATTGGTTGTGGCCTGCATGTTGGAACAAAGGACATACACACAAGGGAAACTCCTTTACTCCAGCAGCATGGTATCATGGATCTAAGGCTCATCCTTCAAATATTCTGTTTCCCTAAATTCAGAAGAGCTCAGTAATTTCTTAGGACAATGTTCTTTTTCCTCAGTTTATAGAGACCTGTGGATTTGAACATACACAGCTACGTTGCTTTTCTTAAAACATTTAATTAAGAAGTTGTATGTTTAGAAATATTTTCTTAATGTCACCACACAGTATTAATCCTTCTCCCTTTTGCAAATCTTCTTCCTCTGTATAACAAAACATTCTTCCAAACACCAGTGTATTAAACCAGCTTTTCAGATAGAAAAACAGCAGCGCTGAGACAGAACATCGAAAGAATCACTTGGCAAACAGAAAGAGTAATGGGGACTATCATTCTGGCTCAGAAAGAACCCCAAACCCACAGAAAAAACTAATCACCTACTTCTGTGAAGGAGAGAAAGCACTGAAGGCTGTGGTTCTCAATGCAAGAGGCAAGCTCTAAAGACGCGAGCCGTGCTGCTGCCAGAGGAAGCCAGTGGCATACTCTGCGTCTGGTACCTGCATCAACACAGCATTCCCAGCCAACTCACTTTTCATCTAAGCTGCCTTTGGAGAAACTAGACACCATAAAAACCTCAGTCATCCTGTAACCTGGCACACCATCAAAGCCTCCTTACACACAATTACTGTGCTTCACGCCTTTAGACTTTATTCCTTTGACTAAACAAAACCCCCACAATGGAATAAGAAACTTTCCAAGAGAAATTGTGTTTGACAGAAGATCAATGATGCAGAGGTGTTGGAGGGGAAAAAAAGCCAGCGCTGTTTTGTGTACACCTCCAAGCTTATTAATGGCTGGCTGCTAAAGCTAGATGCCCCTTCCCATCAGATCAGTATTTGAGATTATTACTGAACTCAGAAGTCTGAGGTCGTCTTTAATCACATTAAGGAGTTTGGAATTGCTTATGCAATACAGTAACTTTATCATGCTGCCTGTCGTTACCCAGCCATTCCCCTAGGTTTTGCCTTGTCGGCAAAAACACTCGGTGAAAACGCAGTGAAATTTGACTCACCATGTCAAAAAACGAGAGCTACATATAAATATGAATAACCTACCAAATAAGCACCCAGCTGCTGCTGTAATGCATTAGCACATGTATAGTTATGCACATGCCTAAAAGGAGCTGCCATAAACCTCCATAAAGAAACAAATAAGCTCTTGTGAGTGAAAACTCTAAGCCTGCCCAGAAATCTGAATCCTGCTAGTCATCACTTTCAAGGCTCAAGCCAGCATGACAAAGCCTTTTCAAGAAAGGGTCCTGTGTCAGGGAGTGAATCTGAAAGAGACACACTTTATATTCACCTCTCAGGACACCCTGGCTTTTTTAAGCAAGCTGTAAGGGAACGGGAAGCAACAGATATTAACTGGCCAAAGGACTGAAAAAAATTAAACTCCTTTGAAACCCCTGTCTTCTAGGCTTGTCTGCATTTCCTTTTAAAGCCTTTAAACAACTGCTTTGTGAACTGCTAAACTGGGGGAGACCAGTGTCACAGTGTTTGTGCCCTCAGTCCTTTAAATCTTTTTGTGCAAGTCCTGTGCTACTTCACCTCTAGACAACAGGCAGCACAGAGATCACCCCAGAGATACAGATGCTGCTTAACCAGTTCCTTGCACCTAAATGACAGAGTAGGTGAATTCTGTCCACCTGTCCATCCACAAGATAAATTAAACCAACAACCCTTAAGTGGATACCTTCTCTGTTGAGACTCAGCACATCAGTGAGCACTGTGAAGCCTCCTATCTCTACCGAATGGCAGCTTGTCCCTGCCCCCC
>VXBZ01007417.1:86281-176978 GCA_013399135.1 Heliornis fulica | reverse complement strand
CTCAAGGTGTGGCCTCAGCAGTGCTGCATAATGAGGGTGAACTTGATGCCACTGTCCAGATCATTGATAAAGATATCAAAGAGAACTGGTCCCAGTACTGAGCCCTGGGGAACACCATTTGTGACCAGCAACCAACTGGATTGACCTCCATTCACCACAATGCTTTGGGCCCAGACACCCAGACATTTTTTTTACCCAGCAAAGCATAAGCCCATCCACAGATTCACAGAATGTTAGGAGTTTGAAGGGTCCTTGAAAGGTCCCTTAATCTAATCCACTCCCCCTGCCTGAGCAGGATCACCTAGATTAAACCACACAGGAATCTGTCCAGATTGGTCTTGAATGTCTCCAGAGAAGGAGACTCCACAACCTCTCTGGGCAGCCTGGCCCAGTGATCTGTCACCCTCACAGTGAAAAAGGTTTTTCCTTACATTCACATGAAGTTCCTATGTTCCAGCCCAGACCCACTGCCCCTTGTCCTGTCACTGTCCATCACTGAGAAGAGCCTGGATCCAACCTCCTGATATTCATGCTTTACATACTTATAGACATTAATGAGGTCACTTCTCAGTCTCCTCTTCTCCAAGCTAAAGACACCCAGCTCCCTCAGCCTGTCCTCATAAGGAAGATGTTCCACTCCATTATCTTGGTGGCCCCGCACTGGACTCTCTCAAGGAGTTGTATGTCCTTCTGGAACTGAGGGGCCCAGAACTGGACACAATACTCCAGGTGAGGTCTCACCAGGGCAGCGTAGAGGGGGAGAAGGACTTCTTTTGACTTACTAGCCGCACCCCTTCAAATACACCCCAGGATGCCACTGGCCTTCTTGGCCATGAGGGCACACTGCTGGCTCATGGTCATCCTGCTGTCTACCAGGACCCCCAAGTCTCTCTCACCTACGAACAGCTGGTTTCTCCAGAAAAATGCTGTGGATAACGGTATCAAAGGCTTTACTGAAGTCTAGGTAGACAAGGAAGGATGTCTAGTGCCAAGTCCTGCCACCAGCTCTGGGCTGGGCAAAACTATGCAAGATGACCAGTGTATTTCTGGTGTGCATCCTTCTGAAACGAACTGGTTCTGCTGCACTTTGGAAACACTGGCTCACATCCTGACTATCACAGAACCTCTCTTGAGCGGTGGTGGTGGTACATGAGCAAGTAAGTGTGCCCTTCTTCAGGTGCCAAGCTCATTATCACTCCATTCCCCTGCTGCACATTCATTAGCACAGCATGGTAGGAAGCCTAGGGGGGTCATACAGAAATGGTCTCCGTGCCTGTGCCTCAACCACTCTGAAGAGAAGCAAGGCAAAACCTGAGGCAGACTATTTCTTTGAGACAGTATTCTGCATTACATCATTTGTTTGCTTCATTATAAAGCAAGGAAATATTACACAGATCATTTCTTAACCTGTCTCTGCTTTCTGCACCTTTCCTGCAGCTCCAGCTCCATATTCCAACCAACCCACAGTCCTCCCACGAGGCCTCTTCCTCGTAACATCCCAAACGCGGCAAATCTCTGCTCTGCCACTAAAGCTTTGAAAACTTGTCTCCTGAGTGAAAGGATAATGTAAGGTTTTATTAATGAGCAACTGTGGAAAACCACAAAAACATACTTAACAGGAAACTATTTTTTCCCCCAAACTGTTTTCAGGTATAACAAGAGGGATTGGCTTAGATACAAGGATCACTTGTGACGTGTCCCAGCAGGAACTCTGCTTCAGGCATGTATTCCCCATAGGCCTTTCTAAGGGGGGGGAGGTGAATGAATGAAGCCTGTAACACTTGGGTATATGGATTTGAGCAGGCTGGAGATCCAAGGGGAGCTGGGGGCTTCTGCTGAGCCCCTCTGGCGACTCACAGTGCTGTTCCTGCAGCCTGACTGACTGCCAGCACACACTTCTAAGTAAGGGTAATGACACAGCAAGTTGGACAGGGGACTGTTTGCCAGGGCACGGAGTGATATAAGGGGTAGATTTAGGTTAGATATTAGGAAGAAATTCTTTACTGTGAGGGTGGTGAGGCACTGGAACAGGTTGGCCAGAGAAGTTGTAGATGCCCCATTGCATGGGGTGTTCAGGCCAGGTTGGCCAAGTGAAGGATGTCCCTTCCCATGGCAGGGGGTTGGAACTAGATGATGTTTCCGTTTCCTCCCAACCCAAACCATTCTATGATTCTATAACATGGTGCATTCCTCTACCCTGGTTCACACTGCCTCTCCATGGTTGTGTTTATTACTCTGTTGCCACTGGAACCTCCTGAAGAGGCCAAACCTCATAAAGAGATCATGTGCTGTGGTGGCAGTATCTCAGCAAGCATGGCTCCCAACACATGCTGGTGGCCTGCCTGGGAGACAGGTTGTGCCAAAGGAATAACCAGGTACATCCAGGTACAGGCACTGGAAAGGAAAAGGAGCTTCCTGGCCCCAGCTGACCCTGGCTCTATTGTAAACTATCCCAATCCTTCAGAAATGTATCACCCACTGTATAAGTGGGCCTTAGAGACCCTGAGGTCTTCTCACCCATAACCATTGCTTCATCCCCTTCTCAACAAAGAGCTCCATCGCCTTTGCATAAAAAGGAGGCAGATACCAAGAACCCTTGCTGCACTGAATGTTTCCATCCAGGTCTCTGACACTGTCCTGCCTGTAAACCAGCCTCTGCCCTAGCTCTCTCCCTTACACAAACATCCATACTGATGTGCTCATGCCTGCTGTGCATGAAGTTCCCAGCAAAGGTGGCTCTGGCCAAAGACCATCAGCAGTGCCATACTGCTGTCACGCTGCTGGATGCAGGGGGAGCTGGACAACAGCAAAGAAGAGTCTGAATTAAATGGATATCTTAGAGGGAAAAAAAAAAAAGAAAAAGGAAAAATAAAGCAGAGGAGCTCCATCCTTCTCGTAAAGATATCAGGCCATGGTTTTCAGGGGCTATGAGCAAAGACTATTCAGACCAAAAACTGAAGGCACAACTAGCAATAAAGTCTGTGGCTGAGCTGTTAATTAAAAAAAAAAAAAAGTGAAAATACAGTTTCCAATCCTGATAAAACAAACTTCTTCCATTTCTTTGCTCTAATCCATCAGAAAATTAATATAGATGAACACACTGAAAATACGGTGGCTCCATGATGTAATATTGTATCACGGTCTCTCTCAGAAAATCTCTGGATTTAATACTTCACAGGGTTATACTGGGATTGCTTTATTTGCTGTTTAGCACCCTGCACAGGCTGTAGGCAAGAGGAGTTTCTCCTGTCTACCCTATCAGTGGCAAGGAACAGGATATTGCACTGTACATGCAACTTGCCTTAGGCATAGCTGTGCAGTAAAGAGGAATCACTGCACGGGATTTACACACATCCATCAAAATCCGAACTGGTGACTCAAGGGAAAGCATTACTGTTGTTTATACTACATAAGCATGCATTTCTAACCAAAGAAATATTACTGATGTGCTTGTTGGCCTGCACAGCACATTCCTTTGAACAATCTACAGCTATATAAATCTGTGTATCAAGTATCATATTGTCTTTTTTATATAGCTATATAAATCTACTTCTAGTTTCTGTTTTTAAATTCAACATCACCGATAAAACAAAAGTGCAAAGACTTTGGTGTTTTAGGGCAAACACAATTTAAGCTGAAAGACTACAGCTAATGAAATATACAGAAAATTTCAGGCAGAAGGAAATAATAGCCTAAGAGAACACTTCATCACATTTTGCTCATTGGGTTACCACAACATTTAAAGTGCATATCCATGCAATGAAATCATGCTCGGTTGTAGCTATCAGGGATAAAAAATTAGGATAAGTTCAAGAAACAAGACCCTCAGGCACATATACCAAATGAAACCAACAGAAAATTTCTCCCCAAACCTGTACTGAAACTTTAGGAAAGACTTTCAGTCTTTCAATTCAAGCTTCTAGATGGACAAGAAAGAAAATAATTCATAAATTCTTTCCTTAAACCTATAAAGGTCTTTCCTTCCAGAGTTACTGAGAGATATAGACAATCAAGATTCAAGTAGTGAAAGATACTACAGTTTTGTTGAATAAAGTTAATATATAATGTATAATTCATCACTATTTTGCAATACACCCACAGGATCAGGCTCTCTCACATATAAAAACATATAGCTAGGTAAGATGTTTCTCATCAACCAAAATCAAAAGATCTAATTTATGGTTCCCACTCAAACCCACACCCCTTCCTCTTTCGCACACACAAAAACCCAACAACCAACCAAAAATTTCCCTTGTCATACCAGACTCCAGAAAACATGAAGGATTATGTGATCTGGTGCCTGTGAGTGTAAATTATGGTCAAAAGAAAAAAAATAAATTATACAACAGCATTCCCTCCAAAAGACCACAAAAACTAAACCCCCCAACAATTTTATCTATAACCAATGTAACTACTCTTGGATTTTTTCCTACTCCCACCTTCACATGTTGCTCACTGTTCTGGATTTCATTCAATTTGATATAAAGTATATAAGATGAAGAATAAAAATCACTTAATGATTTTTAAAGGATAAGAATATGTTCAAATAATAGTATCAGACTTCACTGCGAACTTACAGCTCCCACATCTTTAAAAGTCAGACCTGCTACATTAAACTAGAAACAAGGTCAAGACAAAAATCCCACTTTCAGAATTTAATCTTTTTTTTCCTTTTTGTAGTATTATTTTTTTTTAAAGTCATAACACAGTAAGGCAGTTTGGAGAGGTTTTGCCATTTGTTATCAGAAATATCTTCCACTGCATCTGAAGAAAGAAATAACCTACACTAGGACTTACTGAATATAATTCCATTTCCTCAACATTTGCCTAGAAGGTAGTGAGCTAGTGACTCCCTTTGAGGGCTACATAATGAATTTTCACCAAAAGGCAGAGCTACAGGTTTTGTACAATCCCATAAATGGGATCAGGCTGAAATTTTCAAGAAGTTGCCTCTTTGCAATTGCCATGATGCTCAAGTCAATTCTACCTACGTGTGTCGCTTCTCCCAAAGCGGCAGATGGGTCAGGGAAATTTCCTCTTCTCTTTTAAAACCCTCCAGAGGCACTGAGGGGCTGATAATGAAAAGGATTCACAGCTTAGTACAGCCAAGCACAACTCACACCTAGGTAAGGAATACTTATTTTTCCCAGATACATCATACAGTAGTGCAGGTGGATGCAATGCAACATCAGGCTTAGAGTGTTTAAAAAGAAAAGACAATGCTGGAAAAGTGAGCTGGTAAGGAATCTAAATGCAACAACAGGGATCCCTTACTGGTCAAATATTTGTTCATAATACACCAAGGATCTGCATTGATGTCAGAGAAATGAAGCCAAGAAGCTGATACGCAGCTTTCCTTTGAACGACACGGGTCACCCCACATCTTAACAGAAACAAGATGACAAATGGCTCATTTCATAATGAAGCCTTTAGTTACCCTCTTCTACCAAGATATTTAATAATGACTGATTTAACTGTATCAATTAAGTTCTATTTCAATAAAATTAAATTACATTAATCAACACTGCCTTATATTTTTGGGTGAATTTTTTTATTGCAAACTACAAAAGGTGATTCTTTTGCAATTTCGAATTTCAGCTAGCTCAAATGGTAGCAAACCAAACTAGAATAATATCTAGGTATCTGATCAGGAAAAAAACAAACCAAACCAAACAAAAAACCCAAACCAACCCACCAAACAAAAAACCCACCAAAAAAAAAACCACCTCTGAAAGAGGACAGCTTAAATTTGGTATTCAGAGATGTAGCAAATTGGTGGGAGATTTAAATTAGAAAAAGTCAAACAAGAAGTCTTTGTATTAAAAAAGACAACATTTAAAAGTTGACAAATTTAAAAGAATATGGTGGATTATTATTCACTGGCAGCCTTTAAATTAAGGCTTTATATACATTCACATATATATGTGAATATATATGGGCATAAGCATATATGTACACACACATGTATAAAGCATATTCTTATTTAACATGAAAACATAGGCCTGATGTGACAGCATGGTATTTTCTGACTAGTAATATGCCTCAGATCTCTAGATATTCACAGCTGTCTATTTGGTTTTAAAAATCTATAACTCACTAAAATATGGCAAGTCATCTGCTCTGCCCTTCCCTCTCCAATGAAACAGCACAGGGGAATCGTCAAAACCCGAGAAGCATTTCTGTAGTCCATCCTTCCTTCTGCTGAAGAATTTTCTTCCAAATTCCCTCTCTCCCAATGACAAAGGCAACCCTTCATAGTCCACCACCTTATAAAGAGAAAACTGAGTAGGAACATGTAGTAACTCTAGAAATAATATTAAAAGGAAAGTGGAGTTTATTTCTTCAAGTGTCTTTACATCCCAAGTGAAAAAAAATAAAAATGGAGTGGAGACTCCGGAGCAAGAAGCAGGAAATGTATTAACTGTACTCCCATTCATCACATCTTAGTCCTCCTTGTGGTGATGACTGTTCCTCCCAACAGCATCCCACAATTTTTATACTGCATCTGGTCTGTATCGTTTACATCTCTTTTACTCTCACCCTCGTTAACACACTTGAAAAGAGGCATCAACCAAGATGATGCTGAAAAGCCCAAGGTTCTGCCAATGCATTCTACTGACTTGTATTCATACAAGTGATTTCATACATACATACAAGTCAGATATGAAATACAACACAGACATGCACCAAGAAACCCACCAGCAGTAAACTGCACTGTTCCTTAGCCACTCTGATCAGAATAATTCTTAAAGCCTGCAGAAATGTCTCATTATTGAGACAGTGAGATTCTGTCAGTTACTTAGGTGGGCTCCCAAGGCACCTCCACATTCATGCACACATGGCTTCACCAACATTTTGCACTATCCATCGTGGAAATGACAAGCAACAATCAGCTGGTTCACACAGAGGACTCCAGCCACCACCGTCAAATCACCATAAATCTCTCTACAGTGGCATTGCAAGGGAAGACAGTGACACAACAGATTCACCAGAGCACAGTACCTGGTCAGTGGCGGGAATCGACTCCCATCTACGCTTCAGCAAGTACAGAGATTTCCGGCTCATGATTCTCAATCTGCTCTAGAGGGTTTTTCCACACTCTGTAAAAAAAAGGCTTCTCCCAAACCAGTGTCAAGAGCCTTATTTCTGACTCCTGTGCTTCATTGCTGCAGGTGGCAGAGCTCCCTGATGCACACAGGTTTACGCAGGCTGCAAGGTTGAGCCCGGTTCCGCGCCAGCTTCTCCCCTTTCCCTACAGCACCCGTCTCCTGGTGGTGCCACGACGGAGGGAGTCGGGCGAGATGCTGAAAAGCCCAGCTTACACTGACGAATCACCTCACAAAGGCATGAAGGAGGTAGACAACACCAGACGCACTCAATCTGAAAATAGCTGTTGCTTAGGAACTGGAGGGGTAAAATGCAGCACCTCAGATATATAATTGAGAGCCTTTATATTTAAAGAGACTTAAAACCACTGGACCTCTGCGTTTCTCTCCTGGTTATCGTCGGTTTATAACGCTGGAGGAAGGATCGCTCAATTCCACTGGCTCCTGGGGCTACGCCTACATCTCCAGGAAGCCAAACAAGTCTTCATGACAGAGAAACAAATAACTCCCACACATCCAAGGTCCCTCATAAAAACATGTGCACAAAGTGTGCTGTGGGTCTCACCTGGAAAATCTTGGGAGCGTGAAGTAAGAATCTTAAAAGTATTATGTTTCAGTAAAATAACTAAAATACTGTTTGCATATTTTTTCTGCAGAATGGTAATATTCCAAGGATGAAGTGACTAGCAGAGGCACGTTTTCTCGTGGCATGTATCCATCCTAGAAGTATCAATATTTTCCCCTCACATCAGTGAGGTGATGTGGTTTTACAATCTGCATGTGCGTATTTGAGAGAGATTTCTTTAGGTGGGTTACACATTCCTAAACATTTAGCAATTTCTTTAACTTGGAACACAACTTTGAAGTTCCATGCCTAAACCCTAACGTGCATTAATTTTAAAAATTAAGCTTGGAACATAATGAAATTCACTTTGTACTTTCTGCACAATTTCAAATTCAGAGAGCAAGTGCTTTTTGGTAAAAAAAAAAAAAAGTTTAAAAAACCCAAAGAAAAAAAGGGAGCCAGAAACTCATTATTTTTGTAAGGCAACCTGTAATTCACTCTAATTGCAGTAGCCTTTGTAGTATAATTGCTCTACAAGAAAAAGAACCCTTACAACATACATATTACAATATACATATGTGTGTATAATCCATACAAAAGTAGTGACTGTGGTGTTGGCATGGAAGTCAGGAGCAAGTTCTACATTGTAAAGAGAGCTTTTTACTTGTCCCATTTACATTTTATTGAACTGCAGATGCTTATGAGGAGACAAACTCCTGCAAATACAAATTCCCATAAGCCTCAGTGTATTTCATTCGACATCCATCACTACTTGTAACTACACCACTTTGCATTTAACTCCCACGTGCAGAAAAGAAACGTATTTTCCACATGTGTCATTAAGAAGTGTGACACGCACTGTAGTAGTTTCCCCTCATGTTTCAACACACAGAGAAAACCTTCTAGTTCTTAAAAAAAAGAAGTCCTTCTTTAAGGGTTTCTTGGCTAGAATAGAGTTAATTTTCCCAAGAAGCTGGAAGGAGATGCAGGCAGTACTGCAACCCAAACTAGCCAAAGGGTATTCCATACCATGTGACATCATGCTCAGTATATAAAGTGGGCTGGCCAGGGAGGGGGTGTTGCTGCTCGGGGACAAGCTGCACACTGGGGTCCAGGTGGTGTTCAAGCTGCACTGCATCTCACAGGCTTCATATATTCTTTTATAGGTATCATTGTTATTTTCCCTTTCATTTCTTGTCTATTACACTTTGTCCTAACCCCTGAGTTTTACCTTTCTGTTCAAATTCTCCTCTTCACACCGGGCGGGGGTGAGGAGTAAGAAAGTGGCAGTGTGACACTTTGCTGCTGGCTGGGGCTAAACCACAACAGCAGAATAATTTTATGAGATTATTTGTGGATGTTAGTGTTATATTATGGCAAACCAGTGGTTCCACTTCCTTTTCTCATAAGTGACATTGCTAACATGGAGAGACACTGGTGGCTTCCTATGATCTACCTTCCTACTTTCTTCACTTCCCTCAGTAAGAATTAAAAGCTCATGGAAGACTAAAAAATTGTCTCCCAGTAACAAAAGGTTAAACCCCTTCCTCCTCTCTCACTGCTTGCCCAAGCAGTGCAGGTTACCACCGCCCAGGAGACAACTCTCCTTTCTAAGTCCCACTCTCTGATGGAGAAAAGCTCCAAGCACCATAAACAACCCTGTGGCAAATCCATCATCTTCAAAACACTTGATGGATTAGATTCGAGGGGTAAGTATACCTAAGTAACAGATGACCTGAATTTAAGAAAGGTCTTGTTTAACAAAGGGTGCATTTATTAAGGACATGAACTGGCAACTAAGCAACTGAATCACAAGAGGGAAAAACCAGTTCTTTTTATTAGATGTAAAAATCAGAACCTCCTAAATTTCTCATAACCTTTCAAAGAACTAGTTAAATCAGGTTTAATACTACTCCTATCTCAGTTCTCAGAGCCATGTAAAAGAGAGTCTGAGGCTACAATGGAGTCACAGGGTTGTTTTCCTACCTCCAAATGAAACTCTTTCCTTGCTTCTTTTGACTGGGTACTATCTCTGACACGGTAATCAGAGAGCTTGGGTCATTTTCTTTTCTCGCTCTATTAGAAATCCTTTAACATACCTGTGGTACATATTGACTGTTAATTTTACAAGGTTCTTCCAAGATTTTATAATAATTAGCTTTATAGAAGCTTTGCAGAACACCTATACACAGCACAAATGAAATAAAAGAGTACTTATGGGATGAAACTGGTTAAAACTACACCCTTATTTTTAACTGAATTTAGAAGGGAAGACCTCACTGCCCTGTCGAGAAAACCCTACATATGCAGATTTTATCCTGTTTTGAAGGAACACAATCTCAGAGCTGAAGTATTTTTGCTTATTTTGTTAAAAAAAAAAAAAGATATCCTGCCTACAAAAAAGTAAGTGGCAGTAGTCTTTACCTGAAAATCTGATACAGAGTTTTCCAGAATGCTGTTTTTAGTAATTCAGTAATATCCTTCATGAAGGGTTTGAATGACTGCAGGCTGCCCTGCAGAGAATTCTGATGAACTACTCACCTTTTTTTTTTTTTTTAAATAAAAAACGGTGGTGGATTATTTAAAATATCACACAAGAATGTATAAAATTGTTCTTGGAAAGATACAGAAATTTTTTATGGAGTTATCTTCTCACAGTTATCTTTTTCTCTATCTCTACTGAAACCTAGAGAACTTAATCTATATGGTTTAGTAGCCAGTTACTTGCCCAACTACTACCTTTCCTAACACTACCCAACAAATGGTTCTGCTCACACTCCATACAGACACACTCCATACATGGCCTTTGCAGCAACTGAGTCAAAGCCCACAAGAACCCTTCCTTTGAAGTTAGGCCATGTCATGCAAACCCTCCTTACTCAGAGGAAGGAGTGAAAGACAGAAATCAGGCAATATATTAATTTCTTTGGAATCCTCCATGTAAGAATCTGTATCCTCTTGAGAGCAAATGATTAAAAAACAATCTTTGGAAACTGTTTCATCCTGTGAGTTCCATTCTTCAGAAAACTCAAAAGGGTTCTATTAAACCACGTCACATTTCCTGCACCAAGTTACATTTCTTGTGACAGTCAACTTGATCCATCCTACCTTTCAGTTTAAAAGGTTTGGCCCAGGTTGCTACCACTTACCTCCCACCTAAACCCCTTTCTCTAACATTTCTTACTGGCTAGCTGTAAACCTTCAAAATGTCTAGACAACAACAAAAGAACCCTTCGAGCACAGAGGCACAGAGCCAACAGGATGTGTCAGGTATGGGGAACTAAGCAGGGCTTAGGCCTCTATCTCTGATGCAACACCAGCACAGACTTCATACGACTTCCAGCCAGCTGCCTCTAAATATTTGGCTACCATAGGCAAAGCATTAGAGCCCCAGGGCATTTTTCAGAGCCTGTAAAAGACTAACTACCCTTTTCATAGGCATACAAAGGTTAGAGGAGATTTGCAACAATGCAAATAGGAGTCCTTGGAGTGAGTGTCCTCCTCTCTGCAGTAGTTTGGAGGGGCTAATTTGCTTTCCAGTCTTTGGAGGGGCTAATTTGCTTTCCAGTCTTTGGACTAGAAGAGCACATGATCAACTAGCACATCAGATGAGGCAGGAGAGATTATGTACAAGTCTCACCTTGCATGACAGGATATCCCTGGTTTCTGAAATCCCTCAGTTTCCAATGGAAATTAGCTTACTTTCTGGTTGTTTGGTTTTGTTTTTTTTTAAGATTTTTGAAACTCAGACTCACCTGAAAAAGAATCAGATCTGCAATCTAACTGCAAGATAGGTTTAACTATTTAATGAAATACTGAATTTCCTGCAAATTTCAAGATAGCTTTCAAACGGGATGCAAGATGGAAGCTTAGAAAACTTCAGAAAAAATTAAAGAAATCTGCAACAATAAGGGCAAAATAACAAAATTTGGTAAAAGAATTTTGCATTAAAAAGAGTTATTCTTGTGTATTAAAATAAACAGCAGATTTTCTCATTAAAAAGGCAGGTACTCTGGGGATTTTTGCAAGGAGCATTATGAAGTTTAGGCTAGGAACTACCCTACTGAGATTAAGGTTGCAAACATGTAGCAAAGCCTGTTACATGAATACCAACAGGTGTTCATACTCACATGAAAATCCTTCTCCTGAAGAAAAGAGTAATTCCAAAATACCAGAACCCTAATAATGTATTTATAAAATTTCAACTGCAGATAGGAAACACTGCTTTACCCAAGCAGGAAAATTCCTGACCCTCAATACTGACAGCAGCATCTTCTTTGCAGCAATTGTAATTCTATAGATAATTTTAAAATATATCAACATGATGCCATTAACATCTCCAGCAAAGCTTTCTGTCAGTGATGTGTCAGGAACAAACCAGTAGCTACATGCAGCTTTCCAGCAGCTCCCTGCACAGTTCTAACACCACTAATCCCTTCATTACTGAGCAAGGTGAAAGGGATGAGTATTACAAGTTTTCAGGTTTAAAAGGAAAAAAAAACCCCTCCTACAACCAAAACGCACACACATTATTTCAAATTTCATTCCTTTGATATCCCAACAGAGATGGATGAGTGAGCTGAGCAGCTTTCTCAGTACATCTAATCCATTTTACTGCTACTGTAAGACACTTTCTGTTGCTTGACTCAGCTCTGTCCAGATCAACTATCTGGATTACAGCTCAAAAATTATATTAATGAAGGCTGTCATCTGTTTATGCTTTTTTCCACGTATTCAATCTTGCATACATTAACAAAATGAACAACTTTGCCAATCTCAAATAGAAAAGTTATCTGAATACCTCAAACTCACAGAAAGACAGAATCAAACACAAAATACTGAGCAGCTGACCTGTGAGCCTCTGGATCCTCGCTTGTGATCCCATTCAGAATGCCCCATGAGCTGGAAGAAAAGCAAAGAAAAGCACAGGTAAGTGAAAAATAGCATTTACACGTTTTAGTGGAAACATTCACACTTTTTATATACATTACACATTTTCCTACACAGGTTTGCTTTTACAGCTTACTTCACAGAGCATTTAGCTTCATAATGAGGGTGAGAAGACTTGGGAGTTGTTACTGTAACTCTACCTTTATATTCAGAGCCAAAACACATCTAGCATCACAACACTGCTCATGCCAATAAAATTCCCACTGCCATAAACTCAGCTTTAGCCAAATGTTTAGTACTGATCTGACAAAAGAGGAGCTGATATATCAATGAGGAGATTAACTAAACTGGGGGATGTTTGATTAAACAGTAATGCACGTTTTATACCGGGTATGAAAGTTTATGACAGTTTTAAGTCTGTCTCACCACTAAACTATTCCCAACGTAATAAAAAGTAAAGGTACACTTTCTAACAGAAAACAGGTGGAGACATTACATTGTAGAGGAAAGCAAAGAGAGAGAGTGCTTAGAGATGATGGGTTCTTGTGGAAATTGAGATTTGTGATGGTATACAGCTCTTCAAGTTAAAGATCAAGCAAGCATTAATTATAGCCCAAATTCAGGTCTCGAATCTTTTATGCAACCAACCCTACTGTGGACTGCTATGAGACACTGGATAGGTACAGAGGACTCCAGAAAAACAAATCTTCTGTTTTTCTACTGTACTTGGTAACTATATGCTAACACAGGCAGGCACACTCTTTCTTTAAGCTACATACAGTTTGAACAATGTGTTTTTTTCATAGTAGGGGACCAAAGAAAGAGCACACAATAATACCCAGTTACTTTGTTACTGCTTTATGTATCAGAAGATTAGGGGCAAACATGAACTGGTGACAGTAAAACTATCCCCACACCTGCCTGAAGAGCCCTGGAAAGCACCAGGGAGTGCCCAGTCATGGCTCTGATGGAGCCCGAGCTGAGCTGAGGCAGCTGCCGCTGCTACTCCTGCCTCCAAGTGCTCAGCCAGCCTGTGTGCCGGCTACCCGGGATCTCTGAGGACAACGCTTTTACTTACTCACATGAGCACAGCTTAATGCAAGTACAAAAGCACATGAATGAAAGATAAGAGTCAATGTGACGTGCAGGGACTTAGAGTCACAAATATTCTCTTGCTCTTTTTTTCCTTGAACATTCCTTCCCAAAAGAAATGCCTTCTCCCAGGTCAGAGGTAGGCAACGAGACTTGCACCCTATGCTTGTTACAGAACACACATCCCAGGAAAAGAGATTGAAACTACTTTGAAAAATGAGAAAAGCCACATATATCTTGTGTGAAAAATGTATCTTCTCCCTCAACTGTCTGTACTTACACCTCCTCTCTCCAAGGTCCCCCTGACTTAAGTTTATGGGGTAGGTAATTGTAAGTAATAGCTGGAGACAATCCCCACAGGCACCCAGGCATCTCAGAATCACAGATTATGAGGATCTGGAAGAGACCTGGAAGATCATCCAGTCCAACCCCCCTGCCTGAGCAGAATCACATNATATTTATAAACATTAATGAGGTCACCCCTCAGTCTCCCCTTCTCCAAGCTGAAGAGCCCCAGCTCCCTCAGCCTGTCCTCATAAGGAAGATGTTCCACTCCCTTCATCATCTTGGTGGCCCTGTGCTGGACTCTCAGAGATACCATTTTTTCACCTGATACGGCCTCATGACTGACCTTCTCATTTTCATGAAACTGTTTCCTCTTTCCATACACTGCTGGTGGAAACACTGCCTGTGCCAGGCTTCCCTGTTTGTTTCTCCATACTGTTATGTTTGTTCATTACTGTATGAGACTGAGCTTTGATGTTTATGAAAGGTCTCTCAGTAAATAACAGGCATGCAAAAGCTACTCAGAGGTGCACCTACCAAAGGTTATGTGATTTGCAGAACCTCTGCCAAAACCCTCATACCTGTGCTTCCTCCATGGCTCCTGCTACTCTGGACCAAGAAAACCTCTTCAGTTTTAGCTCCTCAGCCCCTACACCTTGCAAGGAAGTGGTGAAAGCTTTCTTAATTTCCTTGGCTAAAGAAAACATCAATTTAGCATGAGTCTAACCACCTGTGATTCCCAGCATGATAAGGGATATAAAAATTATATCACAGTTACGAATGGCCTCAAGCTTTAGGACTGAAGACAGAAAAAAAACAAGTGAAGAGGTAGAGCTGTTGTAACAAGATATTCACCAAGCCAACATCCTACATAGGAATGATTGACTCAGTACAAAATGCTTTAGGTCAAGCTATACGGTGCTAGGTTACTTCTGAGCCTGGGACCTCCTTTCAATGGACAAACAGTAAGTGCTTCAGTATGACATGGGAGAGGAAAAGAAAGGATAGAGGAGGACAGGGAGTATGTCTGACCTATCAGGCTACTTGGAAATCACAATTTCGACAAGCTTTATAGAAACTGAAAGATGAAAAGCACAGGAAGTCACAAGTGTAAGAGACTGTGCACAGATCCACTTGAGGCCAAGTCAATTCTCTGGAATCAGAAAACAGAAATAAAGAAAAAAGATGTCTAGTTGGTGGTTGCATGACAAAAAGACACAGAAGACACAAAAACGCATTTGGGAGTAGGGAGATTTATGTTTATCACTAACAGAGGGTTTGTTCCAAACCCCATCACCATCTCTAAAAATTGCTGTGAATTGACTTGGATCAGAGTGACAGTAAAGGGTCTCACCCTGACCAATTACTTCTCTGAGGCTGACTGTACCAGCAGCAGAAGAGGAGGGATAAAAGCAAACTCAAACTCCCACACAGGTTGCACGCTTGCAGCCCCTCTCAGAAGGAAAGTATCTACTTTACATCTCCTCTACAACTGCCCTAGAGACCCAGCTCTGACAGTTTTCACACTTGAAATGCCTAAAGAAGAAGGCAGCTTTCAGCAACAACTCTTGCATGTTCAAGAATGCACAAAAACACTGGCTTCTGAAAAGCCAAAAGGCTCCCTCTACCCTACTGACTGTCCCCAGGGAAACAGCCTCTCCCAGCCCAGCAGAGTGCAAATGGAAGAGGGGATGAGAATGGAGAAGACCCTAATGCCAAGATCACAGTCACAGAGAGAAAGAGAGAAGGGAAACAGGGCTGGCTTGCTCTGAACATGTAAGGTGGTAGACTGTGCTCTGGATCTCCAGCTTTTGCTATAAACTCTATGAAGTCTCTAAGCCTTGTGGCTCTAAAAGGAAATTTTAAATGTAAGCCAGATGCTCACTAATGCAGTAACACCTGCAAAGGAGCAAAGAATGGTATAAAGGACTTTCTGCAAGAGATATCTGAGGTATCCATGCCAAAGTAGAAAAAAGGCATTTAAAAATTAGCATCCTCAGTTCTCACCTTCCTAAATGCCACTCTTCTCCTACTTGGTGATTTAATTAAAGCCCCAGCATATGATTACACAATAATATCAACTTCCATTAAAATTCATAAACCATAATACTAAGCCTCCTTGGTATTAGAGAACTGTAGGAAAAAGTGACCCACACATACCATAAAAGAACTAAATACATATGAAGATAGAAAGTAAAAAATGAGAATTCAAACATTTTAGCTGTTTCTAGGTCTTGTTTTACCCTTAAAACATCTTTTCTGACCTGGCTGTTTGGGTTATTTATTTATTTTTTATTTTAGCACCACTGAACAAGCAATACTGCTAACTGTGCCATGGCTGAACAAAAACAAAACAACCAAACCATCTCACAGAAACAGAAATCTTATTATATTCTAAGGCATAATCTAATTATAAGGACCTCCACAACTGGGCACAAGTAGGAAACCCCCCTCCACATTTAGAATATGAGCACTCCCATGTATACTCCTAAGAAGGGGAGTGAGTCCTCCACAGCAGAATGCAACAGCATTTTGAAACCACGGGGGTTTTATATTTGAGCAAATATAATGCTCAGTGCAGTTTCATTAGAGAGAACAAACAGATCTTTTAATGGCAAGTACTTAGGAGGACCAATTAAGCAGTTATGCTTGGTGTTTAATAAAAGATTTGAAATCAATTCAGAGATGGTTCTAATTCTGATCAGATTACAGTCTACCCCTCTGGAGTTTTATCCAGATATTTATTTACCCATACACAACACTTCCACAGTTATAAAGATAATTAGTGATCATAAAGGTGAGCTCAAGCAGATGGAACTCACAAAAGCTAGGAAATGGGACTCAAACTGGCTGAAGTAGGATCCCATCATCCAAATGCACCTACCAGGACCTTGCCCTGGAAGGTTGCTTGTATTTGGGAATCCGTGTCCAGCAGAGCTAGATAGGAGCATCCGATCTGGCTGTCACCTGGTTTAAACCTTCACCAAAACAGCAGAGCCTGTATTTAAACAGGATCTTCCCTCTCTGGAAGAGATTTTGGTGAATGGGCATGTTGAGGATGTGGAACAGTGTCTCACTGTGGAGTTCTTTGACACTGCCTCCTTACAGCTTGTGCTGAATGGGGCACAGTATGATACATATTCTCTGACTGAATGGGTATTAACTCTGCTTCAGTCGGGGTCATATTTCCACTGGTAAAAGAAACTGTTTGTTTCCAGCATGTTGGCACAAAATGTTCCTGATAGATTTCTTTTTCAGTAACAAAAAAAAAAAAAGCAGAAATTATTTCTTCACTTGTGTGTTAGAAGAAACATTTTTACAAATACACAGGAATCAGGTCACACAGAAACTAGCAGGGTTTTTTTGCACAAGCTATTCTGAGTATGATTCCTTCTATTTAGACTACTATCTATTAGACTAATAGACTACTCCCTGCACTTTATGGTAATCAAGACAAACGAGGTGATTTACTGACCTGACTGACTTAGGGAGTGCAGTTTTGCTATGGACACCGCTGGCAGGAGAAGCTAAGTGGGCTGTACCTGCAGGGATCCAGCACTGCCAGATCCTGATGTCATGGGGGGGTGGGGTGGGGGTGAAGAAACCCCATGGCTTCACTGACTACCTTCTCCATCAAATGGCACAGCAGCAGCTTGCCCTGCAGCCAGAAAAAGAGCCAGAGCTGTCTTCCTTGCTGTGCAGCGAGCACAGTCACACACAGGCACGTGTAGGCTACGCCACACAGAGAGACAGCAAAGAGCTCCAGTATTTGGACAAACAACCCCTTTTCCACAAGCACTGGCCAGCTCCCAGGGTCAGCTTAAAGCACGAGATGTCAGAGCTGCACTGTTCCGCCAGATGTGAGAGCTGCACGCTCGCCCCATCGCAGCCCCCGGCGCACCAGTTAGTGGGGAGGAAACTCTCCGCCCGGAAGCTCCCGGCGTGACAGAGTCCCACAAATCATGAAGGGCAGCCCCTGTTTTTACTGGTTAAAAACCCACACACCTGCTGGACAACAGCTGGAGGCAGAGGTGAGGTTTTTAAACTGAAGCCCAGGCAGAAACGCTTTGACACTTGGCATTGCTTTGACCTGGAGCTAGGGGCAGCGAGGCAGAGTGATGGGTCTGAAGAAGAGGTCTAAGGGTAGACTTGGTGGCGGTAGGTTAATGGTTGGACTGGATGATCTTAGGGGTCATTTCCAGCCTTAAAAATTCTAAAAAATTCTATGATTCTAAGAGCTACAGCAACAGGACTCCCTGAAGGATAAGCACCCTGGAGGGATGGAGTTAAGCCCTCTGAAGGTGGTACCCTGGTGACGCTGGAAGCCTCGGAGGGAGCTGCCTCCTCGATGCCTACATCTCTTCCACAGCCACACCAGAGGTTACACGAAACAGGGCAAACACATACAGAGACAGATACTCTGTGGAGACAGGGAAACTGATGAAAGATGGGGAAAGGCAAGAAAGATGGGGAAAAGCTGTTCAGTAGGGCCTGTTGTGACAGAACAAGGGGTGATGGTTTCAAAATAGAGGGAGGGAGATTTAGATTGGAGATTAGAAAAAAGTTCTTTCCTGTGAGAGTGGTGGAGCACTGGAACAGGTTGCCCAGGGAGGTGGTGGATGCCCCATCCCTGGAGACGTTCAAGGCCAGGCTGGATGAGGCCCTGAGCAACATGATCTAGTTCGGGGTGTCCCTGCTTCTTGCAGGGGGGGTGGACTAGATGACCTCTGGGAGTCGCTTCTAACCCTAATCATTCTATGATTCTATGATATTGAGCCACTGTGGCATAGAAGAAGAAAATAGGGCACTTGGTTAGGTAAGGCTGAGGGGAGGCAAATGGGCACTGTGGCACAGGACAACCTGCAAGGCACCAGCAGTGACTGTCCTGCAGGCAAAGAAACCGTCCTGAGTGCTTAACCAGGAACTCAGCTCCAGAGGAATAAAAGGAATGAGATCATATCTGGCGCTGGGTGAGACGGCAAGAGAGAGACTACATTTTTGAGGACTTTTCTCATGGCAGCATATGACCTTTTAGAATATTTCCAGACAATAAACTGCATCTGACTTCTTCTGGCTCCCTTGCACAGGGGCAGGAGACAGAGATATGTGACATGGCAAACTGGCTCTGGTGGGTTTGCAGACAACTATCGTGCCCCTTGCTCCACACCACTTCTTGAAATGAGCAGGATTAACTTTAGATAGTGTGAAAGTGCTATGAAATTAAAAAAAAGCGTAGGTGGGAAAACAGAAAAAGCAGGGGAATATCCACCTCCACACCCTGCATCTGGATTTATATAAATTTTTGTCACAACTACTTAAACAGATGACAGTAGTAAAACAAATCCCTACAGATTTAGGCTTCTTTTCAGTCCTACCACTGAATTTTTCAGGTCCTTATTAATCTTTCACACGTCAAACAGGACTGTAAACAATGGGGTTTTGGAAGCAGAGCTGTATTAAAATATTGAAAAGGGCTGTTAGGTTTTGGGTTTTTTGTTTGTTTGAGGTTTTTGTGGTTTGTTTTGTTTGGGTTTTTTTTAAGAAAAGCAACTTTTATTCTTTTGTGATCCCTGAAGTTGCATGACACACTAAAGAGCTGCTTGCAGATTTATTTTAGCAAAGGCTTCCTAAGTTACTAGTCTTACCTTAATTGGGATATTTAAAGACATCCAGAATAAATTAGTAAATCAAATCATAATTTGTTCGAAGAATCATCATAAATAGATTTTTTTACTCCCCTATAATCTGTTGTATTAGTAATAGCCATTTTGATCTGTTGGACTAGCATTCAACAAGAAAGAGTGTTCACCAAATTTTCCATGTACTCACTTGCCCATTCANAAGTCCATTCTGGTGTAATTAAGTTCCTAGAAAAAAAGTGAGAAAGCTTATTAACTTTTTTCCACTGGGAATCATTAACTGTGCATTAAGAACCCCAGTCACAATACCAGGCCTGGCAGAGACTTGATAAACTAGCTAACTACAGCAGCAAAGTCAGCAGAGTCTGAAAACAGCTCTAGGAATCTAGAGCCTACCAGTTACTTTTTAAAGGAGTTTAAAACAAAATCTGCTCTGCAATGTACATTACCAATATCACCATCTCTTTAGTGCATGGCTTTTCTCTCACTTTCCATCTTTCCAGAGATTCTAATTTCACACTTGGTGCTTGCACTTTCTACGGTGACTCAACACAAGCCTCAAAGAGGGGACACACTTTTTGTCTGGTTATCCATGCACTGGGGGGGCCTCTTTTTCAAACAACAGAATAAGTAGTTCTATGAATATACAAGGGATGTCTTTTCACACAGCAATTAAAAACCCTGCTGAAAGAGCAGGAAAACTTTTAAGGGATTTTTCTGTCAGGCTCTGATTTCAGCTGAATCCCTCGCAGTACTGACACGAAACACGAAAGGTCATGTGGAAGGCAACTTAATCCAATTAGTTCGGTAAGTGCATTAATCTAACAGCTGACCACTCTCTGGTAGACTGCATCAAAATGTGAATTTCCCAATTCAATCCCCAGTGGAGAAGTCTCTACCTCACAGGAAAAAAAACCCCAACCCAAACCAAAAAACAAAACCTTGTCAAATCCTTACTGGCAGCCTCAGCAGAAAAAAAACCCTTTGGACTGAGTAAGCGTGGAGGCTTTCCCAGACATTTAGTCTTCAGAAGTGGTTCCTTCACTGTGGAACTGAGCTGCAGCTGTAGGGGTAGGGACAAGCATCACTTGCTTGAGTCCCCATTACACTTTCCCTTGTGTCTGCAGGCTGTCATAGCCATCAACCCAAAACCTCTCACTAGAACTAAGCATCACTTACAAAAGGAAGGGGGGTAGAGGATGAGACACCAACCCACCCCCCAAACCCCCAACCCAAACCACTTGGTCAGAAAGGTCCAATAAAGGTTGCAGGGCCACTGTCCCCCAAAACTGGGAATTCTTTAAGCAACAGAATCCAGCAGTTTGAACAAACCAGATGTGTTCTGCTCCCATATGCACTTACTGAAAAGGAGAAAAAAAAACCCCAAACGTTGGTTTTTTTTCTAATATGGTCACTTAATGTCCACCTGGTGTGAAACACAAAACACGGTGATTACAGGAATCAGCCCCCGGGGAGGCTAAAAATACAGTGAGGCAGGAAGCCAGAAACGTAATTTCTTACAGTTTCAGCAGCTCATTTTCCTGAAATGCATTAATGTTAATGGCAGCACACTGAGGGACAGGTGAGATTTGGTAATGAAAATTTCAAGCTGCTCAGAATTTGGCCTCCCTCAAGCTAGCAGACAGAGCAGCCCGACCCACGGTGCCTTCTCCCACCGCACCTGCTCAGGTGAAGCCTCGGCTTCCAGGGTCGGCCTGGAAACGAAAAGAGCATCACTCTGCCAAAGCTTGTTCCAGCCTGACACCCACACAAATATGCTGCTACTTCTTTCATGAACACCCCGTTTTTCCTGTTCTCTGAGGTTTCACAATGCAGAAGAACAGCACTGACATTTGAACAGCTAGATCCTAGCTAGCAAATGTCCTAAAATTACACTGTAGAGACTGGTAGCTCAGTATAAAAACCTCAATGTCAAAACTCAAAGTACATTCAGTTTAAACACACCCTTGGGGGGATTTTATACTAACTACTTTCTATTTCAGACTATTCACTTTAAGCTCAACCAGCAACGCTTCATCACTCATCCAGGAAAACTCCCCTCTCTGCCACCCAATCTCAATCAACCTGCCAAATTAATTATCACCCTGCATTTGTCTATTGCTAAGAGGGGGGAAAAAAGCAAATAGCTGAACGTAGCAGTGACCCGAGCAAAAATGAATCCTCTGAAACAGAACTAATTAAATCAGTTCAGTGATCTTCTTCCAGAACGACACATTTCCCCCACCCCTTCCCCAAGCAGCCCAGTGCCTGCATCTCCTCCAACTGTCCTCAGCAGGGTGCTCACATGGGGCTCAGATGTCTATCCAGCAGCAAACTGGGGATCTTCTGCACTCATCTTTCTAACCATATGGTTTAAAATAAAGAAAAAAAAAAGCCAACTATCACAGAAAATTCACCATGATAATTTCACACTGACATTTACATGCAAATTCCTGGCCACAGAGTGTATGTTTCAGCCTGTTAGCAGCAGGATTGGATCACCCATCCCAAATTTATGGGATCACAGGCACCGAACTTCAGTGCTGCTGGCTCCTCGCAACGAGCAGAGCTCAGAGTGCTGGCAGAGCCAGACTTTCCCTTTGGTACCCTAGTCAGGCCTTACAGCAGAGAGCTGGCAGGACTAACACGTCCAGAAATTCCACCATTTGTGGATTTTCAAGCCCCACCATGAGTCAGACACCAATGCTCGCAAATACACGTGCACGCACGACCGCAGCGCCGATGACCCGGCTGGCTCGGAAGGGGAGAGCTCAGGGAAGCAATTTACACATGTAGTTTAGACTTCCCTATCCTGCAGTTTTAAGTGACAGTCCAAAACCACATTGGGGCCATCATTTTCCCTGCTGTTGTAATCAGCATGGTTTCCACTGCAGTCACGCTGCTGGGCCATGCCTGGTGCTCTGTACCAGCTGACAGCAGTGTGTCTGTGCAGTGACAGTATCGAGAGCTGCAGGTGTAGGACAGCAGCAGAAACACCAACCTCTCCCCTCCCACAGCACTTCACGTTCGATCACTTTCCTCTTTCTGCATGACACCTTCAGAGAAAGGGCAGAAGAGGGAAAGGCAACTCAAACAGGGCGAGAAACACGGGGTGACAGGCCCACTTGGGGAACAAGAAGACACCGGAGTGGGATCTCTCTTACTGGAAGTCAGTCCCACCTTGCTTTTCTCCCAGTACAATTTTTAATACGGTCAGTGCCTCTTCAGACGAAGGCACGTCACAAACAGACATCGGTACTGAAAGGTCCTGAAATCTGGATGCCTGCAGAGGATCTCTGCCAAGCCAGGTGAAGCTCCAGATGCAGGAGCCCTGAGAGTGCCCCCTCTCTGATAACGGTGCATAGGAACAGAACAACACTAAAAGGCAGGACTCTGAGTAATCTCTAGGTAGGTGCCTCCACAGGCAACAGTTTGTCATTTGCACCCATCTGCTGCTCCAAACCACACACACACGCGCTGTCACATGTGCTTTTCCCCATCTGGATTGCAGAGATACTGGGTATAAACAGGCAAAAGCCAGGAAGAGGAACACCAGGCTTGTGTGGATCAGGGGGAACTGGCAGTCAGCTCCATCCCTTCTAAAGGGAAGAATTTCACTGGAGATTTCTAGAAGTAAAACCAGGTTTCTCACAACGGCTGCAGGTTTTTCCATGGTTTGAAATCCTGTCTTTCAAAACAGTGTGACCCTTTAAAACCTGTGCTTCTTTTCAAAGTAATAAAGCCATGCACATTGTCTTAGAGGGATACTGTAAAATACATTCCCCTGCAACATTGTCTGCCAACATTTAACTCCACGCGGTCACCCAAGCCGTATTTCCACAGTGTCACAGTACTGCTAACAGCAAAACCAGAGCCCACAGAAGGTGCAGTCTCCACCATGGTGTAAAGGATGCACAGAATACACCCTACTCAGGGGTGTCATAGTGTAAATTAACATACCAGGTGGCATCTTAGAGTAGAAGGAGAAAGGCAGAGCAAGGCAGAGGAGCCTGTTCTGGAAGGACTGGCCTCAAAGGAGTGGGCTTGAGAGACGTGAGGCTGCCCCATCCCTCTGCTTCAGAGTTTGGTTGAGTTAAACTGAGTCACACAAAAGCTGCTGAAATATTCTTTGGCGGAAGAATCTTTCATTGCAAGTATGTCATTTTGACTAATCTGCCTTTCAGAAACAGGCTTCCACAATGTGAAGTAGCATTTCTGTGGTTAAAGAAAAAAAAAGGATGCTCATCAGAAGGGTCCATCTATTCAAAATAGAAAGGTCTGAGATGTGCTTTGCTTTTACAGGAGAAAAGACTTTCCCCTCCACCGTCCGTTCTTCCACCCCCTCCCCATTTTATTCCTCACATAATTTAACTTTGCGTGTTGCATTTTCCAAAACAAACTTGACCAAAAAAACCCTGTAATTCCTCTTCTTATAACAGGCTGTTCAGTACTCCACCAGAAACTTGAGCTTTCCCTTGTACTAATCTCATTACAATGCCTTCAACCCCTTCTTTTCTCAAAAAGTGCTTTAAGTTCCTTTTTCGTCTGTCCCAAATATTTTTATTTCATCTTCTTATGTTGAACTTGTGTAAAAATGATATTTTCATTCAGCAGTAGCATTATTTTGCTAAACATGAGTATACATCACTTTTCACAAGGAGAGTCCAGGTGGAAAGGTCCTTCTAATTCTAGCTACAAAAGCAACAAAAAGGACAAACCACCACCACCACCACCCTACCACCCCAAAAAAAAAAAAAAAAGCACATGCTGCTAAGTGCTAAACAGCTGCACAGATCTGGTCCTATGATTATGAAACACAGATTTCCAGATCTGTATGGATTACAAATATAATTCTGGTTTCCTAATGCTGACAACACTTTCATCAATTCAGCAGGGACTGAATGTTGGCTTTTGGTTTTCCTCTTACGTCTGGGAACCAGCTTGGTGTTCCAGGAGACATAGTTAAATAGAATTAGTCTGAGGCTCCCTAAACCAGCTAAGAGTCTCTCCCTGTATTATGTATCAGCTGCTAATCAGAGAATTCATAGAATCATAGAATTTTTAAGGCTGGAAATGACCCCTAAGATCATCCAGTCCAACCATTAACCTACCGCCACCAAGTCTACCCTTAGACCATGTCCTCAAGCACCGCATCTCCCCGTCTGTTAAACCCCTCCAGGGATGGGGACTCAACCCCCTCCCTGGGCAGCCTGTTCCAATGCTTGAGGACTCTCTCAGGACAGAAGTTCTTCCTAATATCCAACCTAAATTTTCCCTGGCGCAGCTTGAGGCCATTACCTCGAGTTCTGTCGCCTGTTACTGGGGAGAAGAGACCAACCCCCACCTCACTGCAACCTCCTTTCAGGTAGTTGTAGAGAGCAATAAGGTCTCCCCTCAGTCTCCTCTTCTCCAAACTAAACACCCCCAGCTCCCTCAGCCTCCTCGTAGGGCCTGTTCTCCAGACCCTTCCCCAGCTCCCTCAGCCTCCTCGTAGGGCCTGTTCTCCAGACCCTTCACCATCCTCGTTGCCCTTCTCTGGACACGCTCCAGCACCTCAACGTCCTTCTTGAAGTGAGGGGCCCAAAACTCAACACAATACTCGAGGTGAGGCCTCACCAGTGCAGAATACAGGGAGATGTATTCTCCCTGGTCCTGCTGGCCACACCGTTCCTGATCCAAGCCAGGATGCCATTGGCCCTCTTGGCCACCTGGGCACACTGCTGGCTCATGTTTAGGTGGCTGTCAACCAACACCCCCAGGTCCCTTTCCGCCAGGCTGCTCTCCAGCCACTCCTGTAAGCCTGTTGCCTGGGGTTTAGAATTCTTCTAAAGTAGCTTCTAAAGCACTTACTTCCAGACCATCATACAAACTCATTAGCTCAGACAGCACCTTTGTGAGAAAAAACCCTTGATTTATCTCCATTTCACAGATGGAGAACTGAGTCATTTACCCAGCACAGTACTGGGAATAGCATCTAAGTATCTCCAGTTCATGGGATCAGACCATGGGCTTCGTTTTCATTGACTATTTATGTCGAAGGTTTTTCGGGCAAGTCTAGTACAGACACCAGGAAACAGAATTACTCTTATATTCAGCCATCATAAGGATCTTATCTCTGCTTCTGAAAACGAACTGTTCAGCCCTCTCAATATCAGAAAGGGCACAAGCTTCAAATATCAACAAGCTTCCTTTTTAAGTAAGCACTAGAGTGAAACAGGAAAGATAGGAAACCTCACACAATCAAAACCAGTGAATTTTTACCCCTGGATGCAAACACCCAGGTGTCCTGCAACCCTCTTTAGTCATTCAGAAGGACTTCAGATGGAGCAGATGACTTGAACAAAGTGAAAAACCAACAATTGTGCCCCAGACCTGAACTGAATCTTCCCCAAGCTTTAAAGACATCAAGTCCACATCAGCTCTGGGATGTGGACGCAGGGATGAGCAGCAAGAGGAAGGGATGAAGAGTCAAAATGCCCAAGAGGAAAAAAAAAAGGTTTTGTGAAGCTTTCTGATCTATTCATCAAGCGACTGAGCGGCATGTGGCATCTCTGGCATGAAAGTGTTCACCACAAATTTCCATGAATTGGAGAGTATTTTTTCTCTTCCACTTTTAATTTTTCTTTTTTTAGAAAAGAAATAATAGATAATTGCAGTTTACTTAGTTTATTAGTGTCAAGACCTGTATTTCCATAAATATGTTGCCATGAGATAGGCAGTTTCGTGTTAAATGGTAGGTGCCTGAGTGCCTTTGGCCCTCTCAATAAGTCCCTTTATCAGGAGAAAGGCTCTCTGAAGGGGAACCAGGGCCACCAAAACCTGAATTCAGGGAGGAGCAATAGAGGCTGAGAAACAGATGGTTTATGTGCTTGGGAGAACTGTAGTGAAAAAAAGAAAACACAACCCCAAAACAGAACCCCCAGCTTCCCTTCTTGTGCCTAAATATAGAACGTGAATAAATATGTGTACATATCTTAAATATTTTTTTTAGCCTAATGCTTTCCTTCCCACACATCCACCCTACTCCCCCCCAACACACACAAACTATGGTCCTGGAACCAGCATTTTCATTTGGTTTCAGGGACAGTTCATGTTAAAACATACAGACTGGTTAATGAGAGAGCAAGTTCAAGGTGGACTGAGGAGCTGCCTATGTGCAGCCAGTACGATGAGAGGAAATCCAGTTCTTACCAAGGAGCCACAGGAAAGGGAGGATTTGAGGTGGAGACAAAATGCCCTTCTTGGTGGCAGTCTGGAACATGACACTAAGAGATGGCAGCAGAGGAGAGCGGGGGCTCCCAGGCAACACCCCACTAAAAGCTTGTAATGCCACACTTTGTTGGCCTTATGACTAAATAGCAGTGTTCAGCCTCCCTATGTGTACTGCTGCCAACATATTAAATACCCAGGATCAAGAAATAAGGGGATGGAAATACAGGTAGAGCCCAAACACAGCACAAACAACAGGCTGAAAACATAGAGAAGCTCTGAGACAGTTCTAACTTACTGTCACCTACAGAGGACACGTTGATTTTCTGCAGCTGTACAGGTTGTACCTGAAGTGACAATATTTCCCACACCATTTCAAGTTGCCTTAGAAATTTCAGTTCAGTTGGCAGAGGGAAAAAAAAAGAATAAATTAATAATAATAACAATAATAAATTTCCTCAAAGAGATAAAGGAGGCTTGTAACTACCCGGACTGTGAAGCAGTGGGGGGTGGAGGGGAAATGAAGTGCAGGAATTAAAAACTGAGGGTTTGTGGCTGATCCAGAATGTGGAGGGCTGCCCCTGTGCTGGTGAGAAAGCTGCTGAAGGGCAAACCTTGGCTCTGCCTGGTATCCAAAGCCAATACAGCAGATAAGGTAGAACATAATAAACAAGCTGCATCCTTCCACTCCGTGAGGAGGATGTGCAGGACAGAACAAAATGCCAGAACTAAAGCAAGCGATCACTAAAAATAACTTTATCTCTCCTTCTTTATCTCAAGGGCCAAATTATCTCAGTTGCTACTTGAGAGGACTAGGCAATGCCAGCATCAGAAAGGTCAGAAAGCATGCGAAAATTTGCCCAGTAGCTTATCCACTCCCTAAATATCTGTGATTGCAACAGTACAGGCTAGCAGGAAAAGTCCTGCTGCCCTGCTGCACAAATACATGCTAAGTCTTCATTTGCAAAGCATGGTTGCTATTCGGATACCACAGCTCTAATGTCCTTGTATACTAATACCATAGGGTTCTGGTTTACTTTTGAATTGTATTTATTTATTTATTTTGATTAAATGCCCTTCTGATTATTAAAAAAGTGCTTCAGACCCATATAAAGCATCCTCTAGAGGTATAGAGTACTGCCACACTCCCAGAACTAGGAGCACCTGCACTGAAGTAAGTAACACAACCAGCTGACATGACTTAAAGAATTAAAGCCAGGTTTCCTCAGAACTGAAATGCTTGACAACCTGAATTCAGTACAGATTTTGTTTTGGATGCATCTGTGGAAGGGAGAAAAAGGATATTTCTAAGGCAACAGGACGTGCTGTTTCAGTATCTAGGAACAACAGCATTTCAGTTTCGTTTTACTGGAGTATTAAAACTCAAATTTCAAAAGGAAAAAAATCCCCAAACCAACCAACACAACCCCCACCAAAAAACTCAGGAAAAAAAATTCCCATTATTGCTTCAAGCTTTAAAGGGCTTACTGACCCAAATCAGCTTTTCTGTTCCTGTAAAGTTCATTCACAGAGTTTCTCAAAATATTCAGTCTGCTTCTGCTTGGGAAAAAAATAAAAACAAACCTACATTTGGAAATCTTCCTTGAAATGCCTTCACAGTCCTCCTCACAAATCCGGTCAGTGGGTGGCTCTCAATTTAGTAGCCAGATTTTCTGACCTTGAATGCCAGTCAATCCTCTCTTCTAAGGTCAAGAGGACAGGTACAGTTGGACTTGATGAGCTAAATGGTCTTTTCCAACCCAGGTGCTTCTGTGATTTGGAAGAGGCAGAGGATGCACACATGGGAGAACACACAGAGGGAGACAGAGATGTTCACAAGCAGGACCTGACAGCAGCTCACCAGAGAGCTTGATGCCCTGGTGAGGGATGTCCCACTAGGCCGCAAGCACTCAGGCTCCTGAAAAGCTCAGGACACTTGGTCTCCTTCCCTACTGCTTTCAGGCCTAGATTGCCCCAGAGAATCCCAGATATCCTGGGGATCTGGTACACAGGAGCAACTCAAGTTTTTGTGAGCTGCTCGAGCCATGCTTATGCCCAGCAAAACATTCCTCTGGGTTCAGAATGGTAACAAAAAGCAGACCAAAGATGTGAGGATGAAGGACCCAGCAGATCTCACAGGATGCATACGTCAGAGAGCAAAGACAGAATGAGGTCAGAGTCTGATCTACAACACCAGGAGCACAGCAAGCTATATCTAGGCCAACAATTTGCATTAACCTTGTTACTCAATGGCAGGCAGAGAGAGAAGAGGGAATATCCTTGGAGCTCACACAACCACCAAGTAATGTGTGATTAACAGCAGGCTAGGCCGGGGATACAAACTTACACCCACCTAAACCACAGCATTAGTACTTCAGCTCACTAGCTGGCACTGCCTGACACGAAGCAGTGACATGGTACAAAACAACTTTGGAAATATGGCTGGAAATATAATGTTCTCCTATTTGATTCCCACCTTGCCAGACACCTTCTGCCAGGATGGCACCAGCTACATGTCCTACCATGTGCAGACTCATCGCTGCTTGAGAACTAAGGTCTGAGAAAAGGTTCCTTCTGCTTTGTCTTCACAGCCAGCATGGGGCAGATTATACTGTATTTATTCCTGTAGGAGTCTTTAATTTGCATTATCATTTAAGCTAATTTCCTAGTAGGAGGAGGTTGGAAGCAGGATGTCAGCTCTCTTGAAAGAAAGGAGGAATAAAAATCCCAACCAAACAACACACCCAAAATGAGAAATGCACTGAGGACATGGCAAGCTGATGGCTGGTTTTGTTTTGCTGCTGTGGGGGAGTCATAGGTCCAGGATTTCATACCAGTGAGGAACTGAACCTTTACAGATACCATCAGAAAGCCATTCTAATGCTGCTTATACACAGACTTTGAGCCAAACTCACCCTGTGTACATCAAACACTTCTGAGCACCACCAACTCTGCTCGGTGTGGGCCCATCCGAGACAGCAGTGTGTGCTTTGCCCAGTGGGACACAACCACCCTTCTGATATGAACATGGAGATGATGTTCAGGCCACAGTGAGGTTTTTTGCTTTTCATAGGTGTTTGCAATGAGCCTTCCCACATGGAATTGCTCCAAAGCAGTCAAGAAAATACAACAGGGCATACAGCTCACCCTTCTGTCCAGTTGATACACATCTAACTGCTCTGTGAAGAGAAAGTGTTTACCAGTTGTATTGGGGAGTTATTTTCCCTCAGAAACATGTTTGTTTTTAAAATTCCACACTGCTATCAATAGATGCAAAATCCATACCTAAATTAAGAAAGCGAGAGACAATGATTAATTGGCCAATTTAGCTGCTTCATTCTTCTCCACCAATCCCTTCTAATTGTCCCCAAGCCCCCATAGGAACAACATTAAGCAGAAGCTTCACTTCAGAAGAGGACAAAGCCAAGGGACTAGCTGTATCAGGGTGGGATTAACTCATGATTTTTGTCAGATCCTGGCTGAGACCAGAAGAACAATTCTGTCCCGCTGACAGGACAGAAACTAGCTTGAAGATAGCAACAGCCCCTTAACAAGATAAAAATGACTCTGTGAGGAACAATTCCAAGAAGCACTTGCAGTGACTCAGTTGTACATAGTCGCCTGCTCGGTTCACGGGGTGCGTAAGGCATCGCCCACGCTCCGTGCACCCAGTTGTTCTGCCTTGTGCTCTCTGGGTGCTCTATTTCTTGCGTAGGGTATCTCATCCTCTTCAAGAGAACCATGATAAAAGGCTCCTTGCATGTCACTGTGGATGACACTGGGATTTGAAATAATATCCAGATTAACTCAGCATTTCATTCAGCAAGCACAGAGGAACAAAGTAGCTTCAACACAACTTGAGAACTATTAAGTCCTTTATCGCTATGCAGGGTGTTTCTACCACAGGGCAGATAAAGCTAAAGAAAGTAAAATATGATAATAAAAAAGAAGCTATTTTACTGCCAAGGATTTGTCTGAATGCAGATTTTTTTGTGTGTGTATTTAAGACAGCCGTAGGTTTAACAACAGTACCTGAGAAATAGAGGAGATATTAGATAAGAGGTTAAATTTTATCTTGAGGAGTCCTGGAAAAAATTAAATAGAGAAAACAACTTATTTTTAGGTCTTGTTCATTGAAAAGTTGCACCAAGGTGACTGTACTACAGGAGAATTTGTATGGTCTTAAGAGGACACAGCTGGTACAGCACCAACCACTCAGCCCTCAGCGATGCTTTCACTGAATGCGGATGAAAAAAATAGCCAGAAAAATACTCACTGTATTTTAGAATATGAATTTCACAATGCAAAAGATATGCTCTTATACTCTGCATATCATGTGGAGGTATAGAAACAGCCGAAGGTAAGACTTCCCTCAAGCCAAAACTCAGTCTGACTGCAAGTTCTCTGGGGCAGAAACTTTCTGCCCTGCTTTATGTAGCTTCTAGGTCCCCAGCGGGAAATCCAAATGGCCATTGTCCTATAAATAACAAACCCCCAAAACAGCAGTTACACTTAACCAAAAAGCTCTCTGGCTACCAATGTAAATATGGATTTAACTAATCAATCACCCTGAAAGACTAATAAAGGCCGAGGATGGTTTAAAGTGCCAGTTATCACAGCAACTGGAAGAGGAACAGCATGAATGTGCAGCTCTTAAGCCAGCAACTAGATGCCTAGATGTAGCAAAAGCCTAATACTGAGATGGTTAGACTGCATGGGAAAAGAGTTTTAAAAACACACTCAAATAGCAGCACTCCTTGAAAACAACCATGCTTATACTCTCCTAAAATAATAAACTAACACAGGGAAAAGCAAGCAAGCAAATGAGCTTGAGTATCTGCACGAGAAAAAGAAAACAACCCCTCAACCCAAAAAAACAGGCAATATCAAGTGTATTCTGCAAAGGTTCTCAAAAGTAAAACTTCCTTCTCAGAACAGAAACAACTGGTCTTGACAAACTCACTTCACCTTACATATGAAACAGATTTCATTCTCCACAGTTACAACAGGCTAACTCCAATCTAAGGAAAAAACAGCGTCAATATCAAGTTTCTGCTTCTCAGACTCCTCAACCAAAGGGCTGATTAGGTTTAAGAAAAAAGTTAAACAACAATATGATGAAAAAAGAGGCCATGCCCCTGGCATATGGTATTATAAACACAGGAAAGTGCCAGTATAAACCTTTATTGGGAGACTGGGTTCTTTGTCAAGCCGTGCCTTTCTTCCAAAACATCCTCGCTGCCATATGTCTGCATCTCGCCAGCTGCAGACCTAATAAGAGACTTCTTATTCAGGCCATATAATGTTTTACAGGTTTGCCACGGGGGTCACTCGCTGTGAGTCATTGACGTCACAACCCCAACTACCTCGGAGCCGCTGGGAGCCAAGAAATGTAGGTTGGCAAGGGGAGAGGAGCGAGGGAGAGGAAATGGCGCATCACACTCGGGGCTCTGCAAAATTTTTCTCATCCCCGGTGTGGTGAATGCTGGGCTTTCTCACTCTGCTGCTCCAAGGGGCTCCTGGCCTTAGAATCATAGAATCACAGAATTGTCAAGGTTGGAAAAGACCCCTAAGATCATCCAGTCCAACCATTAACCTACTGCCACCAAGTCTACCCTTAGACCATGTCCTCAAGCACCACATCTACCCGTCTGTTAAACATCTCCAGGAATGGGGACTCAACCACGCNACCATCCTCGTTGCCCTTCTCTGGACATGTTCCAGAACCTCAACATCCTTCTTGAAGTGAGGGGCCCAAAACTGGACACAATACTCGAGGTGAGGCCTCACCAGTGCAGAATACAGAGGAATAATCACCTCCCTGGCCTTCCTGATGCTCTTGTGCTTAGGACAAGGGAGGAATACACGTATTTAGATGAAGGTCACTGAACGATTTTATTCCTCCTACTCGTGTTCTGTGCTTCATTAGTTGCTATAACACTGCAGTTCGAACAGACCGACCGCCCATTGTGGCAACCTACTTTGAATAGTTCATGCATTTATAAAATGCAAAATGAAAGACAGGCCACTCATGCAATGCAGAGGGGGTAGGCATTTACCAGAGAAGAAACAAAGCTAGCTATCTGATGAAGTCAGTGGGTTTAAAAGAAGAGATTTTAGTCTACCCTCACAATTTATCACCCTGGTCTGACACTCCATAGCGGTTTCATTTGTATTTTGGTTTTGAATCGGTGTCCACTTATTGTAGGGAAAACGTCTTTTCAAATCTACACGTCATGATGGTGCTGCAGCCACAGGCAAGGCAGAAACAGACATCATCAGTGACACGTAACAAGTCAAAGGACCGGATCTGGAGATGTGACTGGAGTGGCTGGCACATCTCTCTCGTCTGCCTGCAACCCTGGAGGACAAGGAAATATTTACTGCTCCTCCTCACTCCCTTACCCACAAACAGAGATGGGTGGAAAAATGAGGGGAAGGTAGAAGTTGGTTCTTTTAACTGCTGGAATAATATGTTCACTGAATGGCCAGCAAACTGAGCATGGAACCATCCTGTCCTGAACACCTGACTCAGAGCCGTGCCAACCACTTTGTGCACTATAGGCAGCAAAGTTTCCATGTCATCTTCCCAGTAAGCTATGAACAACAAAAGCTGGATCTTTTGTTTGTTTCCAGTTAAGTCAACACTGCAAAGTGTTTAAGTGCAGCTATTCTGTAGGTGTAAAACTGAAAGCACACTCTTGAAACATTTTCAATTCCTGCTCCACTTCATTAAGTCAGGGCTTCTGCTCTCCTGCCTGACTCGGGGGACAGGAAGCTTTTTACTTCAGTTTCACCCATCCTTTTAAAGGTTTCAAATGCTGTACAAGTGTGAAGTCCACAGGAAGGTTAGCCTTGCTCCAATGCTCATCTCTTGTCTGTTTTTATTTTTTTTTTAATGCTAGCAAGCCACCAGTGAAGCAGGGCATTTTATTTAGTCAGGAAAGAGCACCAACGTAAAGTGACTTGGAAAATATGAGGCAGGTATTTCCATGGAAAGTTTAATAGCTAGAACAGTGAGCTTGCTAAAATTTTCAACATTTAAAAGGTTTTGGGTTTGATTTTTTTTTTTTACCAGGCAAGACAGCAGGTTTTTATGCCTCTGTCCTTCACCTGATCTCTACACAGCCATGATCTGAAACCATTCATCAGGTTATAAACTGCCCTAAGAGCTCCAAGCCCTGGAGTCATATTGACAAAAGATACAAGAACTGCAATGTGCACATCGGAAATACTCGCCTTCTGGACTCAGCCCATCACACCAAACAAAGCTTAGAAAGTGAGCAAGGACAACATAAGGCAAAAGCAATAACCAAAGATTCTGAAAGACTCTTGAATCATTTTCTTGGATCAAAATTATGTACAGCTACAAGCCGTGGCACTGATGCTTGCGGGCTTCACACGCGCCATCTGCATGTCCCTCATCCGCAGCTTTGGTAGGAGAGGAGAGAGATGGAGGAGCTCTGGGCAAATCCAGGGAGACATTTATGAATTCAAGAAAGCCTCTCACTACAGAAATACAGATCTTTCAGGTCAGTAATCCCTAATCAAGGTTAAAAATAGCACTTCAGAGCTGTGACGCATTTTATAGCGGCATGTTAAAATTAGTACTATGAGCACTGGAACTACAGTAGCTCTGCCGGGAGTCCTGTTAATGAATGTACACCAAGTGTAGTACTGAAGTCCCGTGGCACATACACATGCTCCTGTCAACTAACCTATAAACATTATGTGCACTAAATCCAAAGTCACGGTCCTAGTCTATTTTTTGCCATTCTTCCCATAAGACAAACTAAAAATAGGCTCATGAGAACCATGCATGGGAGTCTACTCTTCAAATGTTTAACTCTCGCAGCAAAAACTGCCTAGCACTGTTTTTGAAGAGATTTTTCAAGGAGTTTGCATTATATGGATGAAGGATATATTTTTTTCTATATGTGTGTGTGTGTACATGTACACACATATCGAGGTAATGATAACTTGAGAAATTGTGGGTGCACACTATTGCCTACTTACATGTATCTCTAAAGTTTATTTATGTATTATGTGGTGGAGCACTGGAACAGGTTGCCCAGGGAGGTGGTGGATGCCCCATCCCTGGAGATGTTCAAGGCCAGGTTGGATGGGGCCCTGAGCAACCTGATCTAGTTGGGGGTGTCCCTGCTTCTTGCAGGGGGGCTGGACTGGATGACCTCTGGGAGTCACTTCTAACCCTAATCATTCTATGATTCTATAATTATTTATTGAGATAAAAATAAAGACCTGGAGAAAACAGAGCATGGCCTCATACAACTCTAAAGTCCTACTCAGATGCACAGGGGAAGAAAAACAAAAACAAACAAACAAACCCAAAAAACCCAACTCTCTTGAAGGATCACTGCTACGGCATCAAGCAAGGTTACACAGCGGGTGTCAAAGACTCTTGCTGATACACTGGAAAAAGGAAGAGCTGTTAAATTTAAGATAAAAGATACTCCAGGAAAAAAAGAACAAAAATCACCTTGCATATGCAGCACCTGCTGTCTCTGCAACAAGGCCTTTTCCAGGCAGCCCAACTGCGGGTGGGTAGACAACCCTCAAACGCCGCAAGTGCCCAGCAGCCACAGAAGTCTAGCAAACCCAGCACACCTCCACCTGCCCCCCTGCTCCTCCAGAGAAACACTGCACTCATACTAGGAGGGATAATCAATCTTCCCTGTTGCTACAGCTCAGCCGCGGGAAAGGGCGCGTACACTCTCCGGCTGCAGCGAGCTCAGGGGAGCAGATGGCAGCAGAGGCAGATGGCAGCGCGCACGGGTTCTGCGGGGCTGGGAACGCACAGTACTGCATCTTCCAGCAAGGAAAACAAATGTTGGGAGACACCAAACTGAGGCTGATTCGACTTCCTCAGAGCCCAGGATGTTTATTTGCAGGGGCCAACACTTCCAATGGAAGAACTGCTAGATTTCTGCGGCGATGCTCAGCACTAGGAAGGCTTGAAAGACTCCCTGCACCTCAGCAGAAAAATGGCCGAGTGTTTGCCTCGGCCTACCATCACGAACTCCACTTTGGTTTTATCTCATTTCACTCCTTAACAGTGGTTCTTTGTGCTTACAGACTGCTGAACTGCTTCTTTACAGGCTTTTAAACATTTGTGAGAAGGGGACTAAACAGCCAGGTGAGTCAGGGAGGTGATAATCCCCCTGTATTCTGCACTGGTGAGGCCTCACCTCGAGTACTGGGTCCAGCTCTGGGCCCCTCACTTCAAGAAGGACGTTGAGGTGCTGGAGCGTGTCCAGAGAAGGGCAACAAGGATGGTGAAGGGTCTGGAGAACAGGCCCTACGAGGAGGCTGAGGGAGCTGGGGAAGGGTCTGGAGAACAGGCCCTACGAGGAGGCTGAGGGAGCTGGGTTGTTTAGTTTGGAAAAGAGGAGACTGAGGGGAGACCTTATTGCTCTCTACAACTACCTGAAAGGAGGTTGCGGTGAGGTGGGGGTTGGTCTCTTCTCCCCAGTAACAGGCGACAGACTCAAGGTAATGGCCTCAAGTTGCGCCAGGGAAAATTTAGGTTGGATATTAGGAAGAACTTCTTTACTGAGAGAGTCATCAAGCATTGGAACAGGCTGCCCAGGGAGGTGGTTGAGTCCCCATCTCTTGAGGTGTTTAACAGACGGGGAGATGCGGTGCTTGAGGACATGGTCTAAGGGTAGACTTGGTGGCAGTAGGTTAATGGTTGGACTGGATGATCTTAGGGGTCATTTCCAGCCTTAAAAATTCTATGATTCTATGATTCAGTCTTATCTCCTTGGTAAAATAAGGAAACAGAGGGGTAAAGATTCCTGGTGTTTTGCTGTGAAAGTGGAGAGTCACTGCCAGGAATAAAGCCCAAGGGTCTCAGCTCTCGAGTCATGCTACGTTCACCACAACTGATGGCAAAGTGGTAAGGTCACGGGGGACTGGATGGGAGGGAGAATGATCCTGGCAGGAAATCTGCACTATCAATGAACAGGGGCATGGAGAAGATCTGTGGTGGGACTCCACAAGGAGCTGGGATTAGCCAGGTCTGGTGGGAACCGATGGAGTGAAACAGATGGGGAGCGAGCACGGTGCAGTGGGTGACAACAGGGTGGAGTAAGGACACGTAGATTGGGATCCTCAAGAAAACGTGTCACTGGAGAACTTCCTAATGGCAAGAATGGAAGGGAGAGAGACTGTGAACAAAGATTAGGAATCTGAGTCAGGGAAAAAGAGACTTGAAAGACCTGTCAACAGTGGTGAGGCTTGGAAGAAATGGGCCAAAACATCCATCCAACAGAGCACACACACATTTCAAACTGGGGCTAGGACACACAACCCTCTTATGGCCAAAAAACACTCAGAAATCCAATCCCCCCTGAATTAATTATTCATTGAATAATGAAAAGCTTACAAATAAAAAAGAAGAAAAAATGCTGCAAACAAATTTAAAAACCCCTCAAACATAGGGAGATCTTCAAAATTCCAATTTGACTTCACTCTTTCTTGTACTGCACAGCATAAAGCTTAAGGAAGTGGCCACAAAACATTTAACTGCCAGGTCCCATCTCAATTGGCACATGGAATGGGTGCTGCCTACAAATGCTTCTGAATGAGCAGCTGCATTATTTATTTTTTTTTCAGTGTATATACAGCACTACAATTTCTTCACTCCAAGCTATGGAAATTCTCCTATCTGTTCTTTTTGTCTTGGAGCTTTTAACATTCATCACTGTAGTATCTGAAAGATTCAGAAATACTTATTTGAATAAGGCTTCCTTAAGGAAGAGAGAGCTAAGACGAAGGGTGTCAGGTCAAATACATCTACTAATTTGAAAGGTACAGTGTGAGAAAGCCGAGGCCTATTTCTGAGAATTTTTTTCATGTTATATAACACTTTCCATATTCAAAAGAGTTCCCATTGATCTCTGGAAGCATTCAGTAAATAAGACATGGAGACAAGCAGGAACTCACTTCGAAGAATCTGATTTTTTAAACAAATTGCCTACTACTGCACAAAAAGTCAGCGCTCTAGGGCATCGTTCACCTATCTTAACCCTGAAATTTTTCCCTCTGCAATCTCCTGACTCATTCTCTAAATGTATTCTGGCATCCTCAAAAAATGTGATCTAAGAAAATACTGTTTCTCTCTGAAGAGAGCACAGATTTACACCTGGCACAGATTTGTTCTGTGAAATGACTGCATCAAGCAACCTATAGGGATGGATACAGGTAAAGATGTGTATATCATTTTAAAGGCTCAGGAGAAGAGGTGAACATGAAGTGTATAGTAAGACATAGGCTAGTCAAGCTCATGCAGGTTGCTGTGATTCTAGCCTTGTTATTTCTGAAAGCTCAATAAATCCTTCTACAGCATTTTTAGTGGAGATTTATGAGGTAACACAATTGGGAAAGTGAGACCTGTCTCCATTTCTACTTCAAGTGTCATGAACATTTAGAAGATGCAGAAAGTGAAATCATCCAGTATGAATGGGCTCAAAAATTGTGTCTTGTTAAAGTATAATCAAAAATAATTTCAGACTCAGATTTTTTTTACTTTTTCTTTCCCCCCTCCCCAGCTACACAAGACAGCTTCAATTTGCCTGAGTCAGTAGAAACATTAGTCTCTATCTGCAGGAAGAAACCAACCCTTCAATCACAACCTTGGGTAACCACATGCTGTCTTTACAAAGAGAAACAAAAAAAGTTAACCACCTCTCCTAGCTTGTAACTGTCATCTTCAGATAGGACCAATCTGTTTTCCTGGGACCTTGTTCTTTAACCTAATAATCTGTAAACTTGAGCTTTCAATAGTGTTCTTCCAGATGGTGTTGGGATTTTTTTTTTACATACACAGTTATTCATACTTCTATGTAATTCATTTTGGAGGGAAGGGAAGAAAATACAAGTGAGAAAAGTTAAAATGAAGCCTAAGGATGAATGGGCACTTGCATTTTATGTTGCTGCTTTATCAGATGTCTAATTTAACAGAGAATGTTGGTGTTTGTGCTCAGGTCAGCATAAAGACAGAAGGAATGAATGTTTAAGTCTAACCGGTACATCAGCAATTAGCTGAGTCTTTAGGGGCTTTATAAACAAAAGTCTCAAAATCAATCTGCTTTTTAAGCCCTGGGAGAAGTTACTTCCCCCCTCACCCCTTCATGGAGTTAATGTTTTCATTATTTATTTCCTCTAGCAAACAACTCTGTATGGGTGAATATTTACACAGTCTGAGTTCCAATAAGGAAAGCTGCAAAATGTCAAGTACAACAAAATATATATTAAAGAAAAACAAAACAAAAACAAAACAGTATTTCTACAGCAGCCCCACTGCTTACAGTAGCTCAAGTGACCTGGTCAAGATGAAGAAATCCACTTTACTAACAGTTTTACATCCCTTATAAGACATTTTTTCTCCCCCACTCCCCCTCCCGCCATAAAGAGCTCCCAGACTTGAGTTTACACCAGCTTTTCCTTTCTACTGGGTGTCAAAGACTAATTGTATACATTTAGCATACAACATATGCTTAGCATAAACACATTTCAAAACACCCTAGGCTTCTTCAGAAACATGCAGATCTTTGTCTACACATGCTTTGGCACTCCATTACCTACGCCTCAAAACTTAAAATTCTGATAAATTTTCAAAATCCAACCCCAAACCAAACAGTCCTTGCTCTCCTCTAAAACAGGATACTTAAGTTAAACTCCATATAAAGTTCCTGGCTCAATGGAGACTGGAAGCACAGAAAGATCAGTGCTCCACACTGATTCAAAGTCCTCCTCAGCAGAAGGGACTCTGGTAGCTTATGTGTGCTGGCTCCAGCTTTCCAGTTCCTCTGGTGAGACACCTCTGGTGAGAGGCTCAGCCCACAGCTCCCTCTCAGCATCACAGGCACAACGACTCCAGGGCACTGTGACAGTTACTGTGCTGCAGAGGGTCCTGGAGCCACTGTGTTCAGGTCAACTGAAGCTGACCACTCAGTGGTGGACAAAGCTTCAAGTAGTATCAATAAATGAAGTGGTGAGATTTGAAAGTCAGAAAATGTGTATGAGAAGGGTGTCACAATTACAGTAATAATTGCTTTTTGTACTGTAAGGGGACACATCAAACAGGGTTACTGCAGTAACATGTTCAAATCAAGCTCAAAACAAGACTGCTTTCTCTTCTATGCCTAAGGGGGACCCATGTTCCAATCCCAGTTGTGTTCCCACCTCTTTCTCCCAAAGGAATAATGAAACAAAGAGAAATGCTAGAGCTGGACAAAGGACAGAGTGCTCCATGAGAGAAGCCTGAGGAATGGGCAGCACCCTTCTGATTTCAGCCTGTCCTTTGGCAGTTCTTAGGCACGTCCCTTGATGAGCCAACAGCCATAGGGTGGAAGGCTACTTGCCTCATCTGAGCTGCAGCCTTCACAGAGACAAGTGACAATGAGGACAACGAGGAAGGTGTGTTTTGAGTCAAGGAGCTGAGGAACAGCAGGCCAAGCCAACCTCTCAGTCCTCACTACTGCATCCAGTTCCCCTCTCACAGATGAAGCCCTCATGCCTCCTCTTAAAAGGTGAGGAGAAGCAGTGGAAAGACCAGGAACCAATCTGTCCTGCCTGTCCCACCTGGGCCAAATTCTAGAGAGAAGCAAAGAATGGGAACAGTGAAATAATGTCTCACCTTTTGCTGCAATGTTACTTAAAGTTTTCTTTCCACTCTGCTTCAGAGAGCTTGAAGTAGTGAAAGTAAAGCAAACAGTATATTTTGACTACTGCCATGGGCAGGATGAGGGCACAGGAGCCACATGGGGCTGGTCATGGTTGGTTTGCATGTTTTAGCATAAGCTGCAGTAAATTCTACAGCGTGAAAAACCTGCAAACATGGTCAGGAGAGGCCACCCAGAACTATTTCCTTACATGGGGGCAATGACAAGACTGTGTAAAAGATGCAAAAGGTCTTGACTCCTGATAATTATGGATTAGCTGGAGAAATATCAAAATACTTCAAGGCAGAAAAACATCTCCATGCTGAAGACAGACAGCATCTCGCTCTCCTGCATCAGATCCACAGGAGAGGCTGCAGCAGGGTGGGGAGCATGCAGGGCTGCCATTGCAGTAAAGACTGTTTTAAGGTTTTCCCAATGAATTGCCTTGTGCTAGTGGGGGGAAGAAAAACACCCAAAACTCAGAAAAGAATCCAAAGCAGCCAACCACACATCAGTACCTCTCCTGTGAGAAGAGGACATACTTTCCAAAGTCAACATTTTTCTTCCCTCGCTGGTTTGGGGGGGGTGGGGGGCAAAAAAAAAATTATCAAGAGTTTACAAACCAAACCAAGATAAAGTTGAACGTTTTTACTTCCATCTACAGTGATAAATACAGACTATTAAAAACTTTAATTTCTTTTGTCCAGGCCTGAAGCTGGTTGAGAGTGAGATCTGAAAGACACCACTTCCCCACTTCTTCTCATTACATCACTAAACATGACTCTACTAGCAAAGGAGCCTACATGATGCAAGCTAAACCTCTTTGGAGAGGAAGACTGTTTCTTTTGGACTTCCTTACAGGTTTGAGGCCAACAGCACAGTTGAAAGTCAAGTATTTGAAAATCCAAACATGGCGTTTTCTTCATCAAATGCTCTATCAAGCGCCAGTCCCCTGAGTGGGAGCAGGAGTGAGGCAGATTCTTCCCCTCCTGCTCTCATTTTCCATTTTTCATTCCTTTTTCTTCCCCCCCCTCCCCTCCACAAAAGAACTCTTTTTCATGGGCAGGGATTGCGAAATAGGAACCTGAAGCAGCTTCCCAGCCTGTTCTAAACATGTGGGCAGCCTGCTCACTTCTCCAGCTCTCTCCCTGGCTCCTCTCCATAATGAGCTCAGAAAACACAGAGCCATCCCCAAATACTACAAGCACCAGACTGTTCTGCCTCTGCAGACTCCACCAGTGAAAATGATGAAGCAAGACAGGAAAATATCCCTCTTTCCCCTACCTTTCATTTATAATTGACCTCTTTGATCCTCTACCTGGAAGGGTCTGAACTTTTCCTTGAGGTAGGTCAGCTTAATGACAGGAAAAACAAAAACTCAATATTCACTTCAAGAAATGTCAAGGGTAAAAGAATGAAGTCACTGAGAGAAAAACGAAGGGGAAACTCGGGAGCGGAAAGGCTACCGGCCTGGTGACAGGGGACAAACCCATGACAACACCATCTTTCTTGCAAGCAAGTAAATACATCTGTGAATTTCTAGATTACTCAAGCAGTGCTTTTAAATACTACTTGCTAGGGGAAAAAAAAATTACAAGAAGAAAAAAAAAAACCCACCCCAAAAGTAGTATACTTTTAAAAAAGTTATTAAATGTAGCTTGTTGGTTTTGTCAGAAGGAACATCAGGGATCAATGACAAAAAGGCCTGGGAGAACATAATGGCACCTGACACAAGGAACTACCAAAAAAAATTAATTTCTTTCTTCCTAGTTTCCAAGAGCCTGAGAAACTTGATATATTTGTCTAATACATTCTATCATCAGTGTTATTGCAATAACAAGCACCCTGGAGAGGCACAGAGCTCATCCCCTGCTGTGCTGGTGGAGGGTGTCTCCACCACTGCAAACAGCCATGCAGCCACAAATGCCCCCAGGGCTAGCTACAAACTTGGGGTTACCATACATGGTAACACAGGGTAGAAGATGGTACATCACTGCCACAGATCAACACTGAGGATGCCATGCTCCTAAAGGAACAAACACTGCAAGGGTTGGTCATGGCCTGATGCCATAGCCCAAAACCTGCACCATTCACACTTCTACAGTCTCACTTCCTGGACATTTAATTTTTATTTTCCAAGGAAACATCTTGATCTCTGAATCTAAATGGAGCCATCAAGCTTAGAATGCCCAGAGTTCTTTAACAAATCAATACAATTAAAACACTATGGGTAAATCTCATTTTTTAATTATGTGGTTACTAAATTCTGAGAACCCACTTAAATACTTTTTTTTTAATTATGACTAATTAAGGTTGAAAAGGACTTCTCAAGGCCTTCTAGTTCAAGTGCTTGCTCATAGCAGAGCACATGGAGGTTAGATTAACTCAAGGTGTTGGTTCAGGTGACCTTTTTATCCACAGGACAGATGTGTCACAGTCCCTGGATAGCATTCTGGTGCTTAACTACCCTTGCTGTGAAAAATTCTTCTATTTAATCTGACTTTCTCTTGCTCCACTGATTGCCTCTGGACTTTACAATTTGCTCTGGACTTGTACAATTTACAATTTCTTCAAGAAACCTGGCTCCACCTTTCCTAAAATGACCTTTTAGGTAGCCAGAAGAGAGCAAAAAGGACACAGCCAACTCCTCAGCCTCTCCTCCCAGCCTCGGTGGCCCAAGTCTTCTTGGCACAGGAGTGAAGAGCACACAGCATGCCACAGGATGCCTTGGGATCCCTGGAGGGAAGATCACTTCCATCAGTTGGCCAGCTACACTCTAGCAAGGGCAGCAGGCTCCTTGTGAGCCCCTACTGCTGGGCTGGTGCAGTGCTGACTCAGGGTCTGGCCTGACTCGATGCTGACTCATTCCCCTGGAACTACGGTTGCCTTTTGAGCTAATCACTCAAGAGTGCTAATGGACTGCTGAAAAGGGTAAGTTGCTACTTTTGTCCTCATTAATGTGTCGTGATTCACAGGATTCTGCCTACTGCTAACCCGGAGAGCTTTGACTTGAGTGCTCCAGAACTGACTGATGCTCTTTGGTGACAACAGTCAAAGAATTAATTGTCCTGAAAAGGCCAAGTGTCAGTACCTGGTTTAGCAATGTCACAAGAAGTAAGACTTTGCATGGAAGAACAGGCAGCCATAAAGCTCAGCCATAATGGTTAAAGGCCAGAGTCCTAAGAAAATCTATCCTTCAAAATTAAAGAGCTTAATGCTACAAAGCAAAGACAAGCAGCACACCCCACATCCCTCCCTGTTTCCTGCAACATTACACGGGAAACACAGCAACTATTCATCAACCACCTGGGTTCTTGCATACAGCCTTCAACTCTGCACTCAATCACAGCTTTGGACTTGTCATACCATGAATCAGGAGGAAACACTTTAATTTGAAGAGCAAATGCAACTATAGGAAAGAAAGAAGGCAAGTGTTCAATCTGCTGGCATCAGAGCTCCATCTACCTTCCCAGCTTCCAGAGCACACCCAACTAGCAGAGCAAACTGTAATGCATTTATGCTCCCGGGGGTTTCTTCCAAGAATGGAGCCATACTGCTTTAGCAGCATCCAACCAAGTATGTGTTTGTGCTACATGTAGAGAACATGCATCCACAGCTTCTGCATGGCCCCCCAAGAATGCCCCTCTTACAGCAGTGTAACAGTACCTTAATTGTCTGAGTCCTCCTCTCCAGAATGCCAAACATCATCTGAGGTTCTGTCAAAAATATTTAACCAAGTGCTCCCTTAGAGAGGTGATGAAGTAAAAAAAAAAAAAACCAAAACCACAAAAAAAGAACCCCAAAACCCCAAACAAACCACACCAAAAGCAAAAACCAAACAAAAATGACCCCAGACAAAAAAATAGTAAGGCCAAAGAGAAGGTCTTTCCTTTATCCCCATCTGATACAATAAAAGTGGTCACTGTCTAAGAAGAGAAATGCTGCTGTTCTGTAGCTGGGGTTTGTTCCATGATAAAGGCTTGAGCTACAGCCCACTGCTGCTGTCTTTTCACAAACAGTGTTAAATGCAAAGACCTGTAGGATGAAAATGGCCCCTTTTCCATATTGACTCAATTCATGTGAAGTTTTGTGTATGTCAAGTTATTATTCTAAGCATTTTCCACTGACAAAATCTGCTCCAGCTGCATTTCATCCATCCTATATTCACACATGACCTGAGATCAACTATGAACAACGTTTCAAATCCTACAAACCAACAGGAAGAAAAAAAACCCCAAAACCCCCCAAAACCCCACACACTGTATCTGTCTGGATCTTTGCCTTGCAAAATCCAAGCCAAATATCTACCAGTGGCTTTCCTGATATGTACTACTGTCCAAGCCTCAGTGAGATACAGACCATTTAACAGTCAATGAAATCACTGTCCAGTCATCAGATAGAAGTTAAAATGATGTTCTGCAGAGGTACAAGGCACTCTGCTCATGCCTCAAGGCAAAGGGCAGACAAATGCAGTTCATTTCAGTATAATGTCAGCATGAGATAAAAAGGTGGCTTAAATTAGTGTGCCTTTCCTCATAATAAAAAGCAATGGGAGCTCTCTGAGACTCTGGGTCTCGTTTGAGGGAGAAATGAGGCACAGCTCAGTGGTGGTTACTCTTTAAACTGGTATCACTAAACAGTGAGCAAACTCCACACATTATGTCTCAAAAGCCTCCTGAACACCTTTGGTAGCCAGTTAGTATAAATTGGACTCACAAGTAAAGAGAAGCTCATGGTGATACCACTGAGTAATGTAAGGCAACTCCTCCAAGTGGTGAAATCCCCACAGAGAAGGTCAACTCACTTAACTTTTAGTCAGGCACAGTCTGACAGTCGGCTGGACTCCTTCAGCAGAGGACAGAGAAGGGTGGGCACTTGCAAACATGTTAACATTCTTCATCTTACAAAGGAAAACACCTGGCAATCTTAAGAGGAAGAACTGATGATCTACTTAAAGTAAATAATGGCAGCATGGCTGTCTCCCCAGCCTGGCATGCCCTCAGATCATGTTGCATGGATGTTTATTTCCTTTGCAATTTCCCTCTAAACTCAAATTCCACTTGCCAGGTTTCTTCCCAAGTCTTCTAAATAACTGTGCTTTCTTATAACATGGTGCAGCAGTAGGACCTCATAAATAATTTCTTTCTCCATACAGAACACAGCAAAAAAAGCTTCTGAGATAATTCACTGAAATCTGTATGGAAAGAATCTCAAAGAATTCATAAAGGGTTTTCTTGTGATATCTCTGTAGTTTTTTAATACAATATGTGATATCATAATGGTACACACACCGCTTTGGCACATATATTTATAATATATTTAATAAAAATAAAAGTATCACCTGCAGCTCACCATCCTGGAAACAACATGAGTGATGCAGTGTATGTCCTACTTCAAGTAAAGCAGAGAGATCATCTGATCTGGATGACTGATACGGTCATCCAGAAATTTATACTGCTGTCAGCCTGAATACCATCAAGAAGTTGCTCTCATCACAAATCCACATCATCTTTCTTGTTCAACAGGCCAGCAGTAACCCCCAGCTTAGATTTTGAGTCATTTCAGGTACTCCAAACCCAAATCAATTATCATCCTGGATACTAAGTACACTGGTTCAGTGCTCCACTGGAGGTCAGTGTATATAGGGTGGGTCATGGTTTTAACCCAGTCAGCAGCTGAGCATCACATGGCTGTTTGCTTGCTCCTGCCCCGGTGGAACGCAAAGGAGGATCATAAAAGTGAGAAAACTGTTGGGTTGAGATAAAGACAGCTCAGTAAGGAAAGCAAAAGCCACATGCACGAGCAAAACAAGACAAGGAATTAATTCAGCACTTCCCACAGGCAAGCAGGAATCCAGCAAACCCAGGAAAGCAGCTCATCATGTGTAACAGGTACTTGGGAATACAAAGGTCATCGCTCTCATCACCGCTGACCTCTTCCCTTCCTCTTCCCCAAGCCCAACATAAACTGAGTATGACATCATATGGCATGGAATATCCCTTTGGTCAATCTGGGTCAACTGTCCTGGCTGTGTCCCCTTCCAACACCTTGTGCACTCCCTAGCAATGCCACTGTCAGGGTGGTGTGAGGAGCAGAAAAGGCCTTGGCTCTGTGCAAGCACTGCTCAGCAATAATACCACCTCTACATAACAAAACCATCTCTCTGTTATCACCACAGCAGAAATCTGAAACACAGCCCCATACTAGGTAATAGGAAGAAAATTATCTCAGCTGAAACCAGGACAGGGTAAAAAAAAGGTCTAACACTTTTATGGCACTCTGTGCAGCTGACAAGATGGACTGTATAATCATTTGAACCATTTAAACTTTCCAAAACATGAGGCATTTAGTTTCCAAGACTCACTGCAGCACTGCAGTGCAGCTGAGAGGTCAAGGAGGGAATAACTGAAGCCTGATTAGGATGTGACGAAATGGAACCAGAAGAACTTACAGTCACTAGGAGAAGACACGTTATTTAAGCTTGATTCTTGATCAGTAATGGAGGGAGGAGTTAATATTTTTTCACCCTGTAGACATGTATGGTGTAGGCATACAGATACAAGCTGGTCCCTGAGGTGATGCCTTCAGAAGCCAAATGGAGAGCACCAGGTATGTTTCCATGTCTCCCTAACAGTGAGATGACACATATCGCAGATTTCTTGGGTAAGCTGTATTATATCACCAGGAAAATAATGAAGTGCTTCAATAGAAACGTCTATCAGGATTTTACTGATCTCACTGAGCACACCCAGACAGTCAGAGGGCTTTGACTGCGTGTGCACATTCATGGACAAGAGCACATGGACTAGCAGAGGCTTAGGAACAGAAAATCACTTGTACCTAAATACGGCTCTGTTGTACGGTACTGCAAATAAGTGCAAAACAAATACAGTGAAATATATGGAAGAACAGTGAGCAAAATAAAAGCACAGACAGACTGGAACACTTCCCACTAAAACAGGATTCATTCCTGAGGTATTCATTTCAATGGAAATATGCTTTTTCTCTTATTGAATTTAATAAGAAGATCTGCCAGTTATTACAAACGCAGAAGAAAAAGCTACCCTGAAAGACAGAGCCAGTCAAGAACATTAAATGCTACAAGTCTCAAAAGGTTTGTCACTTTCAATAAAAGGCTCAGACACTGCATTAGTAACCAAATCAATTCATAACAACTATTACACCATCCATCAAAGGTTGCAAAACCTCTGGAAACGGGAAGCGGCACTTGTCATCTCACACGTACGAGGCCAGATCTACCACACATCAAGAGCAGCCAAAATCATTAACCTGTCTGATAACTGTTTGGCAGCTTCTGCCAAGCAAGTTAGGGAAGTCTACACCACAGAACTGCTGTGCAAGGCTATGGGAGCACAGGAAGCTGCCCTGCCACCCTAGTGTGGTACAGTGTCCTGGATAATTAGTGGCTACCTGGGGCACTGCTGTGGTGTTTCCAAGACCACAGCTCTACTCCCCCACAGCACTCCACCATCTAGACACATCGGCCCATGCAAAGCCAGGACTCCCTGTCAGCCCTGTGTAGCTTGGAACAGAAAGGTCTCCAGATCAGTAAAAGCCATCACCACACTCATGCTGGCTCTGCCTGGGAGTCCTGAGCAGAGCAGAGGTGCCGAGAACGGAGCAGACAAGAATCCAAGCCACGATACCTCCTGAAAATGCCCCGGTCCCAACAGGCACAGGACAAAGTGATGCAACTACAGTTGTACAAACTTGCTCTGACTTCCCTGAAAGCCACAAACTAGCTGGTAAGGCTGTGGGTATACAGCAGTGCCTCAGGCACTTGGAGTTAACCTATGGAGTGTGACACCCAGGAGAGCAAAGTGACTCCTCTGTCAACCACTATACGGGTATGGAACCAAACATCACGGTACATAAATGGCAGCAGAGCCCTGGTCGTGCTTTGCTCTGGCACAATTGTTATATGCTGGATTTAAAAGCAGAGCATGGTTTTCTTTCCACTCCCTGCTGGTAAAAGCACATGTGTTAATGAATATTGTGCTGGACACTTCAATTTACGAGCCCAAAAATCTGCAGAACATTCGCAGCTCAGTGAAGTAAAGCAACAGATGCCAACCTCATGCCTCGGTGCACTGTGGCACTTTTCTTAAAAAAAGGATCAAGATGACACTCACAGAAAAAGCACATATTTATGTCATTAATAAAAAAAAAACCCTCACATCTGATGTGGTGTAAAACCAGTAAAACACCCAACATAATTCCAAATGATGAGCACAGCCAGTCAGACGGGGCCTCCTGCCCTAAGAGTAGAAGTTGCTAAATTAAAGCCTAAAAATCAATACACAGAGTAGCCATATTTTAATGATCACCTTCTCTAAGGAATCTAAAATCACAGCACACCTTTACAGTTTTGTAAGGTACTGAGCTATCATTTTAAACACATCCATATGACTCTGAGTCTCAATGAAATTACTCACCATTGCAACCACAATTACAGGATTCTGTCTACATGAAAATTAATATAAAGGCAATGGTCCATGTGACAGAAATAAAGCAGCACAAAATAAACCCCCAAACAACAGAGGGAGAGACTGAAAGAAATAAGGATCAAATGGGAGCTTGGGAGGGACCAGTGTTTCAATCAGAAATGCTAGTTATATTTTCATGTTTCTTGAAGCTCAGCAGCTGCTTCTAAAACTTCAACTGGCTGTTTTGGGTTGGTTGTTTTGGGGTTTGTGTTTTTTTGGGTTGGTTGTTTTTTCTAAACAGCTTACATCCCTCTTTCCAGTTTTCAGCTCCACAGCAGAGAGTAGATCCTTCCTCCATCAAATTCTAATGAAAATGAAAGCATTCAACATTTCACTTAAAGCAACTGTTATGTCAGACTTCATTTTAATGCATACTTCAAAAGGGTCAAACTATAAATCATTTGCACTGATGTGATCAAAAAGAAAGACAAAATGAAGTACACTTATGGATCTGATGAGTTGCATGTGCATGTACAAGCACATTCTCTCCAAATTAGCTTTGATCTGGACAGAGAAATCCCAATATAAAGTATCTCAGACTTTGGTCACTAAAATATCTGTGTACATAATTACTGCAAGAGACCAAAGCAAGTTACAAATTGCCAGTAAATGTAGAAGTGAAAAGCAGCAGGTTCATTTCAAGCACAAGGCAGCTGTCATTTTTCTCTCAACTACTCCTCCCTGCCCCTCAAAAATTAAGATACATTTATGAACTGGAAAGAAAAAAAAAAAAAAGCACGTTGTAAACTATCATCTGGAATCAGATCCAGTGGCCACGATTGCCAAGAGTTACACTATTATGCTGAGGGTCAGTGTATGGTCACTGGTGAATCAAATGACCACTGGAAGGTCTGTTACCTCAGGTCATACCCCTGCCTGGAGCTGGGATCACTTCTGGTGGTGACATTCCTGACAGGCACCCAGTTAACACTGGTTACAGTGCCAGTACTCGTAATCCTACTCTCCACTAATTTACGCAATAGATGATTGTTTCCTCTTTGTGAAAGCCTTTTAAAGACTCATGTTACTCCTCCAGCTTCTTTTGACTCAGCTCAAATTCTGTCAATCTTTCTTCAGAGGTCATGTTTTCTTTATCTCCAGCCATTTTAAGCACTCTCCTCTGGACTCAGGTTCCTATCTTTCCTGGAGTGTGGGGCCCAAAATTAGAAACAGCCCAATACGAAGCCAGAAGATTTCAGAGTAAAGTAGAAAAGTGATGCGATTCGTCTTGCTGACACAATGGTTTAATTTAGGTATTTGTTATGGCACTAAGCTTTTTCACAACCATGTAACATTATTTTTCCAAGTGTGGGCTGTGATCCACAACAAATCCAGATCATTTTCTAAATAGCTGCTCCAAGCAAGTTGTTCCCCACCCTCCTTAGGACTGTGTAGCTACAGTAATCTGCATTTATCAAACGGAGCTGCAGTTCAGTTTCACCTACCACAACTTGCCACGATAAATTCTGAAATTTAAGCCTATTCTGCAAGATAGTGACAGTCCCTCTTAGCTCTATGAGGTCTTATTATTTAATGAGCGTTCCCTGAAGTCCATCATTCAGCTTGCTAGTGAAAATACTGAACATGAACATCACCTATTCTTTTCTTCCTTTTGCTCTTCTAGGTGCTGCAATGTAATCTGACTACTTGGCTTCAGTGGGTTTTTGAGATCTGAATGTCTAAAATTTCCTACTTCATCTACCTTCCCCCCTTCTTCAAAAATAAATTCTGACACTACAGAACTATCTCACATGTGGTGTCAAATATGGCTACTAACAATTCCAAGATGTTAGACACCAGCTCTTTGTATGTTCTAACATGAAATTAATCACTGAGATTATCCAAAAACATCTCCATGTGCTCAAAGCTTTTAATGCTGTCATGTGTGCTCTCATCACATTGTGTCAGCCACCTTCCACACAACTAACCTCTTTCATACAGACAGCTACCTGACAGTCAAGAGTAGATTTCAAAAATATTGATGTCTATCATACACTCTCCCAAATCCCAGAAGTGGATTGACTCGTTTTACTCTGATCACTCACATAGGATGACTCCTTGCTATGTTGAGTTTATCTTGCTAGTTTCCTCTTGTGTTTTGGCTTAGCTTTTTCTTGTTTTGCCTGTAGACACTTGGAGCACATTCCCCTATCTGTCCTTAGTTCCTTGACTCAGTTTCCATGTCCTGTATATACGTGTGTATATACATAAACATACACAAAGACAAAATCCAACATTTTTGCTTTGCTTCATTGTTTTTTACCCACTTTCCTTTCCCACCTAGACATACTCAACCTATTTCTTCCTACTAATTGGAATCAATTTTGAGAGGGTTCTCTTCCAGTTGTGTTCTCCATCCTCTGAAATAAAAGCCATTTTAACTGCTTGAGTGTCTCCTCATACACCCAGGTGAAACAGCCAGCATCCATCATAATATAGTTTACATTCTTTTCTTAGCTGCCACATAAAGACTCAGGGTAAAGACCCTCCCCGCTGTCTGTGACACAGGCTCTCAGAACAAGCACAGAACACTTATACAAGGGTATAGCCCTACACTCTGCTTGTTTTACTTAAGCCAAACCACCACTTCACTATTAAACTTCTGTTGAAATTACTTACTGCATCAGGTGCCTGTCCCAGGCAACATACTCATCTGTGGCTTCTTTTACAGCACCCCCCCTCATTATATCAATATATTAATAAGTTCAAGTGCAAAGCAGCTCATGCAGTTTTCCTGATTGCATTTTTGGTGGTCTTTGGGGTTTTGTTTTGTTTGCTTGTTTTGGTGGGTTTTTTTGGTGGGTGTGTTTCCCCCAGCTCCCTCCCCTCAGTTTTCACATTTTTTTTCTTNTATAAGAATTGTAATAAATGTTGTGTAATTACAATATATAATATGTAATAAATAATAAATATGTATAGCATATATATGCATATAATATGTAACTATAATATATATAATATATGTTATGTAATATATGTTATAATAATTGTTATAACTATTATTTCAAATTTAGAAACTGATTGCTAAGTAAGTGCTACAGACACTGTGCAGTGAAGAAATGAAATCAAGAGGCTACAGAGAAGGAAAACAACAGAGAAGATGGTGCCAGGAGAAAAGTCTGACATGCAGACAAATACTCATGGTAACAGTGATGCTCTTGTTATACTCTCTATAGCAATGATGAGCACGGCCTATACCACAGAAGGATTACAAGCCAAGTGTATAATTTAACTGCAGCAGTTTGGAATGGGCCAAGGTAATGCCTTGGAGATTTCACTGGGACATTCCACTTTTTGTAAAATGAATTTCAGTTGGGCAAGACTGAAGCTTCTGAATTATCCGTGCCCCTGTTGTCCTCAGTATCTTGCCAATGGCTGTTCCTCCTATAGGCTCTAGTTTCTGTGACACTGCAGCACACCACAGCTTTCAGGAATATGCTCTTGTTATACCATGCAATTTTAAATTACTGCACAGGTATCAGTGCAGAGTGGATGACCTGAAAAATAATTAGTCTGTAATCCTAGACAAGGAAGGCACCATCATTTGCTGTTAAGTCCACAACATGGTTGCAATACACAGCCCTGCTCCCAAGAGATGGTATTTCAACTAGTTCCCATCCTGCATCAGGAGTCAGTCAGCAGCCCCACACCATCAGAATCATAGAATCATAGAATTTTTTAGGCTGGAAATGACCCCTAAGAATGACCACTCAAAGCTTTCTGCTCTTTGATGGAGATGTACAGGCTAACAGCTTGATTTTAATTCCTCCCTGGAACAAGTAACTAATTATGATCTGCATTAAAAATTATCTGTAATAATTTAAGAGGGTAATTTTAAAGATCTGACAGACCTCTAAATTATGTGTAAATAGGTTATTAATGTTTGAGAAATCAGATTATAAATTTAAAAGCCTCCTACAGAGAAGGACTAAGACCAACTATGCACACAAGTCCCTTATCACAGCAATATCCCATCACTGAGTTTAATAATGCTAAAAGTTCCCTATAACTTGTGGCCCAAATAAATCATTAGCTATCCAGACACAAATCCAACTTTCCTGGATGGAAAAGGGTCACTCACACAAAACCCCAACACAGTAACAACAAACCCCCCAAAACAAGAATAAAATCAAATTAAATTAAGCTCTTAAAGTCTCAGATAAGAAAACGGTAATTCCACATCAGCATCTTTTAAAAATATTGATCTTTATCATCATGGAAAGAACAATATAAAAGATCTTTAAGTTTTGCCCTCCAAAAACTGATGGACAGCTAACTTAGTAAATATTCAATGAGCTGGACTGATTGCACTTGAAGTTCATTAGTGCTACTGTTTAATGGAAATAAAGGTGCCAACAGTGCCTGTGCTTCAGTGACCAGCACATCATGCTCACTCCCCGGTCTTGAGTGTTAAAGCCTGTTTACTAGAACAATGAGATTGGGGGCAGGGGGACAGATGGAAGAGAGGCAGGTTCTCTTAATATTATTTTTAAAAGTGAAAATGAAGCACATTAACTAGAGAATTGTTGAGATTAAATGCTTCACCTGAAAATTTACCAGTTCCCTTATTATTTTCTCAACAGAAAACCACAGCATGTCACATTTCCCAAGTTCTACCACAAAAATATTGCTACTTATTTCCCATCTTCTTTTTCATACTTCTCTTTTGCACCTGCTCAGACCTACTTCCTCCCTCTTCTGTATTTCAAAGACACTGTGCATGTCACGGGAAACACATCTGAGAACTCTTACACCCAAGAGGTGCAACCACATCAAGACAACCTTGTAAAGAGCTGAGCAAGGAGCCTTCCCAGAGCTCCAGGGGTTCCCCAACTGCCCTGATTGTGGCACTGATGGTTCTAATGCCAATGAAAACCAGAACAGGATTCCCTGGCTGTTAGAAAAATGGAAAGGCAAATTAATAATGTTAAAACAACTTAATCCTAAAGTATAATCTGTAATTAGAACATATTTCCATTTCTATAACAATGCCACCCCCTTAAGCTCCCAAGTGCCAGCTTGAAACTTAGATGCTGTAAGTTCTAACAGAGTTGGATAACCTACATGCTAACAACAGAGCTGCTGAGTAGAACAAAGAGTGGGGAAAAGAAAGAGAAAGTATTACCAGTTCCTCACAGATCTATTTTTTAAAACATTGACTGAATGAACCACTTAAAACTCCCCCATAGTGTAATCCTTTCATGTTCACATGCACGGGGGTAAGCATGAATTTAGTGGAAACAGTTTGAAGAAGCAACACAAACCTTACAGAGGTGAGGGGGTTTTGGTCTATAAAACACAGAAACTTATTTGAAAAATATATAAATGCTCTTGCGGCCCAGCAGCCAACCGCATCCTGGGCTGCATCAAGAGGAGCGTGGCCAGCAGGGCGAGGGAGGGGATTCTCCCCCTCTACTCTGCCCTCGGGAGACCTCACCTGGAGTACTGTGGCCAGTGCTGGAACCCCCAACATGAGAAGGACATGGACCAGTTGGAGAGGGTCCAGAGGAGGCCACAAAGATGATAAANGGTGGAGCACTGGAACAGGTTGCCCAGGGAGGTGGTGGATGCCCCTTCCCTGGAGACATTCAAGGCCAGGTTGGATGAGGCCCTGAGCAACCTGATCTAGTTGGGGGTGTCCCTGCTTCTTGCAGGGGGGGTGGACTGGATGACCTCTGGATGGGAGTCGCTTCTAACCCTGATCATTCTATGATTCTATAATTCTATGATTCTAAATTAATTGAATGTAATTTTCTTGCAAGGTCTGATTAAGGTAACTCATGCCTAAACCAAACTGGCAAAGGAGACTCTACCACTCATTCACTGACATATGAGGAACATGTCAAGTTTCAGCCATACTTTGGAGACTTTGTGCAGGCTTCAGGTGGCAGAGCCTCAGAGCTCTGGACCTTAGAGATGGCTCTTCACAAAACTGTCCCCTGAATAATCCAACAGAATTACTTTCCAGGCAGACCCAGAGCTGTTTGTTAGGGGTGCACATGTGAGCCACAGGCAGCACAGTGCTCCATAAGGTGAGTCTTAAGTTAGTAAACACTAACTTCCACTAACTAAGCTCCAGGTGGACTCATCCCAACTCTAGTTGGGATGAGTCCACCTGGAGCTTTTCCTGCACCCAGCACTGGGGCACTAGCACCTCTGAAGCCATCAAGACACAAGAGCTCAGCCAGGAGCAAGCCTCAAGCACTGTTTTTCCCACACCTGCACTGCTTCCACTTGTCCCTCACCACCTCCCTGGGCAACACAACTGGCACATCCAGATCAGGCTTTTGCTACCAGCTTCATTTCCCTGTATCTCCTCAAGATACAGCACCCCCCACACACCCCTTGGAGCACATCACACCCAGTGATGGAGAATTGGCTGTACCCTTCAACCAACATCTGGTACTCACATGTTTAATGTACTGGGCAGTCTGGGCAGTTGAAAAAAATAATTAAAAAAAAAAAAGAAGATGGAAAGAAGGCTTTTAATAAGACATCTCTGTTCTCTCCTGCCTTATCATTAAGGGCTCTCACAAGGCACTGATGAAGCAGTGTACTCCTGAAAAAAAAGCTTTAAAAACCTCCAGGTAAACCCAAAAGGGCTTTGGGCAGCACAAGTCAGGGAAAGTACAGTTTAAAAGAATTACCAATCCAGTACAAAGCCAAAATATCTGGGGGGAAAAGGAAGTTACTGCTGATAAGCTGTCTTTTATCTCCTGGACACAAACTCTTGTTTCTGCTGGGTAAAATTCCTGCATAAGCTTCCATAAGGATAATAAGCTTCAAGTAGGATTTTACATAATATCCAAGTAAGGCCTTGTGCTTTTAGAGTTGCTTTCCCCAGATGTTAAATATAAATAAAGACACTTTGCTACTAGAAGCCAGTCAAGTTGCCATATTTATCACCAGTCACAGACTTCCTAGAAGGCTACACCTGGACATATTAAGCTTCAGTGGACCTACTGGACACATGCTGACACACAGTAGTGCTACCTGAAGCCCTCCAGATACTGTTGTGGAAAAGGAACAACACAGCACCTGGTATGTGGCAGATATGCTCAAGATACCACAGAAGCCTCAGAAATGCAGTTTCTTTTGTAATCATTAAAAAGTTGTACAGTTACAACTAGGTACAGGCAATTATTCATTGAAATTATAGTCCCTAGAAAGTGTTCAACCTATAATGTGCAGCTTAAGGCTGATTACTTTGCATTCAACTGAAAATAAGTTTTAGGTCTCCTTCAGTATCTTGAAAGTTTTTTTTCTTTTAAAAAAGTTGCTAGCTTATTTTGATAAAATGTATTTCCAGCAAACTCACCCCAGAGCAGCACCCAGAAATCATAGCTTTATATAAAAAAAATTATAATTAGATTGGTTCAGATTACTTTCTTGTAAAGAATAGGCATATTTAATTAAGCACTTAAATCAGACTGATGAAAAAGAAAATGTGTCCCCTGAAGATACAGATTACAATATATATTTCTAGCCAGGACTTACCCAAATACTATTTCATTTGACTTCATTCAGCCTTTTCAGTCTGTGGGTGTTGCTGAACTATCAAAACATACACACATCTCATGACTTCCTCTAAGTCAACTGTCAACTCCTTCCCTCCTCCCAGGACACCGGCAGATGAAGATTCCCATACACGTACGAAAGATCCAGACCACTGTTACCTTCCCTTTTTACACATCAGAGCATCTTTCTGTGCCATTGTGTGTTCTGGTTTTAGAATCAGGCTCTCCCAGAAACTCCCCTTCTGTGTGACTTCACCTCATGCACACAACAGCTAGAAGTGACAGAGTTTTATAAAACTTTACAGTTTATAACTCAGGTTTGGGTTTGTAACTTGAGTTATTTCCCTGCAGAACGTGAGGCAGCCAGATGTATCTGCCACCACAGCATTCAGAGTAGGGCTGGGAAATAAGTGCTGGTCATGTCAGTCACTTCCCCTCAAAGAAAGAGCCCAAGGAAAATCATGCAAGTTCAGGAATTTGCCCCTAGATTTGCTTTTCCATGCTGAAAAGCCATCTTTGTTCATTCCGCTGGAGCGTGGTCATTCCAGGCTACCTTGCCTCACCTGTACGAGGGCCAACTTACCCACTTTCATCCCAGACTCAGGTAGCAAACCCCAAACAAATCCCATCTAATCAGCTTCCCAAGCTGAAGCTCCTTCTTGTGTTCTTTTTAATTATTTGAATTAACTTGTAAAAATACCCCGTGGAATGTTTTGAATACTGGTCTCCAGAGACACAGCTTCCCCTTCACTGCCTCCTTCTATTTGCATGAAGCAAACCTCAACATTCAGACTCTGCTCCTCCCACGTGCTGACCTTGGCATGTGCAAGTGACCCAAGTGAAAGGAGAAAGCTTTCCTTTCAGACATGTGAGAAGCCGCTGCATAAAGGATGGAAAAAAAAAAGGTACTTGCCCTGCAACTGGTAGCACTTGAGAGATAAGGGCATGGTGGGACAGAATCCGTGGTAGTGCAACAGATAAACCTGCTATCTGCTGTAGTTTCCAGATACTGTGTGACTCTGGTGTCCAGGTAGTGTGTGACTCTGGTTTTTCAGCCTCTCAGAGCAAGTACACAGGCTCTGCGTGGAATTTAACACTCTCCAGAAATCATTCAGACTTCTGGTTCTTTTGCAGGTGCTGGAACACTCACCAAGCTTTGGACAGTGATTTACTACCATTAGATTACCAGCAAGGACTCCCCCACCCCAGCCTTCTCTCACCAAGGCTGTAGTATCTCTGCAACACAGTAATCTTGAACTTACACTAGGAACAGAGAGTGTCTTCAAGGACCAAACCATCAAATTATTTCCACAACAGTCTCCCTTGACTGAGATCATTGTACAGTTCAGCTGAGAGAAAGACTCCACAGGGCCAACCACTGCTAAGCAATAGATTCTTTTATTTTACCAAACTGGAAATTGTCCTATGCAACATCTGATGGATGTTCACTGGCAAGACTTGGGGCATAATGATGGGAATTGTCTTCACTGGATTAAGATACCGTACAAAGCTTTTGAGGTACTTCAGGGAAATAAATTTTATCTCATTGAATTGTTTTTAAATAAGTTTAATTTTTCCTTCTAGAACATACCCACCAGAAATATTCTTGGAAAAAGTAACCAAAATAGACAGACCCCTTAAAATGATCCTCTGTCCCCTCAAACTGACTCTCTTTGACCCTCACAAATCCACTTCTCTCACACCCCAAAGAAAGAGAAATCACCCAGTCTACTGCAAAAAAATATGAAAATACATGAAAAAAAAAGAAAAAACAATCATGTAAATACATGTGAAAACACACATCAGAATAACCACTAAGCCCATTTGGTTAGGGCTAAATTGTGACTTGAAACACGACCCTATCAGAGAGGTAAAGCAAAAAGCTTACTGCAGAGACACTTGCACCACTGTCTCAACAAGACTAAGAGGTATCTCCAGCTCCAGTGAATTTCTCTTTCCTTCTCAAGACTACAGGAAATTTCTTTTATTTACTGTGAAGAAAGAGCCCCCACACTTAAGTGAAGTTTCAGTAATGGATGTGATACCCACCTCCACACCCCTCCCATTCCCCATTCTCTGCTCACTTGGCCTGAAGGCAAACCAAAGGGGAAGAACATCAGTTTAGGGATTCATTAAGCACAAGCCCTAGGACTCAGAAAATTTCCTACAAAGCATTAAAGGAAAGTTTCCATATTTCCAATCAACCCTGTGGTCAAGTCACAGCTAAGGCTTACAGTGAGGACCACGTGTCTCTGGGCAAGCAACAAGCATACCACTGAAAAACACAGAGCCCTGCAAGTATCTCTCCAGTAAAGGTGGTGGTGTTTTCCTGCATTTCCTGGGCTAGTTCCAGGTATCTTAGAACATTCCCTACCTCAAAATGACAGCCAGCCTTCAATGTCATGATGCTGCACCTTTAACCTCTGCTGCAGGCCAATGGCACTGTTAATATCAGGGGTACTAACGTGTCTCAGAAATAAGTTGGGGCTGGAGAGGAACCAAATAGAAAACGATTCTGTCTAGTCCACAGAGCTCCTGTTCCTGCTATCAACAAGCTGAGCCACTGCAGTGACAAGTCACAGGAGGCCTGGTGAAAAGGCTGCTGTGTGTAGAAAGCTGGAGAACAGAAATAGTATCACGGGAACCCAAGCTCAGGTTGTTTCAAAGGACAGTGAAAGAAAGTGATTCATAGAGCGAGGTTTCAAGCATCTGCACTCCTCAAGCCAAGCACGTAACCACTCACTGGTGCAAGTCTCTTCATTAGCATAAACAAAACCATACATCATACACACACATATGGAATAGTTTGTATGTTTAAGATAATTTCTGGTTTCTCTTTAAGGGAATTCAATCACAGTTGACACTTCAGAGCTGCTAGTAGGTGACCTTACATAGCATGGGTGTTGCAATGCCTAGATGTGTTGCTAGGGTGAGCTAAGGATAGGAGTTAAGCCTGGGCTCTAAATTTCCTGGCTTTTTTCAGCTCATGTCAGCCCTTATTGTTATTTCCACACAGGGAGAGGAAGGTGTGATTAAGAGAAAGAATACTCTTGCTCTGCTTGACTGTTTCTTGGCAGCTGGTGGATTTTGCTGAAATCCTTATCAGAATAACACCCCCCCCTCGCTTCCATGGCATGTGGTGGAAGCATTTTCACCCACAGAAAAAGATGTGCTGTAACTGAACCGTTCCCCACCCCATCATCAGAGGCAGGTTCCCTGTCAGCACAGGCATGACCCCAGTAACCACAGGAGAGACAAGGAAGACTGAAGTTGAACCTCTGAAGCAGCCTTTTAGCTCAAGTTCAAACACTTGCTGGGAAACAAAGCAAACTGGTACACTCAGGCTGACAGATGATTCACTCCCAGCTTTAACACTACCTTGTTTTACCTTTCCTGGAAAAACAAATCACCCAATATGATTTTCTCCTTCCCAACCTCCCAGAAGCCCAGCTAACAGTACTTAGTCAAACTGCATCCCCCCCCCAAGAACAAAAAGTGCAAGACATGTTATGGACAATTTCAGTCTACAGACAATACTTGTTATTCCTAGTAGACAATAAAGACGGTTAGCAATTAATCACTGTCTGCCATCTGCTCTTAAAAAGTGGCAATTATTGATAAATGTGTTCCCACTTGAAGCACATTACCGAGAACTGTGGCTGGTGAGAAGTCTGGGCTACTACAAACCCTGAAAACATTAAACTGGTCAAATAGCTTCTGAGGCCAGAGCACAAATACCGACTTCACTAATTGAAGAGATGACGTCATTGGGCTGATTTATGAAAGGCACTGCTGATGTTTAGATTAGGAAAATTTACTTGAGATGGCCAAAGTAAACTTCGTGGCCTTTGTTTTGGATACTTCAGTTTATGAAGCTGTCATTTAAAAGAGCCATTAGAAATAAACAGATACATGGTGATATAACCTATTGAAGAGGTCGGGGCATGGGGGTGTGTTGGGGGGTAAAGGGGGTGCTGGGATTGTTTTGGTTTTAAACCCACATAAAACTGGCACAGCAGTGTTTCCTCCAGGCTCCCTCTCTTGTCCCCTCTTCTAAAGTGAAAAGTTTCCAATACAGCTTTCTGCCTAAAATACCATTAGTGATAGCAGTGTATGTTGTTTACATTATGGGTCCATCTGGTGATCCAAAACCTAAAAAGTAGGGAATATTTCTATATTCCAAATGAAAGGCTGGAAACAGTCTCCTCCTATCACAAGCATTCCCTACACCACAACTCAGGTAGTTTCCAAAGACTTGAACTGTGGCTGAAATTATTTATAGTCAGACTGGGGAATTAAAACATTTGCAATGTTTGACATTACAATTGCTTTATGGAACTTAACAAGCCATTTTCTTTTTTTAGAAATGTTAATTCTGGACTATTGAATGTATTTGCCATTTATTACTCTATCCTGTAGACAGCAGGCATGTTTCAAGGCACCCTACCCCAAACCTTGGAGCCATCCTTGTGCGACAACGAAACACATGCCCTCCCGTACACTGCACAACAGGCTGCGTTGAGACAGGGCCAGGAACAGATACAACCAAGCAGCATCCACCACACAAGAAGGAGCAGAACCTAATCCAACATCTGAACTCCAGGCACTGGGGTGCATATGAAGAGGGAGAGTAACACCATACACTCTTTTTCTTAATGCATTTACATACTCTTACCTAAGACAAACACACAATGTTACTGTGCAAAAGCTGCTGTCCAGCTACAACCCACTAGTGTTGTCAGTGGGTCCAAAAACAATATTATAAAGAACAGACAAGGTCCAGGCTCAGCTGCTCCACACAAAGCAGCAACAAAAAGTGTTTTAAAAAACCCACCTGATTCCTCACACAGAAGGTGGGCTTCAGAGTCACCTATAATGAGCATCTACAGGGAGTTTACAAGTTTTTGAATGAGACTGCAGCAGGAGGATAAACATTCATAGAATCATAGAATTGTTAAGGCTGGAAATGACCCCTAAGATCATCCAGTCCAACCATTAACCTACCGCCACCAAGTCTACCCTTAGACCATGTCTACCCTTAGACCATGGTCCTGTATTCAGAAGGATACAGGACCAAACAGAAAAGTAGTAAATGCCAGAGCTGCTTCATAATGAGGCAAAGGAAAAAAAGGCATAAGGAAATAGGGAAAGCAGCTGAAGGAGGACATCTGTTGCAATCATTTCATATACAGAAGAAAGAGAAATTATCTAAGGGATGGTTTGGGGGCCAGAAGCTCCAGCATATGTGGGTCCCAAGAACCTGTTAGCCATGGCCAGAGTAAAATGGAAATGAACTAAATGACCAAGAAATATCACATGATTAGATTTAACCTGGAATAATCTATTAATATTGCAATGGCAAAACCAAAGCAGACCTCTGAAAACGACGGGTTTAATTACGTTACGTATCACTCCACTGGCTTCAGGTAAAGCTTTAGGTCAACCAAACTCCCTCTCTGCCTAAAATAATTCAATATATATTGATTTTAAATGGTCTCCAATAGCCAGGCAACTAGAAAATATGGTATGGCTTTGTATTTTCTACAATGAGCTGCCAACAGCAGGATGTACAGTCTCCCTTTTGACTACTGAAATACGTGTGTCTCTGGTCTACAGGCTTACGTACGTATGGATCTCAACACTGAAGTAGCTTATGGAGGAACTATACCTTGCATTCACCAAGCTTCCCAACCTCACTGTGTACTGACTGAATGCATACTGAGAGTGTAATATACTATGTTCAAAGGTAGGTTTCATCTAAAGCTAGGAAAAGAAGGATCCAGTGAAACAACCCAAGTCATACTGAACAGACTGAAAAACTGTATCCCCCAACAGGCATATCAAATTAAATTAAAGCCTTTGCCTTCCAGGTGTTGCACTCTTTAAAATATGAGGAACCCTAAAACAGCAGCACTTTCTAAGGCATGCTCATGAATATGCTCTTGGTCACAAAAACATAAAATGTTTTTTTGAAATTTTTTAAAAGTGTTGCTATTCTGAGTTTCCAAAGACATTCACCTGTCCTTGGTGGGGTTTCTCTTCAGGCAAAAGGGAGATGGGATATTTGTGTATGGAAAAGTTTCTGCCTCACTATAAATGAAATCACAAAAGCTAGTCAGACCTCAAGATTTATAGTTTTTTATAATCCTCAGTAGAAATTAAATCACCAGAAGTGTAGTTCCTGGGAATTTCACACAAATGAAGCATTAACTGCCGAGGAGAAAACAGCCTTGTCCAGAAAGGATTGCTGTGTTTTCTATCAGCTGAACCACATTAGTGCAGACACTGCCCTGTCACAAGTAAAAGTAACTCCAGTTGGCTTCAGTGGTTTGATATGAACTTTTAATCAGCATATCTATATTAATCAGTCAGCAGCTTGCTAAGTCTTAGTCCACTGCAAGAAATGTCACACATGTAATTCAAAACAGGAATTAAGGTGAGAAAATGTAAACAAAACCAGACAACACCAACTACCCCTTCCCTCCCATGAACCTGAATGAATAAAGCAGTGTCTCAAAGCACCCAAGCAATGCACCAAGTTCCTTTCATTAGAAAATTATAAGCTTAATTTTTTTAAGTGGTGCCAGAACTAGAAAGCCTGATGTACCACAAAGTGTCATCACAGGTGAAACCTGGCAGGGTCACACAGCATGAGGAAGATGGGTTCACCTTGTGCTTGGCTGGCAAGAGCCTGTTGCCTGTGCTGCCGAGGATAAACAAAGCACTTACAGAACCCTGCACCACAGGACCACTGAAAACACTGCTTGCATGTGGATCCTCTGCTGCCCAACGAGCAGCACAGTCTCCAAACTTAATGCATATTGAAACTTAATGCCTCTCCTTGGCCACCTGGATTTAAGAAACTGATAGAAAACTTAAGATCTTTAACATTCTCTCCAAGGCAACTAAAACTGTCTAACAGATAAAAAGACAGGCATTATTTTTTTATTACTCTTTAGATAAAGGAAAAGAAATTGTGCATCTTTATTCAAGGAAAAGAGTGCAATGCTATGGCATTATCTGTATTATTTACAGAGGAAATTAGATACTTAAAAATAGCAGACAACATAACTGACATACATAATTAGAAGAGTTACAGTCATTGCTGTACAAAAGAAACCTCCCTCAACAATCTGCACCTCCTGATAATTCACCTCAGCTCTGACAAAAGTTGAGTAGCTGCAATGTCTTTCTGATTTTAATTCTGCAAAAAGTCCTTAAGATGAGAATTTGAATTTCAAGTTACCTATAAAAGATCAAGCAGAGATATGTCACCATATAGATAAAAATATTTCTGTAAACATTTAATAATTTATCCCTCTAACAGGAAGGCTGAAGGCCTTTCCCAAGCCTATTGGGCAAATCACTGGCAAGGCCAAGATTGACAGTTTCACTCGGTCAGTGTCACTAATTTAGGAAATTCACTGCTAGAATGGGATGGATAAAAAAAGAGTCTCCTTCAAAACAAACACACACACTCACTCCCATCAGAAAATGCCAAACAGCATTCCAAAAACTTTCAAAGAAAAAAAAAAAAACCTTTTGGAGTGAGAATAAGGAAAAAAACTCCACTCTGAATTGCCTGCAAGTTCACAGCTCCTGTTTTCACATATTTCTAACAAAAAAGACTTCATTACATAACTGTAGTGGTGTTCTTGCCACAGGAAATCTTTCAGATGGCTTCCACGTTGCATGTGGCAGGTCGTGCCCTTGCTGGAACAGAGGCTGCTCTGGCAAAGCTGTGCTCTGGCTAACAGCGAACGGTAATTGACTTCCATGTCCCTCAAAAGCTCTTGCAGTGGCATCACAAATACACTGCAGCTCTCCAGCCTAACAAGCTTCAGCTATTCCACAAGATTTTCCTCACTACCCAGTAAAAAAAAAAAAAAACAACAAAAAAACCCAAACAAAAACCCCCAACAAAACTCTCTGCTTGATTGACTACACTTAACCACTACAACCCACCACTAAATCATGAAGCAATTGGTGTCAATGGACACTGTGATACAGCTGCACCCATTTAAATGCACAGCTGCTCAAGAAATAAAAGCACATTCTTTTCATCCAGCCACAAAACTTTCAGAAACATGACTGACAAATCTGCCTAAGCAGATATTTATTAGCAACACTAAGAGCCCCTCCTTTGATCCCCTGTGTTTTGTTCCAGGCCCAAACATCTCTCAGCATAAAATTACTCATTTTTGTGACTGTCCCAGCTTCCACAAGCAGCTGTTTTCACCAAACACTGATAATAATTATTTGCATTCACATTTATCATATACTAAGTGTTGACCACACATGTAAGTGTGCTGTTTAAGGCCCCAAATGTACTTTATAGCTGTTATTATAGCTGGTTCTGTGTCTACATGAAGCCACATTACCAAGGCCTTATAATGCCACAGTCTGAAAGCCAGGCTTTAATGTGAGCATCTGGGCTTGTGGCAAAGGAGAAGATGCTACTTTTTCCCATGGCCTCTGTGTCATATCCTGTTTCTCAGAGTCCTCCCATTCCTCTAAACATGACTTATCTCTCCAGCACTTCTCTTTCTCATACTCCAGGCTGACCATCCCATGGAGCAGCATGAATGTCAGCTTTGCACATAATTAGATAAAGACTTGAAACCATGCTTCACCGTTTGCTGGCTCTCAAGCACGGGAATTCTAAGAAATAAAAACCTGAGAATTGGAGGTCTGAAAAGTGTCTTGCTATCATTAAGACAAAAACTAGTATGCATAAGTACTGTTTATATCGTTATAATTGAATTTAATTCTAATAAACCTTGTTAGTGATAGAAGCAAAAAAGTATGTTTGCAGGACTACACTCAAATGACTAAAATTGTTTCTAGATTAAAAATTACAGTCAAGCCCAAATTCTGCTGTCCTTAATCAAGCAAGCTGACCCTAAAGCTACTGCAAATCTACTATGGTGCACAAGAGGAAGAAGCAGGAGCTTCCACATGCTGGTCAATGCAAACTGCATGGCAATTGCCCCATGTAAAGGTACTCCCTTAGGAGGCTGAGAACAGATGCTTCAACAGTACCAAAGCTAGGGTAAGACTTGGTGGTTTTGGTTTGGGATGGGTTTTTTTTTGTGGCTTCTTTTGTTCCCTGGAAACAATCCAGGGACAGCATATGGAAAATAGAACAGAGATTACAAAGAGGAAGGATTGTTTCTGAGAAAAATAGTATTCTCAGCAGAGCTATGCATGGCTCAGGAAATGGACAACTGACCCTTGCTCATGAAAGATTTTATCAATGAAGAGCATTTTAGTTTTACAATCAACCATTATCACAGAAGGGTGGAGAAAGGTGACACAGATTATAGTATCTTCTGTATTATTTCTCAACTTCACACAAGAGATTTAAAATTCTGCTATCTAAATGGTTGCCATTGGTATGCAAAAACGTTTTAAGGAGGAGCACTGGGGTGAGTATCTGTTAAGGAGTTCCATCTGCTCAAGCCAGTGGTCCAAGCAGTCTCTGTGTAATCTAAAGCCTTTTCCAAACACAGGCTTTGCCCTGCTAGCCAAAAAAACAAATACAAGATGTGCTCACATTTGGCCCTAAACTAAAGCTTAGAAATTATTAAGGGTTATAGTGAATATCAGCAAGAACAACCCTTTTGTTACAACAAAAACCAAAACAACCCTCCCCTAGACACCTCTCAGTAAAAAAGGCTAAAGCAAAAATTGCCTGTATTTACTCAGAATTATACAAAAATTTGTGTTCAAGCCTGCCAAAACCAGGTGATCAAATTGTCCCAGAACAGGAGAACCCAAAAGCACCACTGGGCCAAGTCCTGGAAGACAGGAGATGGGGTGGTGGTTAGGGGGGGGAGCACAAGTGACTTAAATCAGGGCTCAGTGCCAAGTCAGGGCTTAATTCTGCTCGCTAGTAGACACACTTCATTACTTAGTAAAATGGAATCTTCTGCAGCTACTGCTGCTCTGCTGTGTAGTAGAGCAGCAGTAGCTGCAGAAGATTCACTAGTAAGTGTGCCAGAAGATGCATGCAAATCTGATGTTACACAGAGCCCTTTCTGGACTCGGGGTTGAAGCGAGCAACCCACTCTCCACCAGAACAGCTGTCTCAGAACTGCACAGCCAGCACACAGAGTAATGGTGCCCAACCTTCCCATTCTGTGCTGACTGAAGGAGGTGTTGGCTACAAACCTAAGGCTCCTGTTACTCAGGCTCGCTTCAAATCTTCCCTGAGTTCAGCCCACAGACCTCAAAAACGGCTCTCCTAATTTTCTCTTCCTTTCTGAAAACACAAGGTAGTAAGGCAGACATGCAGATGTAAGAAGCAGTTAATTTTTTAAGCATGTGACAAGGTACCACAACAAGGTTCAAAAACACTTTTCCAACATAGAGCATCATCAGCTTGCAGTGGCGTGCCGCTTCCAGTGCTCCACAGGGGTGATACCCACAGAGGTGATACCCACTGTTTTAACTGCACCATCTGATGAGGTGCATTTGTTGAAGACAGAAAGATTTTTTAAGACAGGCTGGGCTCTAAGACACACAAGTCCTTTCACATCCTTAGATCACCACAGCTACTTCTACAACCACTTTGGGACCTCTTTCAAAAACACAGATCCAGTCAAAACGCATTTACTACCTTTGCAAGTGGGATGAACTACATTTGCCAAATAAAACCCCGACAATTTATAAGTGAAGTGCTGAGACTGGATAGATGGATAGCATGCACACTCAAAACCAATCACTTAGCCAATCTACACCTTTATTCTTCAAAATGGAATGTTGTTTGTCCTAGGACAGAAATTATTGTGTCAATTCAATATCAATTCAACACATACACATTTCTTGCAGTATTTCAATGGTATCAGGAAGAACAAACTTGAGTCTAAACTTCTTGAACAAAGATTAATTTCTTTTTATGAAGGCAAGTACTAAGAAAGTCTTTGCCTTGAAGAGAGACAAATAAAGGAGTAATCTAAAAACAGGTAGAACATGGAAGTTAATAAGTCAACAGTAAAACATACATGGCATTCAACCTCATCTGAGTCACTGAACAGACACAAATCACTACACTATATAAGGTTTTTTTTTGATTTTGGCAGCTTTGTCTATCAACTGTAGGATAAAATTCTCTCTTAAGGACACTCTACATTTAAAAAATAAGCATACTGCATCACAGTTCCACATATTTGGAACTGGTTTCAGTAATCCCTACTGGCATGAAAAGGCCGTGGACCTTAATCACCAGCCCACTTTATCCACAAAGCATGCTGGACAAGCAGTGGTAGCAATCCACCAAAGGTCTAAAATTCCAAGTTGGAGTAAAATCACATCACCACTACATGTGGACAAGTACATGAGCCACTTGGAAACTCTCAGGGAAGATTTTCAAGCTCTCTCTCTCTGTTACATTTACTTGGTTTGTTGTTTAAATTCAGTGTTCAGGGCTTTGGCAGTTTAGGGACTTGGCAGAGTCTGGCATGGGGTCACTCCTGTTGCACGCAGCTGCCAGAGGCTGCCAGAGCTGGAGAGCCAGCAGAGAAAGCTTTCTCACCATCCAGAGAGAGGTAAACAGCCGAGACCTGCACCAGTTGATTCATTCACTTCCAGGCAGCTGCCATTTTTTGGTGTCACTTTAGACCAGGACTAACTTTTTAATGGTTTTACCAAAATAAAAGCAAAAAGCTGTTAGTCACGTTTGAGATGACCAGTGTCACAATCTGTGACTGTGTGCTTGATTATTGCTGCTATCTGACATGTTTTCCCTCTGCCCCAAGACATTACTTCCACAGAATTTACAACACAATGAACATAAAACAGACCTTAAAAGAAGAAGTAATTACTCTGAAATAATAACAAGCAGACAAAGCCATAGCAATTTCTGTTGGCATAAGACACATTAGTGGCATTTAACACATAGCCTGATGAGTACCTCCCACCAAAGAATCAACCATGCATAGATGAAAAGGGCTAACCACTGCCAGATCAAAATACTTACTGCAGCTAAAGGAAATCACGTTTCAAGGACATTTTCAAGCAAACACGACAAGCGCTGCCACGCTTGCAGAGTTCCACGCTTTTTCAGCAAGTCAGGAATTAGAAACTTGTTTGGTTTATGAAGAGGAATGCATAACATGTTTGACCATGATAGGGAACAATTGGCACAGATCACACCATATGTCCTTTCCAGACCTAAGATTTTAAGACTGGATACTGAAAGCAAGATGATCCAGATGGTTATTCTCCAGTCTACTATCCTGCCCTTCTGAGTCCTCCTTTCCTTCCCAATTTAAAGTAATTTCTCCCATGTTGTATTGTTCTTTCGCTGTCTGGGCTCAGAAAACAGTATATTACTTCAGAGATCTAAGGTTGATGCAATTTGTTGTTGAAACAGGGTTGTATTCTCAGTGATCAATTAATCTGCTTAGCAGTCTGAAACACCTAATTATATGGTTAACGTAAGGCCTGAAAGAAGAGCTAAGGGAGTAATGAAATTCTCTGGCTTGTTGGCTCAGTTAAAATAAAGAATGGAAGTGAAAGGAGCAGAAATCACCTTAATCCAAGAAAAAGCAACATTTCAAATTGACCCCAAGGGTAGGTTCATCTCAAAACCAAGTTCTTTCTGTCATTTTTATGAGCATATTTTTTTACTAATCTTTAAAAATTGAAACATAGATTAACATCTAAGCACAAACAAATTCTGTTCTGAAATAAAGTCTAATTCTCTAACTAACTTAGATAGAATCATAGAATCACAGAATCATAGAATGATTAGGGTTAGAAGCGACTCCCAGAGGTCATCTAGTCCAACCCCCCTGCAAGAAGCAGGGACACCCCCAACTACATCAGGTTGCTCAGGGCCTCATCCAACCTGGCCTTGAACGTCTCCAGGGATCCAGGGGCATCCACCACCGCTCTGGGCAACCTGTGTCAGTGCTCCACCACTCTTACAGTAAAGAACTTTTTCCTAATATCCAATATATTGTATATTATTGGAATATCCAGATATTTTTTAGAAATCCACCTAATGTAATCTTGAATTCTTTAGCCAAAACTATTTGAATCATGTTAGTCCTCTTACTTCTCTTGAATCTTTGCTCCCCATTAAGGGGCTGTTTCATCATGAATGTGCTACTTGGTGGCAATGAGCATTTCAGCATCACAGAACATAACATGAAATACTGAGCTCCAAAGCACAGAAGCAGAATTTAGGAAGCTTCTGGGAATTTGCTGCTTCCAGCTACCAATCTGTTTGTTCCACAGGGTAAGAGAAGGGCGTGCGACTCCACCCGCCATGCTGTCCTTTGCACAAGTCTGCAGATGCTCCTGAGATGACACAGGAGCCTTACACACCTCCCTCACAGAACCATGAACACCAGATGATGATGCCACCATCCAAAAACCTGGGGAACAAGACAGCTCATCTTATGTTCAAAAATGGCTTCACCCAAAAGCGCTGCATGGGGAAACCTACAGATACGGCAGCTCAAATGAAAACATGAATCTTCAATTAAAATATTTTATGATCACATAACAACCTAGGTTGGAATGAACCTTTGGAGGTCATCTGCTCCAATCCCACTCAAGGCCCAGCCAGCTTAGTAACTTCATGTTTTTCTCATGTTTTTCTTTCAAAAATAAAACAAGAACAAGCCCGACCAGAACAATTTACAAAGAGGTATCAAAAGTCTTTGTGAATCACATAAAAAGAGCACACATGGCACACAAATTTGACAAAAAGGGAACAAAATAAACCCCCTGAAGTGCTTTTCTAGACAACCTGCTGTTGATTTAGCACTCTCCCTTTACAAAACACCTTTGAAATCTAAGAGGATGCATGATCTAGAACCTAAACAGGAATACAAGATGGTGCCAGATGAATAAATGTGCCTTAACATTAGTATTTTCTTTTTTATTTTTTTTCTCTTCTCTTTTCTACTGAGGTCCAGAATGGAGACATATTACACCATTATTTGGCAGGTGATGAACAAAACAAAGGGACTAGTTTCAAATGCTAATACTCTGCATGATGGGAGCATCTAGAAGCCACACTTCAGTTCTTCAGTGTTTCAGTTCAGTGTCCTTCACCCAGCTGGTATCAGACATCTAATATGATGGTGCAAGAGCTCCCCAACAGGCAGATACAGCACTCTCCAGACTCTGGGAAAATCTTCCTAAACCCTGAGAGTTTGGATGTAGTGCTCAAGAATGCTGTTTTGTACTCCTTTACAAGACCCTCTTGCTCCCTCCACCCCCTCCCTTTGTTTCTTTTTTAACTAAACATTATTTTTTCTTGTTAAGCCCAGACCACCATAGTTGAGAGAGACCAGGAAGCTCACAAAACATGGTAAATTTATTGTTCATCATTAAGGTCAACAAAGGCACAAACAGGCTGAAGCCTGAGATACACACACCTGGGTTTTCCTTGGGACACTGTGCCTGCGGGTGACCCATAGGAAAAATCACAGTCCTGCTGTGTGACCTCTGACAGGAACCTCAAGTGGGATCTTTTCATACAAGCAGGGCTGACTTATCATCAGGATTAGCTTCAGTCAGACAGCTAAGGCTTTTCTAAAATCAACAGAGACAGGAAACTCCAGAAAGTAATTCACATTAGTGTAAAATTAGAAAACTGAAAGGTAAAGAATGTGTAGGAGACCAACAGAAGTTTCCCAAATAGAATTTAGGAAAGCATCGCACCCAATTTTCCCTGCAGCCTTCTAAACTCTTTAAAGGTAGCACAATAGAAACACACACATATTGAGAGAACTCTGAGAACAAAGTTAACATGGCCCTAAGATCTCAAGAATTACTGTTTCTGAAAAACTGTTTTGCCATATATGAGATATAACAGTGTAACTTCATATTCTGTACAACTCAAGGTGGTATTGTTAAATACTTAATTCCAGCATAATTCATTTTTGGTACTGGAGAACAGAAAAAACTCTCCTGGAACATGAACAGCAACGGGGTACACTTCACACTACTCCTCCTTTTGAAACATATCTTTACACTTCACTTCAAAATGTAGAATGAGAGTATAATACCTCATTCACTGCTAACAGCACTGTGAATGAAAGGCTCTCTGAACATCTGTTCAATGATATTTAATGCATGGTCTAATAAACACTGGCATTTCCCACTCACAGATTTGCAAGAATTACACGTGGACTACAACTCTGCTGACAGATCCTTGCTCTTCTGGAAGGACTCTCTGCCCAGTCCTCAAGGCTTTAGTTTAATTCTTTACAGCCATTGCCATAGGCTTGCAACTCCGCTGGTTACTCTAAGCCAGGTTTGATTGTTCAAACACCACACAGCATCCAAAGCTACTTCCCAAATTAGCTGTTGCCAGGAGAGAAAGGAATGACAGGGAAACACAGGGATGGAACGTGAAGCAAACTAAACCAAAACAAGTTTTTTAAAGGAAAAAGACACATTGGTGTTTCTTCACAGAGCTGGCATTTATGAAACATTACCAATGAGTTACAGTCACATCCACAGCCCCTTCCCAGCCACAGTTCCACAGCAGAGATAAAGCATCTCTCACAGACAGACAGCAAGGGTGCTCAGAAACCTCTTTCCTTATCACAGCAGAAAACACATCTTTATTTTTTACAGTTCTGCACTTGGAACTGCAAAGCATGTCAGTTTTGATTTGTAAATTAAAATATACTCACTCCCTATTTCGTGTTTTAAAATCTAGTGCAGGAAGTTATTTCAAAGTTTTACTTCAGGGTAGTGAAAGGACAAGTAATAGAGAAAGCTTTTCAAGGCTTACTCCTTGCATCTGAGCACGAATGGAGACAAAAAGAAGATCTGAAATTTGTGCAGTATTAGTCACACTGAAGAAATCCAAGATAATGACAATGCAAGAGCTAACACAACATCTGTGTGGAAAGAAACCTGACCCAGCATAAGTAATATCTTTCTGGGTTTGTAAAGCTCCCCATGGACTTCATCCAAAAGACTTCGTAGCTCTGCTCTCTTTCTATTCCCCCGCTCATCTCAGCCTGGCTGCCTGCTCTGCTCTCCACACAACCCCAGCACTTCTGCAACACAAGCCAACTCCTCTGCAGTTCTTGCTATCTGGAGTAATCATCCTGTGTATCTACACCTGTAGAGCTCTTCTCCTCCCCCATCTTCCCCCTCTCCAATTATTCCATTTCATGATTGATGTTACACAGCTTTGCAGTTTTGAAACACAAACCAAACCAAGAAAATAGAAAACCTTCAGTGAAAATAAAGCCATTGGAAACAATGTGGTATTATCCAGCATACACAGCTGTATGTAGAAATGATTGAACAGGAAAAAAGCAAGGACAAAAGCATGAGGGCCTGCAACTTTCAGAATGAGAAAAAGATGAGAAACGAGCCAGATAAAGGTCCCTATGAGATGCAGGGGCTGCTGCATTAATCTGCACTGCTCAGTGCTCGTTACCCTGCTGGGCCTGGCATAAAATTTCCAGAAAAGACCCTTAGAAACTGTCACTAGATAAACACAGTGATTAAGTATCAGCAAATGGGAAAATGCACTTAAATACAGGGGATTTTTGTTATTTTTTTAATGGTAACTAGCTGCTTGAACAGCCTGGTACAGGGCCATCCTGCTTCTTGCTCAGATTTAAAAGTGATGTGGCTGTCACCCTACGTGTGTACCACACATATTTACTGCTCACCAACAGAATCTGGCTGGCCACTCAAATGCAAATAATTCTTGAGGGCTACATGGTCAATGGAAAGCAACACACCTTTTGAGCCACTGCCACTCTACACTTAGGTCAAGCTGGAAGCACAAGGAGAAAGTTTTGCACTTCCACTCATCCGTATGTGAGGTTCATCCCCTCTGGTGGTATCTCTCCCTGCTAACAATTTCTTCTCAGGCAGGACAACAGATTTTAGTACAGCATAGCAAAGCCACTTCCAGACTATATCCTTTCTGAAAAGCAATGATAATTCTATTTCTGAATTTTTTATATTTTTTTAGGGTAACAAATACAGCAGAAGCTACTTTTTATAAACTCCTTCTATATATAAGGAGAATGCTAAAGTTGCACAGTAAAGCAAATCAGAAACTGACAACCTGGATTATTATTCCTCAGAATCAGGTGTAAGTATCATGTAACAGTCCTCAAATAATATAGTTCATATTTCTTACAGCATCTTGTAACCCTGTGCATTTGTTAAAACTAGGAGATCCAACAGAAATTACCTGTAGGGCAGCACAACAGCCACTACTTACACTCAGTTGTTCACATAAAATGTCACTGTTGCTCTGTAGTGTATGGCACTAGTTCTCTTACACAGACACCTAATGAGCCACCACCTCCAACCCCCCTCTGTTCATCAAAACATTGTAAGTGGGGAAAAAAAAAATCTAGTCATTCTTAAGTGCTTCCTAAGGGAGCCACAGGGTTACTGCAGAACATGAAATAATGCAACAAATCACAGACTGACTTGGGCTGGAAGGGGCCTCAAAGATCACCTAGTTATAAACCAGCAAGGATACCCTCTGCTAGACAAGGTCACCCAAAGCCCCATCCAACCTGGCCTTGAACACTGCCAAGGAGGGGGCAGCCACAGCTTCTCTGGGCAGCCTGTGCCAGGGCCTCAGCACTCTCACCAGGAAGAATTTCTTCCTAAAACCAACCTAAATCCACCCTCCTTCAGCCTGAAGCCTTTGCTCCTTGTCTCACCACTCCTGCTTTCCTGCAGGACCCCTTTAAGTATTGGGAGACCTAATTGTGGCCTACCTGGAGCCTTCACTTCTCCTGGCTGAAGAAGCCCAACTGTCTTCGCAGGAGAGATGCTCCAATCCCTTGATCACCTTCATGGCCATCCTCTGGACTTGCTCCAACTGCTCAATGTCTGTACAGGGGACCCCAGAGCTGGACGAGGTACTGCAGGTAGGGTCTCATGAGAGCAGATCAGAGGGTAAGAATCACCTCCCTCAACATGGCCACCCTGTTCTTGATGTAGCCAAGGACAAGGTTGGCCTTCTGTGCTGCTAGCACACACTGCCAGCTCATGTTGAGCTTGTCATCAATCAGCACCCTCAAGTCCATCTCCTCAGGGCTGTTCTCAACCCATTCTCCACCCAGCCAGTAGATATGCTTGGGACTTGGGACATGCAGGACCTTGCACTTGGCCTTGCTGAACTTGATGAAGTTTGCATGGGCCCATCTCTCCTGCCTGCCAAGGTCCCTCTGGATGACAATCCCTTCCCTCCAGAGTGTCAACCTTACCACACAGACTGGTGTCATCAGCAAACTTGCCGAGGGTGCACTCTATCCCACTGTGCATGTCACTGACAAAAGATGTTGAAATAAGGGTGATCTGATAGTAGGGCACAAGCTGCAGAAGTGAGGGGCACACAGACAACCTAGCAAAGACTTCAGAAACCCAGCTGAGGTACCAGACTAGGTAAATATACTCTTTTCAGAGAGAAAAGTAACAGAAAAGGGGGGCAAACACACCACAAGTTCTGCCTACTCAGAACAAATTTGTATTTCACTGGTGTCGAGATGCTTTTCACTACACAACAATATGGATTAATAAAAACAAGTCTTCCATAAAACATCTGAATTACAAAACACTTTAGACAACCAATCCTGGTAAGAACAGTAGATTTTTATGAATTAGTTTTGAATTCACAAAACTCACATCAACGAAATAAACTGTAGCCTCTGGTTTATTCCAAGCCACCAGGTATGAAAAGAATGGTAGAAACCTTAAATATTTGGTCACCAGGCCCTGCATATTTTGTAAGCAGCAGGCATTTCCATAAGCCTATTAACCTCTTGACACAAAGGATCACTTATGGCATGTAGGAAGCCTTTCCAATATGTGTTTTTTTCCCCTCAAATTAAATTAAAAAATAACAGCCAAGAAAATGAGAGTGATACAGTAAGTCTTTCCCCTTTACACTTGATATTCATGCTATGATCAGGACACACTAAAAAATGTTTTGTTTCACAGAGCTTGAGAAACTAATGCCTCAGAAGGACAGGTAAAACATCAAGCCATTCATACCTAAAAGACCAAAATGAATTTCATAGCTGCAATAGTAAAACATGAGAAATGGAAAAAATATAAAAACTTGCTGAATATTTCAAACAAAGAGGTGGAAAAAATATCAAATGAAAACATACTCTGGAAAGCATATGGCAACATACAACCATCAAAATACCTGATTAAACATCTCAGCATTATTGAGGCTATTCCAAACACTACTATGGTATTGAAATATGCTTTTTAGACAATCTACAACTTAACCACAGCTAAAATGAAGTGGAACTTATTCCCTCAGTCAGCACTACAAGAGACACCTCACCAGACTCTCCTCTGCCCTGCAGCACGAACACACCACCAGGACCTTGATCTTGCAAGAACCTATAAACATCCTGAAGCTGTAGGCTTAAGCAAACATCTACAGAATCATAGACAAGTTGGAAGGGACCTCGAAAGACCTAGTCCAACCCCCCTGCATGAGCAGGATCACCTAGATTGAATCACAAAGAAATGCAGCTTCACAGAAGTCAAAAGAAAATGTCACTTGAGTCAATGTTTTCTGAAGTTCTGGCTTTACTGGGAGCTGAAGTTAACTCAGTAAAGCAAAGATGTCGTTCTTGCTAGTTGGGGCAGTGGGGAACTGCCTGTGTCCTTCCAGTTCATGTGACTTCTCAAAAAATTTCTCTTGCTCCTGTCAAGACACAGTTTCTGACAAAATAGAAGACATAATCTTCCTACACCCAAAGTCTTGACACTGTTAAAAAGGCAATTCAGAAGGCAAGGCAAAAAAAAACCAGTTCAGTGGGGAATGAGAATATGAACAGGGCTGAATACACATCAGTCAGGTTTAAACACTATTTAATTCATTAGGAAAACATAGAAAGGAGTGACATGCAACGAGGTGGTGTTCCCTGAACACAAGAAGACTGAAAAGCTCTTTCAGCCTTCCTATTAGAGACCTGAATGTTAACCCCAGAACATGCAATGCCTCACCGAAGCAGAATGGCTTCTGGCAAAGGGGATGACTAAAGCAGCCTGTGACACTGCTACTGTGCAGTTGTACTTGCTGCAAACACTGCCACAAGGGAAAGAGGAAAAGCAGACAACAGGATGTACAGTCATGGCTACTCCAAAGAATGTGATGAGAATGAAAACCAAATGTAAAATGGAACAAAAAAAAAAAAACGTAAAACCAACAGTATTTTTAATTAGAAAACATTTGTATTCAAAAAAACACCCCAACACTACAGCAACACCCCCACACCAAAACCTTCAACATGAACAGCAAAGACATTCAGCATTAATTTAAAGGTTTTATCTTCAACCATCTGTGACTTAATTGGTATTATTTATAGTCATATATCACTTATTGTTACATACTGTAAGGAGCAGGGATGGGGGGGCTGGGGGAAAAGACATTTAATGACAGTAAGCAGAGTACTTACTGATTTCAATAAGTCCCAGAAATGTTCTTATCTACTGAACAAACATTCCAGTGTTTTAATTAAGTCAAGCAGACAGAGATCAAATGAACATGTATATAGCAATTTAGGAGTAACTCACAGAAATGTAAGATGCTCTTTTGTTCCTGAGGCTGAGCTAAGCCTTTAATTCTTTTCCCATTGCCTTTATAAGTTAGAGTACATTGAGGAAAAAAAAAAGTCTGAAAAATGTGTTGTGTGGACACTTTTTAAGCTAATTTGTTACTTAATTTTTTTTTTCAGCATTTGGTTGAATTGCCAAATCACTAGTAATGCTACTCAAAAGCAAATGTGCTGGTAGGGAGGTAGAGCATTCAGAATTTTTTTTAAATTAAGCCAGAATTACCAGCAACTGGTTAAAAGGAAGGGTTAACATCATAGGAATTGATGTCTACTTACATTGCTTCTGTCCATTTGTGCAAGAAGCCTGAGACCAGGCTCAGCTGCAGTGGCCTCTCTGACACTGATCTGCACAGCCACAGATTTCACAATGCCTTTGAGCATGCATCATCAGGCTTTTGTAGGAAGGAGTTGTGCTGATTTGTTTGCTCAGCATCTGTTACTGCTACACATCCAACTCCAGAATTATGTATGGGTGCAAAACGCATACTCCAGATAGGCCATCAAATGTCTCTACCAGTCCACCAATGCTGGAAGGGGTAGAAGTAAGGAGACCATACCAATGTTCAGATCTTGTTCCTTACTGTGCTTCTGAGCTTAAATAAAGACAAAGCAGTTTGGGTATGAGCATGAATGAAGTTGGTGAAGGGTCTGGAACACAAACCTTATGAGGAGCAGCTGAGGGAACTGTGACTGCTTAGTCTGGAGAAGAGGAGGCTCAGGGGAGACCTTTGTTGTTCTCTATAGGTACCAGAAAAGGTGTTATGGTGAGCTGGGAGTCAGCCTCTTCTAGATAATCAGAAGAGGACAAGATATCTAATGATAGGACAGGAAGGAATGGCTGCAAGTTGTGCCAGGGGAGGTTCTGGTTAGAAATTAGGAGAAATTTCTTCTTAGAACAAGTGGTTAGGTACTGGAATGGGTTGCTCAGGGAAGTGTCACTGTCCCTCAGGGTGTTTAAAGGAAAGTTGGATGAGGGATGATATGTATTTAGAGACATGGTTTAATAAATAATACAGGTGGTACAAGAACTAGATGATCTCAGAGGTCCTTTCCAACCTTCATGATTGTATGACAATGCTGGCTTAAGCACTAGTTAAGACTGACAGGTGTGCCCAGGCAGTTTCCACATGGTGGGTTGTTCAATTAGAACAGGGCAGAGAGGGGAGAAATACCTGTTTGTGATGAGAGGAACAAGAACGTGATTTAGGCCTCTTGGACTTCATCCCCAACTATATTTTTGCCTTCCATGCAAGACACTTACACTCTACTAAATGTAATCCACAAGTAAATGCAGCAGCCTTTGATTGCTAAACACATTTTATCCTCTACATAAATTTGTTGACTTTGAAATTTAAAAAAAAAAAAGATAAAAGGTTTTTCTTTAGAAAACACAAGTGGAGTAAGAAATGACTGGTTTCAACCTCTCATGACACATTAAGTTTCAAGTCAAACTGAGTCAACAAGCAATGCACTGCACTACTTAAGGATGGGTGGCTGCATCTTACAGCATCTATTTCTCCATGTTGTGGAAATACACATTAACAGACATTCTGAAACATGTGCAAAAGTGCAACAGTAAGATCACAGTCACTCAAAAAAGGAGTAATGCCCTTAAATAACAAAGAAGGAAATGATACAAGTCTAGGTGTAAAAACATTTTTTGAAGTAGCCAAGCAATCTGTTCCTCATAATGTAGAAGAATGAAAGAATTTTCCATTCCAAAAGAATCTAAGAGTATACTTCAAAAATTTACTCATCAAGAAACCAGGATAGGAGAAATATCAGTGTATTTCCTCCATTATTTGACAGCACAGTACTTTCCCCTTCAGGACAGCAAGGTGAGTTTTGCAAACCTGCTCTATTACATCACAGGCCTGTTATGGAATACTCCACTTCCTAGATCTACATCTGCTCTTTCACATCTGCACAATAACTTCAGTTGAGAACCACAAAGAGAACCTATAACCAACACATTTATGTTTCACAGCTATCTTTATCTTATCATTAACCATATCAATATCTGGAGTTTTGTTTCAAAAAAGATTTTAGATACTTCAACTAGCCAATGAAAAATATATAGGAAAATGCTCACTAATACATGGATTAATTGAAAACCTAGAGATCTAGACAAATTTTGCTGTGATTATTTACAGAGCATCAAAACATGGTAGATTGTTGACCATTTACATCCAAAGACAAGGACAAAAACAAGCTCAACCAACAACAGAATGCATCTGGAAAACGGAGACTGGTGACTCACAAAGATAATTCAGTCATGTATAAAGACCCAAACTCTTTGTATCTGAGTCTAGGCTTAGGCAAAGGGTTCAGAAGAGAGATACAGGACCCCAGCAGCAAAGACACATAGAGACCAAAAGGTTTTCCCTGAGTCTGTGAACTCTAGGTTAACACCAGCAAGACGTGCTACTCACCTCCTTAGGTGCTGATTCTCATTTTGTACTGGCCCTTCATTTAAATTCACCTGCCCTTTTTTTAAGCTTCAAAATTCATGTGTTCACATATGCCCTGTTCTGAAGAACTCAAAAAAAAAACCCCAAAAACAAAAAAAAACCAAAAAACCAAGCTTTACCATAATTATTAAAATGCCCTGAAGTTAAACATAAAACTTCTCTTCAAGCAAAAGGCCCAAATAATCATCTTTTAAAATCTGAAAAAAAAATACTGCATNAAATACTCACCTCCTTAGGTGCTGATTCTCATTTTGTACTGGCCCTTCATTTAAATTCACCTGCCCTTTTTTTAAGCTTCAAAATTCATGTGTTCACATATGCCCTGTTCTGAAGAACTCAAAAAAAAAATCCAAAAAAACTCCCAAGCTTTACCATAATTACTAAAATGCCCTGAAGTTAAAACATAAAACTTCTCTTCAAGCAAAAGACCTAAATTATCATCTTTTAAAATCTGGAAAAAAAAACCAAACCCTGCATCACTCCCATTCCTAATAAAGATTTAGAAGTCTAAAATTAGCATTGTGTTTAAAATAATGTTTAACTAAAAAGAAGCTGGGCAAATTAAATGGAAGAAAAAGAGTATTTTAAATCTTTATATGCAGAAGCATCACATACATCACCTTCCTGATGGCTTTTGCCTTTTCACTAGATACGTTGTCTCATTTCTCTGCAATTTTATCCATCTCTCAGTCATCACCTTCATAAAACAGGCTGCTACTGGGAAAAGAGGCTAAGAGATTATATACCTCAATGGGACCCCTGCAGTGGAAAGGACAAATCTGCAAGGTAAGCATGGAAGTAAGCAAGGAGATAACCCTGTGAGGGAAGATTTTCAGTTAGCAAGCAAGAGACAGCAGGGAAAGGGTAGAAACATCTCTTGGTAGAAAAGAGAAAGGAAGCAGAGCTTTTATCGGGTAAGGAAAAGCAAAGAGGCTGAAAATGAGGATTTTAAGGATCAAGGATTAAAACAGGCAGTTTAAAAGAAGCACAGAGAAAGTAAGGAAACAGCTACTTGAGAAAACAGCAGTAGGGAATGACACAGCTCCTTCTGCCTAACCACCCAAAAGAGCAAGCTACGTGCTAAAGCCTAAGTCATAAAATGCCTTTAGGGAGTTGAACAGGTTCTCATCTCTCATATGCAAAGCAGGAATTTATGATGGGGAGCAGATTTAACTGTGGGGACTAAAGAGAAAGCCACAACAATTATGACAGTGCTCAATATTTCAGTGCTGAAGATAGATTATTAAAAGGAAAGGGAGCTAGAAAACTCCTGAGCAGCACTTAGGACACAGCAAGAAATCCCTTTAAGGGTAACAGGTCCTTCAGACAGAAATACATCACCTTCAGACACCCAAGGCATGCTAGGAGCAAGTCCTTTGTGGACAGCCCAGTAACAACTAGAGAGATCTCCACAAAGTCCTTCAAGCACCCCTGTGAATCTCATCCTGAACATCTTGACCACTGTCAAACCAAAGTTTTGCCAGGGCTGAAAACAAAACAGATGTTCCCAGTCTCAGTCGTGTTTTCCAGAAACTAGAAGACAAGACACATGCATGTTCTTCTTAAAAACCTTAACAGGTTGTTAACAGTACTCATGCCTGCATCTCCTCCTTCTCCACTCTGTACCTAGGAAGCTCTTTTTGTAATTTTCCCTCTACATAGACAATCCCTACTGCTTTGAGGCAGGCACCTCCAGCTTGCAAACCTGCCACAACATTCCCTCATCATCAATGGATCCCACCCTTGATATGGAGGAGGCACAGTCTTTCCAGGGGTCAGAATGATCTAGTCCCAGCCAAATCAAACCTTCATGAGCCAGAAGCTAAGGATTCATATGCTAAATTATATGTAAAGATATTATAATGCAAACACCCAAGGTCAGAGCTGAAATGCTTCATTTTAGAGTCCCAAAGAGGAAACAACAGTGTATATCCCCAGCCACCTCCAACACACACCTATTTCTGATTCCTTCTGTATTTTTATTTTCCTTTGCAAACAGACCCCCCAGCACAATCCCAAGAAGTGTCTCCTGCTACTATGGGCTGAGCTCACAGCACCTAAAGGCCATCATCAATTCCAATTCCACAAACTGGTAATTCCCTTTATCATTTGTTCATTATGTCCTAAATCTACAGGGTACTGAAAGAAGTGCACTGCAGCCACAGTCCACTGATCCTATTCAGACCCCTTACACTCACAAACTTTTTTCCAAAAAACCAAAAAATGCAACATATTTACCTACTCCAAGATCAAGCCAGTATTTGTAACATTTAACACAAAGGGTGAAAACAGTAACACTCAGAAATTAAAATTAATGACTGGGAATAGATGATAGCTTTATGTTTTGATAATATTAATTTTAAATGCATTTGTTTCTTAAGACCTGCTCTGTGATCACAGTTTCACTGCTACAACCATTACACTGCATGCTTTTTCATATGCCTACAGGCAAATCTAGGGCAGAACCCAAAAGCAAACAACACACAATCCTCTGCACCCCATTTTGGGTTTTGGGAACATAAAAGTTTATCATAATTCTTAGTATGCATGTGCAGGGAAGTTAGTTTCTTAGAGAATACCAAGAAAGAACAATTTGCTAACCTGAAAGATTTATTTCCAATCCGCTCTGCTGCTTTCTCTACCATGTTCATGAAAGTTTGGAGATCAGTTTATGTCAGATTCCCCAAAAGGTAGAGGTGACTTGCTCTTCAGGAGAGCAGGTAGGACTGATAACTCATCACCTGAAAGCAATTGTCAAGTTTGCAGATGACACCAATTTGCAGGGGAAGGATGGGTGAAAGTCTTTAAATATGCTTGAGGATGGGGGCTGTCACCATCCAGAGGGACTCAGAGAGGTTGTAAGAAGGGGATGCTGGGATCCCCATGAGGCTGAGAGGGGTTAAAGGCAAAACCCTGCCCTGGGGAGGTCAAACCCCAGCACCACCATGGTTGGGACCTTCCTGCCTGGGGAGCAGCTGGGCATGAGCTGGCAGGGCCCTGGCAGCTGAGGTGGCCAGCAGCCTCCCAGGCCATAACCCCAGGGTCATGGCCAGTTGCTGGCAGGAACACAGGGATCATCAGGCTTCTCAGCCTGTGTTTGGCTTTGTTCCTCCCAAATGGAAGAAGGAGATTGCTAAACTGTCACAACATCAGCAGAGAGACACCAAGGCAGCTAAGGGCTGGAGCATCTGCCCTAGAAGGAAAGGCTGAGGGAGCTGGGCTGGAGAAGAGATGGCTTTGGGGTCCTACAGGCAGCAGGCTTGTGCCTACAAGGAGGTTATCAAGAAAATGAAGCCAAGTTCTCTATAGTGAAGCACAGCCAGAGGTTGAGAGACAACAGACATTAATGGAAACCATCTCTTCTGGAATTTGCTTTGACAAATTGGAAAGTGCCACTAAAGGAAGGATACAGTATCCTTTCTGTGAGAAGGGGTGGGGGGTTACTAACCAGCTCAACTGTGTAGGGAAGAGAGGTGTAAGGAACCTAAAGAAACTGCCTGCTCACTACAAACAGGTTTGAAAAGAACTGAAAAAAACCCAATGTAACTTCATTTGGAGCTTTTAAGATCACCACATTAGCTTTGGACCTGACTTTGGATTTCCTCCTAAGGTTTCAGTCCACTAAAGTAACTCCTGATTGTGGAGGTGAGAGCACTGAAGTTTGTTTGTTTTTATGGAGTAGGAGTGGTTTGGTCTGTGTTTTTACCAAGCTAACTGTGTAGATCAGTAGCTAGTAACAAGGCTTGGCAAATCTTACTTCTGTTAGCATGTGTTAACATCAATATGATGCGAGATGGATCACTTAATGTATCTAGTACTTCACTTGGTTTTCCTCTGATGAACAAGTCAGTTGGCATTGGTCTATTTAGCCAAGGTGTCCCTTATTAAGACCAACACATTACAATTACCAGCTCTCAGAACAGAGAGCCCACTGATTGGTTCTGATTAGAGAGATGAAAAAACAAAAAAGCCAGTAAAAACAACACAAAAAAAAAATCACAATGAATCCCCTATAGAACAAGCAATTTCCAGAGGGATTTGTTCCCAAACAGCTACAAGGCTGGGAAAAGCAACACCACCCTGGCCCTCTGACACCCAAGCTGATGTGTGGTAGGAACAGTGTTCAGGCACTCTTCAAAAGCCACATTGCATAACAGCACCGGACAAAGGGTGGGACTGGGAGCTCACAGGGAGTACTTGGACATAATTTGAGAAAACAGATTTTCAAACATGCCTTATTAAACAGGCCTCCAAACTTTATTATCAGCCCCTGGAGCAGCCCTTGTTTCATCCAGTCTAAACCAGAACAACTTACTGATTGCACTTTTTTTTTTCTTCTTTTCCTGGGAAGCAAAGGAATGGGTCTGGCACACTGATTCATGGTGTTACTACACTGGCTTTCCTCAGCTGGAACATTCCTTCAGCATCCCATGAAGGGCTGTTAAAATAAGTAAATCACGAGAACCATCTGTCCTCTGCAGAGAGGAGGGAACGGGGAACAGCAGTGGGTTTCCCTCTTGCTGTACAATGTTGACCCTATCCTGGTTGTGAGACCGTCTTGTGGACTGAATGCCTATATCACATGTACATTTTGTCTGTTGACCTAAACTCTAGGCTGCACAGGAAGAAGGACTAGACTTGGGGCCACGTGGGACAGAAGACAGTATGGGTATTTCAGGAGAAACCATCTTCATCTTCCCTTCCCAACAGAGCTTCATCACTTGGAGGTTTGTTATGTTACACTGCCTTCTTCCACTGTAGATGTCATCCTTCCTTTAGCTAAAGGGCACTATACACTAGTGAATATATATTAAAAAAGAACTTTATAACTATTTTTATAAGAAGAAAAAAAAAGCTATTTCTGTGAAAATTCATTCATTATAGCTGTATCCTCTTTCAGTTTTTCATTAAAACAAAACTGCACTGAGTTTTCATTCACAACAGCAGAATTATTTTTTCTTCCCTCTGAGCAAAGCTTTAATTCCCTGCTATCACCAAAACAGGAGAGTAGCATGCAATTAAGCAGAGAGGTGATACAATACACCTCCTTAAATTAAAATTAATACAAAAAGGGGAAAAAAACCCAGGCACTTTTAAGAGTGTCCTTTAATAACAGTATGTTTTTGCTTTCAGATAGCCATCTAATCCTCTGTGCCTCATCAGGAGGAAACACTACTTGTCATCAAAGGAAGTTATTGTTCCCAGTTAATTAATGACTGTAACACGCCTTGGGATCTTGGAATGTAACATATCATTGCTATTACACAATGCTGAGGTCTTTTCAATCAGTTAAATATTTCTATTAATGCATATAACCCAAGTGTGTTGCGCTGTCTACTTTGAATGGATTCTTTCTAAGCAATTGCCCAATCTTCCCCCAATCCTGCAAAATCTGCTAATAAACTATGAAAATATCAACCTTACTGATCCTCAAATAAGATCCACATCCTACAAATGTTTAAAAACCTCCACTGTTTACTCCAGCCATTCCTGCTAAAGGTGGGATTATCCAACAGGAAAAAGTACACAGCATTTTGCAGGCAGAAAACACTTTTCTGATCCCCTGTCCAGTGCTTGGGTGAATCTGCAGAGATACATTCAACAATTTCCCTTCCAAGTGCTGCTCCTGCAGCAACCACTGCATGTGCATACACAACTCCTCCTGACTTAATCATACAATCATAGAATTTTTAAGGCTGGAAAAGACCCCTAAGATCATCCAGTCCAACCATTAACCTACCGCCACCAATGGAACAATGTGCTGCATGTAAGTCTGCAAAGGGGAGACATAAAGGGGTCCCATTCTTTAAGACAGAAAACATTAATTCCTTTCTGTATCAAAAGATTTGCAGTTAAGATCCACCATTTTTTTACTTAAATTCAAGGGATATCATGGAAGATACCACCTTCAATGATTTACAGTGTGGACCTCACAGGAAAAGACCAAGTCTAATACACACACAGTCTTTTTTACCTCAACGACCTCTTTACAGTTTCACATTTTCTTTGATAATTACTGGTCTCTACCTCAGGGTTTGAAAGTGTTTCTTATAACTTTACTTTTAAGAACAAAGGCAGCCTAAACCAAAACAAATCCGTGTTTGTCACTGCTAAGTGGTGCTAAGCACAAAGAAATGTTATGTCAACCAAGAAGATAAAATGAATCAACACATACACACAGTGTGCATATTTGAACCATTCAATTTTGGAGACATGGAAAATCATCCCAAACATTTGAGAAACAAAGGAAAAGAATATATTTGCATTCACAGATACAAAAAAATGTGTGTTGTGCCTTAAGCACTTGCATACAGAACAAATTGAAATTTGATTGCTAGAACCACACAGCAATAAAGAGCTCCCCAGTCAGAACCAGCAGAAAACCACAAATAAAAAGCAGTCCAGTGTGCCAAAGGCTGCCTGAAAGCAGGGGGAGAAAATTATATTTAGCAGAGATGAAAAAGGAAAAAAGTTCTGACATGGTTGTCAGAGAGGAGCACGTTTCACAGCTGCTCAGCTGGGGACAGAGCTGCTCTCCCAGAGTTTCCAGCACCACACAAACAGGCTTGGCTCCAGACCACAGACCTGCAGAGCACCAGAGGCTTCTGGCCTTAGGGTCACAACAAACACTCTGGTGGCAGAGAAACGCCGCGAGCAAAAGCCTTGGCGGGAAGAAGATAAAGAAGCAACGCTGAGGAGACATTTCTCTTACCTCTGCATCTCATGGTTGCACAAGTTGCTTCAACTTGTACTGTTGAGCACTAACCCTCACTTTTTCAATCACATACTAATAAGCCTGTAATTGGTCAACTCACCTCTTAGCTTAATTTGCAAAGCACAGATGTCTCAAAACCTGTCTTGATCTCTTCATTCAAGCTAGGAAAGCACTCACTAAAACATGCCTGCACTTCTCATCTAGTCCTATGGCCTGAGAATACAAATGCAAAAAAAAGGCAGCATTTAACAGTGTAAGATGACATATTTATTCTTCAACTATTTTCTCAAGAGTGTACAAACAGCAGTATTTGGGCAGCAAAAGCATCTGTGCAGCCCTGCTGAGATCCTACTGGGAAAGATGACAAAATGGTAAGAGGGATCACCAAGCACCACCTATGCTGCCTGGTTCAGCAGGTATGCTGGAAACATGATCTTCAAAGTCCCTTCCAACCCAAACCTTTCTGTGACTCTGTGGTTCTACAGTTCCTTTGGAGACCACCAAGGTTTATGTATTGTACTGAGCAACCCCATATAACAGCAGCCCATTTACACAAACTAAAAAGTCAGCAATAGCATAACCAGATTGACAGTGACAAATGAGCAGTATATGAGACATCTAACACCAAAAAGGTATGACCAAACTTTTACTATTGCTACATGAGAAAGTATATTTTAAACAATCTAAATATGCTTAACCTTCTAAACGTTTGGCTTTGTCTTTATCTCTACCATTCTATTGCTTATCTTTCTTATAGAACTTTACTAGAAATACAACACACTGATAGTTACATATTTTACAAATCTGCTGTCAATATTCTGTCTATATCATAATATATGTACATACTAACAGAGTACTCAATCAAAACTGAAAGAGTCATTCTATACAGTTTAATCAAGAAAAGTGTGGTAAAGCTTACAAGAAATAACTCATTTACTGCTTAGTAGCATGAAAATTGATTTATTTTAAATACCTCCCCTAAGAGAAAAATTACTGCCAAGAATACAAGAACGCAGGAACAAGTTTAAAATATACTTTAAAAAAAAGTGGGTTGAATTAACCTCTCCAAACTACCTTCTAGCTATACTACAGAAAATTCTTATGTACAGCTTTTACCATAAGGTGAAATACTATTCACAAGCTGCTTAGTTATCAGGTACTGATTTATAAGTCCTATTATTTATAGCAAATATATAAAATGAAGACTATGAAATATAGTAAAGACTTCTGACCATTAGTTACATTTTAACAAAGCTAGTGTCTGAAAAAACATGAGTCTAATGTGACACTAGTTTCTCATACAGCACCAGCTGTGGGACCTAAGGACATGAGCATTCCACTTAACGGCCAAAGATCCTCCAGAATCCTCCAGAAAACCAGACCCACTCACCCCAATGTTTTCCTGGTCTTATTTTATATACAATAATATTTAAGACCACATTTTCTGGATACACTGGCATTATGTTCCATTCCTCAGGACAGGAGAAAAAAAATTGAAAACAGAAAGTAGGCATAGCATATTGAAATCTCACAACTTGTGGCCTACAAAAAAAGAATGATAGAACAGGTTCTAACAGAATCCTGCATTTCTTGACCTTTTATTTTTGTGTCATAACAATCACAAAGAACAACATTCAAGTTGATTTAGAGACACTATGTAGCAGAAGTTTGAGGGTTTCTTTTTAACAAACACATCCATCAAGTCACAGCTTGGAACAATTACAGACCCTTGTTCACTGGTAAACTTAAAGCTGGCAAAGTCAGATAAAATTTTCAGCTGCAGTAAATGTCTAGTCAACACCAAGCCAAAATAAGCTCAGTTTTGGTTTACTGTGTGCTTTTGCTGATTTTATTGTTGCTACTGCACCAAATAAAAATACACCTGAATAAAACACAAACACAGGCACTGAGTCAGATTATGGTAGCTCCCCCTTATCAAGGTTCTTCCAGGCAAACCAGAACTCACATTGAACCTCCACTCATGTTTATCTTGACCAAATAAAATCTTGCTTTTATTTCTCCATATAAAGAAAGATAACAGCATTAGCATCATTTCAGAAATTTATAAACTAACAGACAGGGTCTATTTAATAGCTGTTAATGCACTTCACACTGCTTCCCAAGAGCCTAATGTGAACACCTATAGTAGTTTCTAACCACACTAGTTGGGTCTCCTGAATGTCTTCACCTGGAACACTCGGGTCATCATGAAGCATGAACAGGAGACTACATTCACAGTTGGAAGAACGGTTGCTATTTAACTACCATAGAAAGGGGATTTTTTTTTTCTTTCTTTAAGATGTAACTTTGAAAGCAGAATAGAAAGTAAATACGCTCATGACTAAGAAAAATTAATAATGAACCTGGATGTGTTTATCTAGTTTTAAAGAATAAAAATAGTGAAATTAAAGAGGATGTTCGTCCATAATTGTCCCTAGTTGCTGAAGACAAACTATCAAGTTTCATTGTTTTGAGCAAAATACTCAGTAATTATAATTATTTCTTTTAATATTTACTAATACTTTTTATTGGTTTTCCTTAATGTCATATTCTACGATCAATTTTTTTTTTGTTACAACAACAAACAGTTAAAGATGGCATGTTTGAAACTGTAGTATCTTGAGAAGGTATGAAGTACTAAAATGCTACCAGCATGTAATTGATGGCCCAATTAGGTCAAAGTGAGTCAAAAGTGAGGTGGCACATAGCAGCTGTGGCTTTTTCTGAATGCAGAAAGCAAAGCTGCTCTCCTCAGGAGCTTTCAAGGGGTGGGGGACTCAAGACTAGATCTTCATCTGTATCTGTATTTTTCTTCAGGATTCAACTGCATCCGGATTACTTTTCAGTACCCCAGAGGTTGGAAAGCTTTTAAATTAACATTTGTGTGTTCTGCTTGGAAAGGCTGGCAAAATATTCTCCCCCTCCAAAAAAGGAAGAGCATGCAAGGAAGTTGAGGGGCAGCCATTCGAGCCCTATCCTGTGTTTAGTTATGAAGCTTCTATTCATATTTTCAGGAGGAAATAATTTTTTTTCTGGTAAGATAGCAGTTTCAGGAGAAGAGGTGCCTGAAGAATCAAAAATGGGCTCGTTTTCTTGCAGAAAAATAGTTTGTTTTTCCTTGTTCCATGTAGGTCTCTGCATGCAGACACTGTGGTGGGAGCCCTGTAAGAGATGAGTGAGTGGCAGAAGTGGCTGACAGGACAGGGCTTCACAGCTGCTTCTACTTACTCTTTGGCTTGGCAGAGGTTTCCTTCTCCTCTGACTGCCGCCTGGGAGCACACAGCTCTTCCCAGGAGCCCAGCTGAAGCCATCGCTCCCTGGGAAGGGTCACAGTGGCTGCAGCAGGAATACGGGTTCCCACCTTTTGCACCCAACTGTAAATACTCCACAGTCTTACTGAACTAGACCAACAACAGTTCATCAGCCATTGGCCACCCACTTCTAAATACAGTAGTGACATCTAGATGACTTTCTGGGTCTTGCTAAAATAGAAACAAACAGAGCGGTTTCCTGCAACCACCGAGCCAAGTTCTAGCGCAGTAACTGAGTCATGACACGGCAAGACAGTCCTGAGCGCATCAACGCTCAAGTGCTCTCTTTAGGACAGTAAATAGGGAGGCAAAAAACCATCTCATCTCACATTGCTCAATTCACACTTTCTCATGTACTTTCTTAGGATATTGACTGTCTAGAATTCTTTGGGAGTTTCCAAGACTAAGTTTTGCAAATCCCCTACAATGTATCATGGTTACAAGGGGTGCATACAACAGCCAAATGGGAGAATAGATTAACAGGCTTCATTCAGCACCAAGTTAGACCAATGACTCCAGCCATGCTCTTCCATATCATTCATGGTGCTGCTGTCATGTTGCTACTTTGATTCCAAACACTCCATAAAACAGAAATTCTTCCTCTTACTAGCCTGAAATTCCAAGTTCGTGAAAGATTAAAATCATGCCGAGTATGACGGTGAGAAAGCAGCAGGCATGAATAGGCCCGGCCCTATTCAACATCTTTGTTGGTGACATGGCCAGTGGGATGGAGTGCACCCTCAGCAAGTTCACCGACAACACCAGACTGTGTGGTGCTGTCGACACGCTGGAGGGGAGGGATGCCATCCAGAGGGACCTGGACAGGCTGGAGAGGTGGGCCCGTGCCAACCTCATGAGGTTCAGCCAGGCCAAGTGCAAGGTCCTGCATCTGGGTCGAGGCAATCCCAGGCACAACTCCAGACTGGGCGGAGAGTGGCTCCAGAGCAGCCCTGAAGAGAAGGACTTGGGAGTGCTGGTGGATGAGAGGCTCAACATGGCCAACAATGTGCTCTTGCGGCCCAGCAGCCAACCGCATCCTGGGCTGCATCAAGAGGAGCGTGGCCAGAAGGTCGAGGGAGGGGATTCTCCCCCTCTACTCTGCCCT